>CP139508.1:107484153-107685574 GCA_021014915.2 Artemisia tridentata subsp. tridentata
CTAGGCCATAACTTTCTCGTCGTAGCTCCGTTTTCTAAGTTTTATACATCCTCGGGTTCGTGTTTAAGTATACTAACATGTTTTTAGTGTCTCGGCTAGTCAAGTTAAATTTTAACATCAGTTTTTACCTTCTAAAAATTTCCAACAGCATCTATATTTTTCAGAAAATTCATTTCCGTCGCATAACTTAAATCTAACGTATCTCCTTCATTATAAGCCCGTTTTAACTCATTTAAGCGGCTACGTTTTCGTTATAAAGTCTATTTTCTATATTTCTAGCCTAAACTTGTCACCAAGCTATTGAGTTTTCTGTGGAAGGTCGAACGGGACAGATTACTTTCTAAAAGTGTCAAAATATTTTTACTAGCCTTCTAGTTATTAAAACCACTTAACAATAACTCCAAAACTAATCCTAGTTCATCCACCAATTTTTCAACATGTCAATAGTGATCTAACACTAAACTTGGCAATATTAAAGAGTTCCATTTTTCATGAATGTAAATGATCATCAAGGATAGTTAAGATCACAAGTTCACTAGTTTATATATATGTGATATTTTTATCTTCACTTTCTAGTTTGAAATTTATACCAACTAGTTTACTCACAATAAAGATTTGTTCAAAACATAGTCATTAGTTAAAAGGTTTTTGTGGTTATAAGGTTTTATTAACATGTACCAAGTGATAAATAAGTATATGCAACTTGAACTAGCATCATGACATAGAGAGTATGAAATTTATCAAGATCAAGATCACTTACTTAGGGAGATTAGTGTGATGAGAATGCAATATCTTTGATTAACCCAAGATTAGTGTTCCAAAACCCTTACTAGAATACTCTAATGACACTTGAATTAGCCACAATCAAACTTTCTTCTTCCCTTGCTCCCTTAGATGTGTCAAATTGTATGTATGAGTGAGTGAGATATATATTTTTTTTTTCTTCTTGAACTAAAGTATGAAAAAAATGATACATGTCTCTTATTTATAGTAAGCTTTAGGGTCCAATGTAGAATAGTTGGTCAAAAATATCATTGGGCTTGGTCATCATGGTTGTGGCCGAATGGGGCTAGGGGGGACATTGGCTTGGTCAAGCCACCAATATTTCCAACTACAACTCCATGTTTCAAGGGCTTGATGTCTTGCAATTAATGGTAGTGATTTTTGTCTAGTAAGAATTATAAAACAAGAGGGGTGGGGGGCGGCACATGTAGGATTTTTGGAGTAGAAGAGTTAAGTTGGTACAAAAGTGTATAATTTATATGTATTGTGTATTAAAAATAGGTATTGGTTATTGGTTTGGTGATTAACGTAAGTTATACGTAATTAAATGTAAGAAATAAAGAAATTACATTAGGCGTAAGGAAATATTTTTGAAACTTTGGTAATAATTTAGGAAGTATAAAAATGCGTTAGAAATAATCGTTAGGAGTATTGGGTATATCGGGTGTTAAATTTAAATTGCGAATAGCATTTGTTAAATTGACAACCGTAAATAAATAAAGAAAATGAAATTGTTTTAGGGTTTAAAATTTCGAACCGGAGTAGGAGCAAGGTACTGGAACGTTGTGGACTAAATATAGCCTAAGTCTTAGTGTACTTGAAAGATATTCTAAGTTTCACGTTGGTTCAAGTAAAAGTTATATGTAAATTGTTCTCAAGTAAATGTCAACAAAAGAAATTCGAGTTTATTAAATAGTATTGACTTGTAAATTAGCGGGTTGTCATACATAAGATCAAAACTCACCAACTCCTCTACTTTCTTATCTATTTAGCTTTGTTGGTGTTTAGGGTTCAAAAAATAGTTTTACATACAATATAAACATGAGACATTGAAATAATATATTGATCAAAGATAGCGGAAGCAATTATAAAAACACCAATTAGGATGCTTATGTTTTGTATAATATGTCAAGTTAAACAAGAAACATGTACCTTGTTTATACGGAATGGTCAAGAAACTTATATAACCAAGGAGTGGTTATACTCTAAGGTTGATCCACACTAGACGTTCTCAACACTTTTGGAATGCTAGTCCAACACCACGATTAATCTACGACTTTCACGTCCTTGAATCTTGCAAGACTTGAAGTAAAATTGAAAACCCTTGTAGTTTGGGTTTGGGATTTGGTCGAACCAAGCAAAAGAGAGAGAAAAGGAGAATTAAGGATTAATGATTTTGAATAAGGGTGTGATGTTTATAAGGTAAATCTCACCTCTTTAAATCATTAAACCTGGTAATCAAGTTTTCTTTTCTTTCTTTTTTTTCTAGCTTGGGTCGAACACCCCTTTATGGGGTTACCATATTTTGATTTTTTAGTAAATTTATAAATACCATATTAATAAATATATAACCTAATTATATTTAACTAACTATTTTTAAAAATACATTAATAATTAATTACTTATAGATTCATTTTCGTGTTAATATAATATAACTATATTATTTATATTATAAACTAAGGTGTCTAAGTGCATTTGTGTGTGATCTCTAAGCCTCACGTATACTTAGCCATATAATTATGTAATGTGCCTAGAGTATATTCCATCAACTTCCACTTGCGAATGGCACACTCACCTTGTAATTATACAAGCAAACGTTAGCGTCTAGCAACAAGCCAATGCCCCTAAAATACGTGAGGTTTACTTTATTTAAGCTTTTAGGATAATGATTTATTAATCAATTTTTCCTTTTATTTCAGGTACTTGGTTAAATATAAGACATATTTAAAGCATTCTTATTTATTTAACAATTCTATTTCTTGACTCTAAATATTGAACTAGATTACCAAATCAATTCAAGATTTATCTTAATTACATTTGGACATGGTCGTGTACACATCTTGTTCAAATCGTCAAGGGGCCCAGTAATATCTAACTCCATGATTCTTGGAGGAACAAGTCCCATTTTGACAACATGTGACAGTCATGTGCTTCTTACTATTTCCAATAATGATTTTAATGGTATCCTTATTCAGGTTAATGTTTAATCATATCAAAAAATAATATTTCACGCACACATAACCTGCGAGTGTCTCAAGTCTAAGAAACCAATGGACATAACCATTTTCGAGTTTCACCAAATGCAATAATCTATGTAGTGAATTCTCGTAGGTTGGGTCAATCCAATATTTATCTCCATAAATACATGTGAATCTAATTAATCTAACCTTTATATATTCATAGCCATGAATATAATCAACACTCTCACATTTCCCTTAATTTGACGTGTTTTGTCCATATCATCAAACGGCAATAGGATTAGAATAAATAATTATTCATGAATTTAAACATGCTTATATATGCAATAGTTAATTTAAATGAAATATGATCATAGTATCAAGTACATCAATATTAATAAATTTTAACTTTCATATTTTGATTATCCAAACACTAAATAAAAGATCAATTAACAACTAGCCAGTCAAAGTAACATGTCCTTAATTATGACAATCACACTTATTGAACGACATGGACTTCGTGAACGAGTCAACTAAGCTATTATCTTTTAAAACTTTGAGAATACTTATTTCAAAATTCACAAATAGTGAAATTCTTGAATAATGTAATGTTTGTTTAATCGCAAACCCTAGCTGCCATCATTTATTCCTTCTCTATTTAAAAAAGAAAAAAAATGGCCAAAACCCTACCAGCATACTATTTTGGCCATAACTTTTTAACTCTTTGTAGTTTGGTTACTCGCGGGTCACGATTTTTAGTTGAACCAAAAATGGCCAAACGAATTTCGCCACCTTGTCTTTCTAGATATATAGGCTAGCCGAAGATAATGAAAGGAAAAAGGCATGAAAATGTAATTATCTTGACACTTTTTCTTTGTTGTGTAACCATTTTTAATTGTTTTTATTGTATACATAATACTTTAGAATTTCATGTATTGTGTGTATTTTATAGCCATTTTATCCATCCATTTATCAACACTCCTATTAACAGGTGATGGTTAAAATTATCACAAAAGACACGACGAAACTCAAAAGTGTAGAAACTAGAAGGGGGGTTGAATAGTGTAACACCCTCAAAATCGGGTCCAGCGAAAGCATACATGACATTGGGGTGCTACTAAATTGGTATCACAACACAAGGTACAAAGAACGGTTTTACCTCAATCGTTTAGAAGAAAATTTCATTTATCAAAACATTAAGTTTACATCATTCAAAATATAGTGCGGAAAACAGGCCCATAATAATAAAGTGGTCCCAAATATATATCAGAGTCGTCTATGACCGTGTCCCTTGCCAAGCGCCTTCCAACAGTGAGCTATCGCTTTAAGAACCTGAGAATACACGCTAAAAGTGTCAACACGAGGTTGGTGAGTTCATAGGTTTTAGTTTAAAACTATATAGTTGAACCAAAAGGTTTTCAAGTTCAAACAGTCATTCCCAACAGATCAAATATAATGTAGGCTCACACTGCCAAATTCATAATTCCCAAAACAAAATCCGCAACAAAACCATAATCAAACAACTTGAACCAAAATCAATCATTTAGCTACTACAGTCATAAAGTGTCACGCAAATTTATCTGTTACTCTGGCTAAGTCACATAAACCAAGTCATGAGCCACACTCAAAGAGTGTCTCATATCATAAGAATAATCCGCTATAGGTGCACCATATAATAATACCCTGCACTATTGCAGCACACATAACAATAACTCCGCACAATTGCAGACATATAACAATAACCTTAGCCAGCTCGCGTAACAGTTTCATAACCACAAACACAATTTCAGGTCAAATCAATAAACAGGTTTCGCATAAATCTTATCCCAAAACATATCAGGTCCATGAGGAAATAATCACATAAGCAACAGATAATCACTTAACGCATTCAAATAACCAAATCACATATTTCAGCCAAACTGTCAAAACTTGAGTAAACAACTCACGTATCCAAATAAACAATCATTGTGTTTAGTTAAAAACGATCATGTATTCTCCCCCAAAACATTTATAAAACAAGTAAAAGTAGGGGCCATGAACTCATCTTAGCCACAGAAATGTAATATCACAACTGACACAACTGGCATCTAGAGCAAAACACGACGGTATCCAGGAGACAGGCACAACGGTACACGGAGGTACAAGCACAACCTAATACGTATACGGTTATCTCAAAATACGTCTCGTACAATAATTAAGTCTACAAAAGACAACGTGTCGTAGTTTTCGTGGATGACTCTTATATCGTTACTTGTAAAAAGTTTATTATCAACTTTACGTGTGGTGGTAAGAAAACATAGACTCTAAATACAACTCACGCTAAAGTATAATATATATCCCAATATATTATAAGAGTGGTAAAAGAACAATCAAGAAAATACTGACGCAAACGCAAGTCGGGAAAAGATGACCAAGGAAAACGTCTACAAAATAAGTCAATTCGTACGTTTCGGTATTTTCCCCATAATCCCAAATAGCTTTAAAATAATCAATGAAATGTTAGAAAGTTAATTTAAGTTTTAGAAGAAAACTCAAATTAGTATTTCTATTAGCAAAAGTTTACAAGTCAATAAAACCATGAGTTTTCGATTAAGAATCTTCTCAAAACGATTTAATAAAAATATCCATTGATTATTGGTCATTATTTACTTATTGTATATTCGTTGCGAATCAAATATATTAAATTCGTTATGAGTCTAATATATTGTATTCGTTTCAAGTCCAATAAGTCCAAATTGTCCAATAATGTCAATACAAGTCCGGTATTTATCCAATATTCCAAGTCAAAGTCCCAATTATCAAATCCGTTAAGTATTCGCAATGTCTAATATCCACAGTAACAAGTCCCATAATGTAACCGAAACGTACCAATATATGCAAAAGTCAAAACAAATAAAACACGTTAGTACCATAATTAACATTTCACAAATACATTTCACAAATTTTAACACACCCTTAACTCAACTTACGGGCTCGTGGCCCATTACTAAGACCAACGCACTCTAATTATTTTGTGGGCTTCGGCCCATAAGAAAACCAAACGCACCATGTTTAGGTTTGAGGCCCAATATCTCTTGAGAGCACAAAGCAAAAATACACATCTCCTGATAACAATAAGATACCCCTTTTAGTCAAGCCAAAACCAAAGACAAGCACGCCCTTAGGGGCTGCCGTGACTGATTCGGGACGACAACCAAACCCGACACCACCTTGTGGTGCTACTGTGACGAGGACCTAGGCAAAACGAATAAAAACTAACCACAATTGTCCTTCTCATTAGACCAAGACGCAACTATAACCAAGGTATTATACAATTTCAGATCCGCAACGTCATAATAAGCAAAACGAAAACAAAGTATATCCATTAATCATACCGAGACCTCAACATTTTTTTTTTCTTTTGGTGTTAGTCGAGCCAAGAGAAAACCAAGTAAATTTTAACACCTCCAAATTAAATTCGAGACCAAAACTCACCACAAACATAAACCATGACGCAATAAAAGAAACAACAATCCAAATCTGAAAACCCTATACGGTTTCTATCACAATCCGAGACCAAATAATCCAACAAACACAAATCCATAACGTAAACCATATCAAATCCGAGACCAATATGGGTTTACCCGATCCGTACGGGTCCTAACCCGACCCGTTTCAGAAACAAACACCACCAAAAATTGTTGTGTCGATTTCTTACCACACGAAAAGAACCAAATCGTTTTAAATCTCGTTTTATATCCACGAAAACATTAACAACTTGTTATAACCGGTTTATTTTCTTTAATAAAACATTTCTTTTTAATTACAAAAATACTTTTGTAAAAATGTTTTGTCACTTAAAAATGTGAAGTTTTGAGAGAATAAAATCTTTAATTACTTTACTAATGTTGGTATTCTGTTTGTTCATACCTAAAGTGATGTTGTAGTTGATACGTTGTTGAAACGATTTTCCTCGGTTAAAAACTTATCAAATGTAGTTTTATGTATCGTGATTTTATATTTTGTGATTATCAAAACGTATAGAGACCGAATAATGCAAATGACATTTTTGTCATTATTTGTATTAACAAAAAGTATGATGTATACAATAGGAAAAAAATTATGAATATACAACAAAGTAAAAAATGACAAGTTAGTTACATTTATGTGCCCTTTGGCCAATAATGAACAAATCGTAACATTTGTATCGCAAGGATTAGTTCAAGTAACGAAATTAAATGAGTTGTCATGTCTAATGAAAGAAATTGTTTGATGTAAGTTTTGAATGTTTAAGTAATGAAATGACTCACAAAGGCTTTATTTGGTCTAGTGGTATGTGAGTTGCCTACAAACTTAGATGTTGTGGGTTCAAGCCTCGCTAGAGTCATTTGTGAGATATTGTGAGATAAGTGGTATAGGTGTGAAAAAATTTCCGTTCTAAAAAAAATAAAATGACTCATAATATTTGTACCCAAAATAAGCTTATAACAGATGGCACACCGTCAGTTGAATATTTAGCACAACGTTTGACAACGTAGATTGCCAAACAAAAGAACCTAACTAAGTGTTGGTTATATACTTATATCACATAGACTAGCTAGTACACGTTTAGCTTCACATGGACAATAATCGACATTGTTTAGTTTCGCATGGAAGATATAATTATACCTACCAATGTAGTTTACTTAGCCTATGGCAAATCTATAAGTTGGAAAGTATAGGAAATGAGAATCAGATAAAGAAATTAGGAAAATGCGTTATCTATAATTCTATAAATAGTCAAAGAAGGGAAGCAACATGTATTGCAACTACAAACTTGTATTATAACTCCACTTTTACAATTTTGTTACCAACTGTTACGTACTATGGCTGCCAATGCATCTTTATATTTTAATTCATCATCACAACATACGGAATCTGGTAATCTTCGAGGCACGTCCAAGGATGTTCATGGAACAATCAAGACAAATTTTGCTTCTTATCTTTGTTCGCAAGTTAAAAGTCTTACGAAGGTACATGCTTCAAGAGTTGGTGGTACACATTGGAGCATGAAACCCATGATGATGCTCGACCACAAGAAAACTGAAGCAAACACGGTTTCACGTCTTGATTTAGGCACGATGGTGAACGATGGTTTTGTCTATAGACAAAATATTTATATTAGATCATATGAAATTGGGCCGGATCGAAAGGCTTCTATAGAATCACTTTTAAATCATTTGCAGGTATGGAAGCACTTTTAAATCTATAATTGTAGTATGCATGCTTTTAGTTCACAATTTTAAGTTGATTTTATAGGAAACATCACTTAATCACTTGAAAACGATTGGGATCTTACGTGATGGCTATGGTTTAACGCCAGAGATGTACAAAAAGAACCTAATATGGGTTGTGGCGAAGACACAAGTGGAAGTGGACCGTTATCCAGTGTGGTATAATTATTTTTCTCCATTTAACCCATGGTTCTTGTTGTACCAAAAAATCTGTAATGTACCATATAACTTTGGTAGCGTACAAATCACATATCCTTAGCAAAACCGTCGATAACTTGTCTTATTGAGCTTATTAGTTATATATTAGTGTATCTTAATTGGCTTGCTCAAATTAAATCTACTGCAGGGGTGATGTTGTTCAAATCGATACATGGAAAGCTGCCTATGGAAAGATTGGTATGTATTGCAACTGGGTGGTTTCTGATTCTACAACAAGCGATATATTATTAAGAGCTTCAAGGTAAAAACATGTCACTACATGAAAACAGAAAACTTTGATTGTACCATAATTGAGTGGTATTCATGGTGGTATATCTCTTACGATACTCGTATTTTGTAGTGTATGGGTAATGATGAATAAAGAGACAAGAAGGACATCCAAAATCCCAAATGAAGTCCGAGCTGAATTAGATCAACACCTTGTAAATACACCACCAATAGTCAAACACGATGCTATAAATTTGTCAAAACGAGATGAGAACATTACTCACCATGTTAGCAATGGCTTAACGGTTGGTCCAAAATTTATTTGCTTGTAAAATGTTGCCTGTAGTTTTATCTTTCTGTTCTTACACGTATGACCTTCTTTGTTTTTTGACCGCACAAACACTTAGCCAAGATGGAGCGACTTAGATGTTAATCATCATGTTAACAATGTGAAATATAGTGGGTGGATCCTTGAGGTAATTGTAATATTGCTTTCTTAGTACATATACCCTTGGCATGGTTTATATTAAGACATTTAATTGTCATTGCAGAGTGTTCCAAAGACAATCATGAAAGATTATGAGCTTGCTAGCATGACACTACAGTATTATCAGGAGTGTTGGATGGATAGTGTGTTGCAGTCCCACACTTTAGTAAATGAGACCGACAATGGCAAAACAGCTAATTGCAGCCATGTTGACTGCGAGCATCTACTTCAGCTTGAGAATGGAGGTGGCAATGGTGTGATCATGAAAGGTAGGACTAGATGGCGGTTGAAATATGGAGAAAAATCAGGAGAGAACGAAAAGATTTTGTCTTGAGACATATATGTGTAGTTAGATATTGTGTAAAACTGCTATTAAAAATAAATAAATAAATAAATAAATAAATATATATATATATATAGGGGAGGGTTAATATGAGATCAAACTTAAAGTTGTTAAAATAAGATCTAATCTAAACAACCATTAAAAACATTTATAAATAACCATTTTATCAATAATACACAAAATATAAAATATTAGTACAAATTAACATTTTAGCAACTAATAACCAACTGGTACATGAATTTGGATTACTGATACACAATTAAAATTTTTATTTCGATACATCAAAATCTCAAAAAACTGATATTTTATACATAAACTGATACACCTAATATATATCAACTACTAAATAAACTAATACACATGCAAAAAGCTGATACACATTACACGTCGAATCAAAGTGTATCACCTAGATATCGTCAATTCTAAAAAGAAAAATATCAGAACTTTAACAATTTTAGTTGTAATTAATAAAATTTTAATTTTTGTTTTAAGGTGAGTGTCATTTTTCAAATTTTAGTTGGATCTCATTTTTACAACTTTAAGTTTGATCTTATTTGATCTAGATTCTATATATATATATATATATATATATATATATATATATATATATATATATATATATGGAATATATTAGCTACAATTAATTGTAGCCAATTGGTTACAATTTTGTGCTATAAATGTGGGCCCCTGATTTTTTTTGTGGGTCCTGATTCTTTTCTGTGATTACCTGATTTATTGTTAGTGTGTTTTTTGTGAAGGAATTGTAGCCAAGCTATCCCTATATATATATATATATATATATATATATATATATATATATATATATATATATATAATCAATGAATTAGTGGCAGATTGACCCATACTTGTTTTACATACCGAGATGGGCAATTAATTTTGACAGCAACTGTAACGCCCTCAAAAACCAAAAGCAACGGATTACTAGGTATCTTTTGAGTTTCAACCAAAAGCTATAGTGAAAGGATATAGTAGTCCACTAATTCAAGCTTATAAGACGCTCAAATGTCTTAGGGTGTGTTTGGTATGCTGCCATGAATGACAATGGGTATGAGTTTGATAGTAGTGATGGGTCCCTCACCTATGAAAGATTCATACCTAGCTCTCTTGATGTATATGGAGTATGAATTATATCTATCATTTATTACCATAGTGGTGGGCCCCCTCATCTTAAACAAACACATTTAATCATTTTCATAGTCATAGTCTCATTCCCATAGTGGGATACCAAACGCACCCTTATATCCTGTAAATGTAGGGGTAGTTGTTACACCAACCGTGTGGCTTATATGATCATTTGTGCTTTGATGTAAAGTAGGATTCTCAAGACGTTTTGTTAAGTAACACATTACACCATAAAATCACAAGTAAATCGCTACATAAGTTGATAAATATGTTTCAAAGCCCATTGTTAGCTGCCTACTATTAGGCTCAACAATACACACAACTACACAAGGTTATGTATCTTATGACTTATGACCAATTTTCCTATGTAAAGCACACTTTGTAAAATATGAATCGGAACTTTTCAAATACATTAAACGGACTGAAAGTCTTCAAACAATCAAACGGATGCACTGCATGTTCAACGAGGTATTTTTACCCGCGCTCCGCTGCGAGAAAGGGGGTGCGGGGTTTAGATTTAATTAATGGACTGTTAAAATAAACACAAGTAACAGCAGGTGTGTTTTTTATAATTATTTAGGGACTTTTTTTGCGTCATAACTAAACTAAAGGTAGACATTTGTAATTTTTTCTTATACAAAAGTCCCTAGATTTAACCCAGGGAATGCTTTCGTAATCATATGTTAACATTAGGGATATTTTTTGCAATTTTCAAGGACTTTTTTTGCAAATCATATAGAATGCAGGGACCATGTTTGAAAAAAACTGAAAGACCCAGTTTTATTATTTAGTAATGGTGGTGAAGAAACTTTTTTGCAATTTTTCAAGGACTATTTTTGCAAAGCAAATGAAACACAGGGACCATTTTTGTCAAACATTAAACATCATGGACATTTTTGCCATTTCTCAAAAAATGTTTACTGTTCATTGAACAGTAACGTTTCCTGAGAAATGTGAGGGCCTGTTTGGTATGTGGTTTTTGGGCATCCGGATTAGATACAAAGTAAAGTAATTTGTTTGATACACCTTCATTGGTAATTTATCACATTCAAAATTGATACATGGATCGTACTAAATTTTTAAAACTATTTGTTTTAAAATTTTGAGCGACGTGGCTCTGATACAAATTGTGGAAAACGTAGAGGGGGTGAATACGTTTTTGTTTAAAAACTTGAATCTTTTCGTATCAAACACCCGATCAAGTGTGACTTAATATGAAAAGTGTCAACTCTAGTGTTACAAGAACTAGAGATATTATAAAGCCACAAATAAGGCATGTCTCAATAACACAAGTTTAGACATATAATAAATAACATGTCATGACATAAACACAACTAACACAATATAAGCAACAAACCACACAAATATAAATGTAAAGCGGTAAATGCAAAAATAAATGTAAAGAGATAAGTAAAGAAAGCGCAAATCGGACACGGTGATTTATAGTGGTTCGATCACGAAGCTCCTCTTCGCCCTACTCCACTCCGAGTACCCAACTCGAGAGTTAGAGCGTGTTTGTTTTTTTTTTCCCCTCTTAACGCCTCTTAACGGGCTTCACATCTGAATCGGTCAGACATTTTGTCATTCAGACCGTTTGTTTTTTTTTTCGGTTCAGACGCGTTCAGATGCAGTTAGATCTTAATGGTCAAGACTTGAGAGGGTGTTTTAACGCGTCTAAATTTTTTTTTTCCCGTTCAAACATGAGTTTTTTTTTTTTTCCGTTCAGATGCGTTCAGATTCAGACATTTACGCCTCAGATTCAGATTCAGACCCTCTGAAAAAACAAACACCACCTTACTTCACTAATCAACAAGCTCCCTTCTTGACGGAGAAAACCATACAACGTCGCTTACAATATTTTCCGACACTAAGCTAGATGTCGAGTTCTTCTTCGGGTGCAACCAAACCCGTTATGTTTTATGGCCCAACATAACAAACCTTGTGTTTTGAGGCCTAAACACATAAATCGCGTCGCTTACATTATTTTCCGACATTAAGCTAAATGTCGAGTACTAATCTAGCTAGTACCAATCTCACTCACGATCTACCCGATCCTCATATATCACACAAGCTACAAGATCCACATGATCTACACTTGATCTACCCGATCTACTCACGATCCACCCGATCTACTCACGATCTACCCGATCTACCCGATAACAACACAAGCTACACAAGATCTCCCCGATCTCTACAAGATCACATTGATCCACACAAACTAACTAAACAAGATGATAGACAACTTGATATATAGCAAGATACAACAAGCGCGTAACAAATGTTACGAGTGCACTAGACTAACACTATAACACTTTGTATCTTTGTGATACTATGTGTTATTCTCTTGCACTAGTAGAGGAATGAATGTGATCTCTTGGTTGGATGAAATGGTCACTCTTAAACAAACTAAGACTCTCTAAATGATCAAAGAAAGTGGTCTAAATAAGAAGGAATTAGACCAGAGAAAACTAACTGGAAAAAATCAAGTTGAAAATGTAAAATGGCCCACTATTTATAGGCAAAGAAAAACTAACCGTTACAGACAGACGGTACCACTAAATACCCGACGGTACCACTAAATTTAGTGGTACCATGGTACCGTGCCAGACAAGGGACGCTCCAGTTTTTGTTTTTAGTGGTGAAGATTTATTTGGGGAAGTTTGGAGCTGGTTGGGGGGGGGGGGGGGGGGGGGATAGCTGTTGGGATTTTTAAACTAATTTTTTAAAATAAAACATTTCTTTTTAATTCAAAAATAATTTGTAAAATGTATTTTTGAAAATATGTTTTGTCACATAAAAAATGTGAAGTTTAGAACAAAAAATTTATTTCTTTGATCATTCGTCAAGTTTAAATTTGTTTGTTCATACCCTGAGTGATTTACGTCAGGATGAAAATCAACGACTCTGTTGAGGCATACTTGAGACGTCGAGAGATGTTGATGTAAGTATGCATTGATAATTTGTGTTTACAAATAACTTGTGCATTTTACGTTATGCATTACAAGTTACATGTTTGTCATTATTAAAACCGAAGAAACCGTTTAGTTTAAATATCGTAATATTTGTACTAACAAATTTAATAAGTTAATGCAGATAAGTTAGACACAAAACTAGTCATGAGGTTTAGGCATCCAAACAATCTTCGTGACGGTATGTATGGCGTTTTTACTAATGTTTATTTTAGTATTTCTATTTTTCATTTTCTTTATCATTTTACATAAATATGTACTTAGAGAGCTAGAAAAAAACGGTAACGCGTCAACAAGTAACCGTGTAAGCAAAACACACTTGTGAAATTCGTGCAAAGTTTGTATCTACATATTTAACTTGTCAACATTTACTTTTGATATTTGTGCAAGTCTGTATCTACATTATTATCTAGTGTAATAACTTGTCAACATTTTGACCAGCTAAACCAGTCATCCGAAGACTAAATCGCCATCAACCTGACAAGTCTCGTTTAAGAAATTTAGTAGTGAGATGATCATGTCTTAAACCAAGAAGTGATGAGTCACTGTTATAACCGAAAGTAAAATTGTTATAGTTGTGTAGAAATGTTTATATCATGGTTTTGCTTGTCCATTTGTCTTATAAGAGTATAAACAATGAAATAAGTAATTCAAACAGTGGCGGAACCAGGAATTTGAAACTAGAGGGTCGAGAACAAAATGTAGTGAGTTCTTTCATTAAATCCTTCCATTCATCTTCCCGGCAATGTTTTAAAAACCGGATTTTCCACCGCGACCGATCGGACCGGTTCAACCGGCCGGTTAAACCGTTTGACCAGTCAACACTCATGAAAAGGAAACATGTCACTTACCAAATTTTCGTATGGGTTACTCTACTATTTTCTTGTTTATTTAAGTCACTGAACTACTAAAATGAATTATTGGGATCACTTACCAAATTTTCTGGTTATAATATAATGGTGTGGTCTTTTAATTATCTACGTGGCAAGACTTCCAACACAAAACTGGAGAAACAAATACATTATCTTTTTTGTTTCCTTGCTTCCCGTCATTATTTCTTCATCTTCTCTATTCAAATAACCACCTGCGGGGCTTTTCCTCAGCTGGGTGGCCGCCGCCACCAGTGTCGATATAACCACAGCCTACTCCACTATTGCTATCATTGCGCGTACAACTCAACTGGGAATAATCGAGAGGGTCCAACTCAAAAAAATAATTCCGTCGAGTATACCGGTCTTCTAGAAATTTAGCCGGCCGGAGGGTCCACGCCCCCCCCGGACCCCCCCCCCCTGGTTCCGCCGATGCATTCAAATAAGTTTTTTATGACACATTATTTTTTCATAACACACCTCGCAAAGTACACTTTAAATGTCTTTTTGTACTATTAGTATATATATTAAAACACGTTTGATACGTTGCCGTTTCATCTCCTTAGCTACAGTAGCTACAGTAACGGGCCGGTTTGGCCCGGCCCGTTTACCACTAGCCCAAAATCAAGTTTCGCAAATTGGCAAAAAATGCCCCTGAAGTTGACGCATCTTTGCGAAAGTAGTCCTTTTTCAAAAAAAAAATTTTTTTCCCAAAATCAAGTTTCGAAACTTGGCAAAAAATACCCCTGAATCTGTCGCCTCTTTGCAAAAGTAGTCCTTTTTCCAAAAAAAATCCAAAAAAATTGGCGAAAAATACCCTCAAAATTCGCGGGTCTTTGCAGAAGAGGTTTTTTTTTTTTTTTTTTTTTTTTAAACGTAAATTAAGGCTAAGATCACTGCCCTGCCGCAACGCGGTTATCCGTAGCCGGCCTCTTACATCAATATTCTGTCTTAAAATCTTAATTAAATTTTTTGTCAAATACAGCGCTCCGCCGCAACGCGGCGCACCAGCGCCCGACTCGTTTTGTACTATTTTATGTTATAATATATTTAGTGTTAATAGATAAAATACTCAAGTCATTGACTCAAATACCATCTTCAAGTCACGGAAAAAAAAATATTTTTTGGTTCAATGCTAAAAGGCTATACAACGACCTTTTTGATGAAAAAGTCACCCATCTACATCTACTTTTCTCTCATAAGTTTTGTCTATCAAACAAATTTTATATTTTAAGTAGTCTATTTAAAAAAAAAAAAAAAAAAAAAAAGCGCATAAGCATGACCTTCTAAGAAGCTTGTGTGCCGAAATGCCCATAAAAATGAAAATGAAGCTTATTTTTTCTCAAAAGTTATTCAAAGTAATATATAGCTTTTGGAGATTATAGGACATTAACACTCTCTTTTTGAGTTTTTTTACTAAAGAGAAATGTAAAGTAAAGAAAAGAAATGTATAGAAAGACAGAGGATAGGATACAAAGATTGATATTTTTTTTGAGTTCTAGAGCTTAAACTAAAGGAAAGAAAGGGCAATAAGATTGCAGCTTATTATATTATTGATTTTTGTGAATTTACTATTATACCCTTAAAAACAAGTTGTACTCCATAAAACAAAGTTTTATAGAAAAAGATATAAGATACTTTCTGTTAGGAATTATTAAAATAATATTTAGTTCATTACTGCTGGTAGTAGTATGGTTCCTGCTGGCAGGTATGTAATTCCAGCTGGTATTGGTTCCTGCTGGTAGTTATTATTCGTTTTTGTTGTTATTATTGTTTCTGCGGGTAAGTAGAAATAGTCAACCCGTATGTTTAGAAGGTGTGGATATGCATGAGATATATTAGGAATAGATATTGCATATATTTTACACGTTTTTAGTGAATGCCGAATTAGGGTTTCTTGTAGTATAAAAGAAACAAGACGGCTATGAACATTGTACGCTTTATAACAACTTTTTTAGTGAATAAAAGATCCATAGAGGATCAAAGTTTTATTAGTTATATTCTTCTTCAACTCTTGTGTTTAGTTTCCGCATAAACATAAGTTTCATTGTTAGAGATTCTCTTAGAGTGTTTGTGATTACATAAGCATTCTACCGGCTCAAAGATCTATCAAGGAGGTCGATCCAACAAGTGGTATCAGAGAGGGTTGCTCTCGATATCTAGGATCTACAAGGTTGTTTGTTGTCGAAGAGAAGCAGATTCGAAGGAAAAAGAGCAGATCTGGTGTAAGTTCCATTGTTTATGAGGTAATCGTTATTTTGAATCTTTCAATTACACCTCGTACTCATTAATTCGATTGGTCGTTTGCTGCTGGTCCTTGTCGTTATTAATTAAATTGATCGAATCATGGTGATATGAAGAGAATTAATTGATCTAGAGCAGATTGTGGAATTAATTCATGGGACGTTAGAGAAAGTCAATTGGTGATTGGTTGCTGTCTGTTGCAAATTGACGAGTTTAATACTGGTGAATCGTACTGCTTTTAAGGGTACTAGGAGTCATGACTCCAAGTAATCCATACCTTCCAAATTCAACCAATAAGCTTCAGCCAACTCATACCCATAAATTTCCATACCTCCCAATCTAATTCACTGGCGGCGCATAAATTCTCATACCTCCCAATTTTTTTTTTCTTTTTTATAAATTCTCAAACCAAACATCAGTTACAATCATTGACCATAAACAAAGCAAACATAAAATATACCAACATCAATAACACCAATCTGTCTCAATACCTTAACCAAATAAGATTCGTACACCTCCTACAACAAAAAACAACTTCAGCAAACTCATACCAACAACAGGTAATCAACTTCAACATCTCTTTAACAAAACACCAACTTCAAATAAATATTCGAAAATATAAAAGAAAGGATATCGGGTTTTTATTTATGTTGGTTAACAGATCTTTAAAGATCCAAACTAACCCATCATAGATCCAAGATTCTTTCATAAAGATCATAAAAAAATAAAAGAAAGAGAGATAGGCATGGTGGTGGAGAAGAATAAAGAGGCGGCATGGTCGTCATTTTTTGGAGAAGAGAGAGTTTTGAAATGCCCAACGTCTCTTTTGTAAGCCCCCAACGTCTCTTTTTTTTTTGTCCTTATGAATTTGTCACCAACGGTTTGCCAAACCGGTGACCAAAAATTTTTGGCATAAATTTGGAACCGGCGGCGGTGTTACCGCCGGTTTCAACCATACCGCTGGCCAAACCGTGCTCCACTCCGAGTACCCTAATATCACGTGGGGCTTGATTGTGAAGAGTGAATTGATTGGCTGATGGATTAATTAATGGGTTGTCGATTTGTGGGGGTAGTCAATTGTGGATTTAAATTGTTTTTTATCGATCGGATCTGATTGGAGATAGCTAACAAGTGGGTCCGGTATCAATTGTGCAATCGATATTGATGGAACAAAGTCAGTTGTGGGGCTATTATTCGTCAATCATGGTGTGAATTAATTGGTCAATAAAGGGTTTGTTGCTTGCTGTTGTTAATTGATCAGTGATATATTTAATTGGTTGTCTGCTGAGAACGTGGGTATGATCAGTCAAATTGGTTAATTCCGGTGGCTGTTGTGATTAATTCTGGTTGCTTGTGATTAAGTCTGCTCTCGAAAATTAAGTCTGTTCAACAGACTTAATTAATTCTGGTCTTCGAATTTGTTAATACTGTTGCGTTTCTTGGTTAATACTGCTGGAACAGTTTTGGATCGCGGACAAAACTTTATTTTATGGCTCGTTTTGGTGATTATTTGAAGAAGACAATTGTGTATTGCTTATTTGATGTTGTAGTTGAGTTTCACAGGTGCGCGTTCTTATATTTGTGTGTTATTGCGGTGATAAAGACTTGATGAATCTAGCAAAGTTGTGTGATCTACAAACTAGGGTGCTTAATGCTCACATTTGCTATCACTTTAAAGGAGTTACATTGTAGTGCTCAAGTTTCTCATATAGTTAAGGATTTGTCAAGAGGTTGCGACCTACTTCTAGTATAAGTTTGGAGTCACGTGGATAGTACAAGATATAAGACGCAAGTTTGGGAAATTCAACTTCTTCATCAAATAGGTTATACTCGGTTTTCTTCATCAGTAATCAGTTCATAAAGCCTACAGAGTTCGTGATTCAAGAGATGGTTATTGGTTTCAGGGGAAGCTTGTTTAACCATCTACATGCACCACTTAAGGGGAAGTGTTTCAATTCAAGTTGCATAGAAGACCCCTATTCGATGATTACAAAAAGGGGAAGAAGATTGTTGCAGCTTATCGTATGTGGTGACATGTTCAAGAAGACCTTAAGGAAGCATTGAAGATTGTTTCATGGAGATAGTTTTGTAATATCAAATAGGGGAAGATTGTTGGGAATTATAATTTGATATTTACAAAACTACATATGTGATGAAGCGAAAAGTGTACCGCTTTTAAGGGGTCATTTAAGCCCTAAATCGTATTTATTTGATCAAATATTGCCCTAAATCGTTCCTTTTGTCATTTTAGGTACTTTTGAGGAGAAATCTGGAAAAGGAGGCATTTTGGACGTTTTTGGAGCATAAAAGTGAAGAAAACGACAAAGTCTCAAAAATCGGCTAAAAGTTACCTTTGACGGCGTCAGATTTTACTCTGGACGGCGTCATGGCTTGGCAAGAAAAGGTGGATGTGAAATTTACTCATGATAAGCCAGTGAAAATTGCATGTAAATTCTGACGGCGTCACGCTTTAACCTGATCAAGGGCGTCACGGCTTAATTCAAAGAGGGACGGCGTCACGTTCAAGGTCTGACGGCGTCAAGCCTTGATAAGCCAGAACGGATTTTGGAGAGCTAAAGAGGGACGGCGTCAAGAAGGTCATCCGGGAACCCTAAAAGCGGCGGAGGTGACGGCGTCACACTCCATAAGGTGACGCCGTCAGATCCAAAAGTCTATATATAGTTTTCTAATTTTTTGTCATTAGGGAGGACTTAGTGTGGAATTTTTGGGAGAAAACCCTAAGACGATTTTAGCATCTTTTTCAAGGCTTTTTGCCTTGAGATCTTCCATGTTACATTGAAAGATAAGTCATCAATTAATCATTCAATATGTCTATGTGTTGTTTGATTTTATCTTGTTCTTGTCTTTTGTTTAACATGTTAGGCTAGATTTATCTTGTGTTTGCTTAGATCTAATGAAACCTAGCTATTGATTATTGGTTATTAGTGTGTTATTAGTTGTATTGGATGATTGTTTATCTATGTTAGGCTTAAGAAAACTGGCTAACTTCCTATTCGGTAACTTGCTTGAACGTCTTAAGAAACATGAACCAAATGCGTACTAAAGGTTTTTATGGTTGTATTTAATGCACAAGCGAATTCTAGTGATCCCATGTTAGGAGCTTCTTAGCCGGCTCGACATAGGAGTGAAGTAGGAGCTTGTAGAGTTGGGGAAGTACGTACGCCACCCCACGATTGGTATTAAGGAATACACCCGTCATCCACGCGACTAATACACACTAATCAACCGGTAAAAGATAGTTAGGGAGTAAGGAAATCTAAGTAAACACATTTCTCTACACTTAAGTTTTCACCAACATTTTATTTTCAGTTATTTATTTTATTTGCATTTGTAGTTATTTGGGTTAGTTGACTAGCAACTAATTCCGCCCACTCCTTCAAACCCGAGATTTTACTTGCTTTCATAAAAAATATAAAAACATAAAAAGAATCTTCCTCAACCCTTAGACCTATTAGAGTAGTCTTTCATACCTAACGAACACTATTCCCTGTGGAGAACGATCAATCCCCCGTACTTACCACTAAACTATACTACATCGGTCAGGTACACTGCCTGGTGGGGTTGTAAGCCTCTTGAGATCCCTCGAGAGGTAAAACCTGTTGTAAGGTTGCAAAACCACGCATCAATATGCATAAATGAAGACAAATGAAACAACAGGGACTAAATGTAATAATTTAGTTATCTTCTTGTGAAAGTTAGGTTTTTATGTAAACCCTATTTATAAAGGGTTAGGGCGGCAATATTAGATATAGAAAAATGTAGATCTCTCAATGAGAGTCGAGTAGAAACGTGTGTCTGTACACGTTTGTTAGTAGTTGTTAGTTTATTTATTTAATAAAGCGCGCTTAATAAAAACTTTGTTCAATAATAATGATTGTTTTGTGTTTATCCGCTGCATGTTTAATCATTGTTATTGTTCCTAGATGGGGTAAAAGATTCTTTTACAGAAGAGGAGCAATTGACAAGACACTCTTCATCAAGAAAAATTCAAAAGATATCATCCTTGTTCAGGTTTATGTGGATGACATCATTTTTGGTTCCACAAAGGAAGATTGGTGTAGGGAGTTTGAGGTGCTCATGAAAGGAGAATTTGAGATAAGTGCTATGGGAGAGCTTACCTTTTTCTTGGGCTTACAAGTCAAACAAAAGCCTGATGGGATCTTTATCTGTCAAGAAAAGTATGTGCAAGACATACTTAAGAAGTTTGATTTGGAAAGTGTGAGGACTGCAACGACACCATATGAAGCTCCAAAGCCTAAATCCAACAATGAACCTGATTATGCTATTAATGTTCACCTCTACAGATCTATGATAGGTTCACTGATGTATCTGACAGCTTCTAGGCCTGATATCATGTTTGCAGTCAGTGCTTGTTCCAGACATCAGGTTACACCATTAACTTCACACTTGCATGCAGTCAAGAAAATCTTCAAATATCTAAAAGGACAACCTAAGTTGGGTCTTTGGTACCCAAGAGATTCTCCTTTTGTGTTGGAAGCTTACAGTGACAGTGATTATGCTGGTGCTAACTTTGATAGAAAGTCTACTACTGGGGGTTGTCAGTTTCTGGGCAGGAGGTTGATATCTTGGCAATGCCAAAAGCAGACTATTGTGGCTACATCTTCGACTGAGGTAGAGTATGTTGCTGCTGCTAGTTGCTGTGGTCAGGTACTTTGGATTCAAAATCAGTTGTTAGACTATGGGTTTAACTTTATGAATACTAAAATCTTTATTGATAACCAAAGCACCATTTGCATTGTTAAAAACCCAATTTTTCACCAAAGAACAATGCACATAGAAATTAGGCACCATTTTATCCGAGATGCTAATGAGAAATATCTTATCCAAGTGCTTAAAATACACACTGATGATAATGTGGCTGATTTTTTAACTAAAGCTTTTGATGGCCCAAGATTTAACTATTTGGTGGTTCATATTGGGATGCTCAATCCTTAAGTGCTGAGATTGAGGGGAGGTATAAGCCTAAGGGGAGGCTTATTTTTGTACATTTTTCATCTTTTTCATTTTCTTTCTTTATTTTCTTTATGTTTATTTTATTTGGTTTCATTATTAGTTAAAAAAAAAAAAAAAAAAAAAAAAAAAAATTAAAATTAATATATTTTCTACTAACTTGTATGCAGGTACAGTGTTGGTTTCTTACCACACAACAAATGGTAATCAACTCACCATGTCTAACAGACAAGAAAGAGTTGACTCACCATGAGGGTACGGCTCTGGTGTGATCATCAAATCTGTTGACAGCTGTAATAGTTTGCTCAAAACTATAGGGTCTTCGACTCACCCATGTTTCATTACTGAGAGTTGAAATGGTTCTCAATTCGCCATGGATGTTACCTTTTGGGGTTCCAAAGAATTGGCTAGCCCACAAGTGTATGGCTTATGGTAAAGGCAGTGGAAAACCATATTTGGTACTCAATTCACCAAGGTGTTCTATGCAACCTAAGAATTGGCTAGTCCTGAGCAAACGGCTACAGGTAAAGACAAAGCAAATCCGTTGATAGTTGATGGTTTACTAAAAATCATATGGTTATCAATGTACCATGGTCTTACACACCAAAATATTGGCTACTCTAGTAGTGATGGCTATTGGTAAAGAGACATCAAATCCATTAATTTTCAATGATTCACCTCTCACAAGAATTAACACACCTGGAAGTGATGAGAATAGTATGAAACTTAAAAGTTTTGATGTACGAATAGTCATGGTTGCAGTAAAGATCATGTGAATTGTATATCAGATGGTGACAAGATTATGATGCTGTGGTTTCCTGTTGCTGCTGTTACTTAGAAGTTGCTGCTGGAAACTTGTTCTTACTGGTGATTTCTTGTTGCTGCTGGTTCTATTCAGTTGCAGCTGGTTGCTTATTGTTGCTGCTGAAGATCACGTTCAATCCTCATGTTATGGAAGTCAAAGATCTATCAAGAAACTTGAAGTTAACCTAGTCAAATTCAAGTTTAGGGGAGGATTGTTAGGAATTATTAAAATAATATTTAGTTCATTACTGCTGGTAGTAGTATGGTTCCTGCTGGCAGGTATGTAGTTCCTGCTGGTATTGGTTCCTGCTGGTAGTTATTATTCGTTTCTGCTATTATTATTGTTTCTGCGGGTAAGTAGAAATAGTCAACCCGTATGTTTAGAAGGTGTGGATATGCATGAGATATATTAGGAATAGATATTGCATATATTTTACACGTTTTTAGTGAATGCCGAATTAGGGTTTCTTGTAGTATAAAAGAAACAAGACGGCTATGAACATTGTACGCTTTGGATAACAACTTTATTAGTGAATAAAAGATCCATAGAGGATCAAAGTTTTATTAGTTATATTCTTCTTCAACTCTTGTGTTTAGTTTCCGCATAAACATAAGTTTCATTGTTAGAGATTCTCTTAGAGTGTTTGTGATTACATAAGCATTCTACCGGCTCAAAGATCTATCAAGGAGGTCGATCCAACACTTTCATAATTTCTTCTCACTTTTCTTTGCTTTCGCTCCTTTTAAAACTCATGAACAAGGCATTTTTTTGGTTGCAATTACTTCCTTTCACTTTCATTATTCAAAACACACTTGAGAACACAATGTAAATAGCTAAAAACTTTGATAATTTTCTTAACCAAACAAAGTTTACTTTTAAAATTAACTTATTTTCTCAAAAGGATCATAAACTTAAGTTCTTGTTAAGCTTGAGCACCATAAAAGGTAAAAAACGAACATTAATTAGAATATTATGCTTATTTTTCAAAAAATAAGCTATATAAAGAATAATATTTGTTTGATATACAAAAATTGTAAGATATTTCAGAACTATAATCTTTAATAAAAATTTAAAATCAAATTTCACTTCATGTCACTTCAAAAAATAATTCTTTTTAGCTCTCGCTTCATCTCCAGTTTTAGCAACAATTCACACGTACCCTACGACAAAAACCAAAAAATTACAAAAGATTGTTATCTTCTTTTTTTCTTTGAGTAAAATACATGGATCGTCCCTCTGGTTTGTTTAAAATTACATCTACCGTCCCTAAGAGTTTCATTTTGCATCTACCATCCTTAACTTTGCAAAAAAGGTTACACACATAGCCCCTTTTCTTCACGGTTGGTCTATCTTTTCGCGGGTTAATATATCCGGAGGTTACTAAAGTTTGCCAAAAATTTGAAAAAAAATACTAAATTTTTTTTTGTTGAATTAGGTTACTATAGTTTTCCACTTGGTCGTTTTTTCTCTAGCCAAGTTTTTTTCACTAGTTTCCCAGTTCTTTTATTGAATTTTTGGGAAACTATAGTAACTTAATTCAAATTTTTGGGAAACTATAGTAACTTAGTTCATCTTTGGGAAACTATAGTAACTTAATTCAAATTTTTGGCAAACTACAGTAACCTAATTCAACCAAAAAAAACTTTAGTAACTTTTTTCAAATTTTTGGCAAACTTTAGTAACCTCCGAATGTATTAACGCTATACTCACCCATGTGTCACTCACGTGAAGGTATATTCGTCCTTTTGTTGCAAGCTTCACTTTTGGTCCACATGCAAACTTATGAATATTAGATTTTATCTTAAATTTAATATCAGTTTTTTCATATAATTTTATGTTATACTTTTGTACCCATTTTATACTAAGTTATATTTTTTATGGGTAAATTACATCGTTCTTTCCTGTGGTTTACCTCAAATCCCCACAATCCTCCCTAATTTTTAATGATACTTATTTTGAAACCTTGCAACACCATTCATCTTTATTGCTAATGTCCGTTAAATATGCTCGTTAAGTACTCCATGTACGAGACACATGAGGCTATAAGTGTCTTGTTACACTCCATCTTCAACCTTTTTTTTATCAATTATTATAGCTACCAAACAAAAGTACATAACCCTCAAACCACTTCCCATATTGAAATTCCAAATCCCTACCTAATGTTATTATTGTAGCAGAACAACTTTGATATGATTTAATATTTTCAATGTCATTTAAATTTACCACAATAGCATCTTACATTCTAGATCATATTATTGTTCATCTGGTTCGATTCGACTAATTAGTTAAAAAGTTTAACCATGACCTGAACCGCTGGTAAACGCTCATTTCGGGTACCTGTATGTCCAATTACCTGCCTAGTACTGTTCGGTTTTTGGATAGTAAAATGAACTACACTCCCCGCAATGGATAGTTACAATTTTAAACCGAACCGCCCCGTGAACACCCCTAATAAGAATGAAAATCCTAAATCAATTTAAGATATGAAAATATGAACACAAATCAAATATAGATCCAATCACACACACTAAACACACAAACCCCAAAAATACACACGTACTATCGGTTAAGAAATTGATGGTGGAGGAAAAGACGACACGAGGCGCGTAAAATGATGAAGATGGCAGAAGACGGACGATGTTGTTGTTCGAATTTTGTTGATTGAAGAGAGAGAAAGAAAAAAAGGAGCTGTGAAAAACGTAGAGGGGGGGGGGGGTGAATACGTTTACCGTTTTAAAACTTAAAACTTGTTGTATCAAATTTTCAATTCGGCTTGTACTAATATGAAAGATGTTTGTTGTAGTTTATGACTACCAAGTTGTCACACAAGTATTATCAAATAATCACAACACAAGCAATCACATAATACAAATATAAAAGAAAAGAGATAAGTAAAAGAAAGCGCAAACCGAACATGATGATTTATAGTGGTTCGGTCACGGAGCTCCTCTCCGCCCTACTCCACTCCCCGAGTACCCAACTCGAGAGTTACTTCACTAGATCAACAAGCTCCCTTTCTTAGGCGGATAAAAAATTTACACGTTGCTTACTTCCTTTTCCGGTACTAAGCTAAACACCGGGTTCTTTACAAGGTAGAACCAACCTAACGTCGCCTATATACTTTACCGACACTAAGCTAGATGTCGAGTTCTTTACAAGGGTACAACCACTCCCTACACTCTTTGTATTTTAAGGACTAAAATACTAACCTCACTCTACTGATCTAAATGATACAATGATGGTTACAACAATGATCCATGACATAAGTGTATCATGGATATGAATGCCTACTCTATATGAACTTCCATTGATCAGAAGCCTTCAATGGATGAAGATCACAAGCTCCCTAAACTTGTTGTGATGGATCTTCATGTATGCAAGTGAGATCTTCTTGGTGGATCAAGAAGTATGCTATGGATGATGTCTCATGATCTTGAGCTTGCTTCACAGGATCATTAACAATGTATGCTTACAACATAATGAAAGTTAGTAACATTATGATCATTATGTAATGGGTGATTAATCTATGAATCTACATGTTTTGCTACTGATCTAAGTGTGTGAAATGAGTGAGGGAATGTGTGTTCTAAGTTAGATGTCTTTTGGGCAATGATGTCATCCTAATATTTAACTAAATCTTTCCAAAATATTCTAATGATGTATGCAATGATGTCATCCTAATATTTAACTAATAAAGTTTCCATTTTAAGAAATAAACATGTAAACTTGTATATGTTGTTCTTCCTAGTAAACTTGTAATGTGTAACATGTATCCTAGTGATCATGTAACATGTAAAATGAGGTTCTAAGTAGAATGATTAGCCTTTTTAAAATATTTAATTACCTAACCGTATTTTAAACATTCTAAATGGTTTGTTAAGGTTTGATCATAATGCCACATAACAAACATGTACGAACCTGTGTTGTATCATACGAAGACTTGACAAGTCGAGAGGTGTTGAATGTATGTTGAGACAATAAAAGATTACAAGTAACTTGTACATTTTACGCTATGTATCAAGCTACATGTTTGTCATCATTCAAAACAAACAAGATTGCTTGCACTAGCAATCTCCCCAACGAGACTGCTTGCACTAACAATCTCCCCCTTTTTGATGATGACAAAATATGTAAACGTGATAGAAAGTAAAATGCAAAAAGTTACTTGTGTCCATGATTACTTACTTTATCCTTGTGTCTGTTTACACCTTTCTCCCTTTTCTCCTTGTATCCATAATTACTTACTTTCTCCGTTTACACCTTCTCCTTGTATCCATAATTACTTACTTTCTCCGTTTACACCTTTCTCCCCCTTTTGTCGAAGCAAAAAGGGTGTGTCCTTTGGAGTTAACTTCATTTCTCCCCAAAATGGCGAGCTTGCATCATCCCTAGTGAAGTTAATTATACTACTCCAATCTCCTATGGTTGTTGCGTCTCCTAGGTTGTAAGCGGATCCATGGATCAAATTAAGACTCTTATCCTACATCATGGTTAGTGGTGTGCCGCATAAAAAGAATATATATGAAAAATGCATGATGAATGAAATGCAAATAGCCAACGATACACGTGGGTAAGCTATGTTGGACTATGTTGGCCTATCTCCTCCTTTTTGTCGAAACACAAAAGTGTGTCGAAGAATGAGAATTCTTAAGACTGCGAGCATGCTCCCCCTTGACTATAGCTCCCCCTTAATCAATACTCTCGTTGCTAGGGTACCAACGTATATGAATGCTACAAATCAAGGATTAGTACATGATGTGCTCCCCCTTGATCAATACTCCCCGTTGCTAGGGTACCGACGTATATGATCCAAGGATGAATAATCCTACAAAATAAAGGTTAGTATAAAATAATATTTGTCCTTGGACAAGTATGTGATATACACCAATGCGTGTATATGATGCATCCAAAAAAATGCTTGACGAAAGCTCCCCCTTGCTCTAGGGCGTCAAGATGAACCTACAAAATAAAAGATTAGTGCACTAGAAGCTATGTCTTAAGTCATATACGACCAATGTGTATAGACGATGCAATATGAGTGCTAGACTGATAATCCTCCTGGTTTGAGAGCGCTAAGCAACACCTATAAAAGAAAAAATAATCGATGCAAACTTCATCCTATGATAAGTATGCTATATACGATCGAGCGTATATGATGATGAACCTACAATGAAATGGTTAGTGCAATATATTTTATCTTAAAGAAAAATATTATGTAACATATTAATAATCTAATCACAACCAACATACCAATTGTGATTGTCTAGTCAAATAAAAATATGATGCAGCATACGAATGTGATATCAATCGTGATTATCTAGTAAATCATGTTATAAAGAGTGTAATCTTCTAATAAGAATTACATTTACAAGAATATCATAAGATAAAATCCTACAAAACAATGCCTATGAGGAGGATATGAAGTGAAGTTAAAATGCTTAACGTGAGTGGTGTTAATATTGGTGTTGGTTTACTAGTGAATGATAACTTAATGGATGACTAAAGGTTGATGTAAATAGGTTTTTCGCTAATCCATGGGGTTGATGATTAGTGAAGGAGGTGATGAAAGTTATGCAATGAATTAAGAAACTCTAATGTATAGCAAATGCTATAAGAGTATTTGAAGACTGTTACGGTTATGATATCTATCAAAGATGATGAATCGTGCCATAGTAAATGCTCAAATGAAGGAAGTGAATACAATGATCACTTTGGAATAGAGATTCCATATACTGATATGAAAATGACATCATGTGATGAGAGTGTTGGTTGGACTAATGTGTTGAGAATGATGGTTCTGCTTGTACTGACAATGACGTGCTTGATATGTATCAAGAATGAAAAGGATGAGATCCTATTATGGTGTTTTAGACACTGAAGATATTCTAGACAATTAAGTTGTGGGATGAAACTCCTAGATTCGTTGGTTACTAGAAGGTTGTTTGGTTTCTGAATGGTTAAAAGCTGACCAAGTACCCCACGGATTGGGCGGAACCAAGATTTTGGTTCCGTCCCTCTTATCGAAGGGTTCCGTGAGACCGAAATTGATTTGGTCATGTTTTGTCATTTTTGATCAAATGAAGGTTCAAGCTAAGGTGTATTTACTTACAACTACTGATTTGGTTTTACTAATCCTAGTCAAAGTCTAAGAAAGTCTAAGGAGACTTAAGGCTTCTAGTTTAAGAGGTTTGTCAAACACATGATTGTGTTTTTATTTAATGAGGTATTGGTGCAGAGCTATAATGTTGAGCTAATAAGGTTTAAAACACTTTGTGATTTTGTGAACTGATTTATCTAAGTGATTTGAACCTACATGTCGGTATTTGGGAATGTAAGAAACATGAGTACATGTTCTTTAATGTGAAAAGACAATTATGTGAATGAATTTCTCTCCCCCTTAATTGGTGGACATTCAACATAATCTGTGATGCATCAAATGAAGAATGACGATGAAACGTTTAGGAGGTTGTAGCTTAATGAAAGTGATGAGCTTAGCAATGTTTTTGTGGATGTTGGTTAGTATACAAAGAACTTCATCTTTGAAGTCACGTAGCTCTTCTCTATCAATGTGAGATGATCACATGATGAGGCATGTGGTTTTCCTTATGGGAGGTGTATTGTTTTAACTAAAGGATGATGGAGATGTAGTTAGGAAAGCGGAAGCAACAATACGATTTGAAGAGAGTTATATTGAAAGATATCCAAACACAAGTTTCAAACCGTTAAAGTTTAATCCTATTAGATTTTAAACACAATATGCATGTGAAAGAATCCCATAAACATATTATTAATCTAAGCAGCAATAAAGGGACAACAATTATGCAAGATAAGCATAACAAAGTGAGATGACAAGTAATTTGTTATCAACCTATAAGACAAATGTGTTAAACAAAACACCATATTCGACTGCTAGACTAAAAGTTACCACATAGCATCAAGACAAATAAGCATACTTACTCATTGATTAACCTAATGATTTATGTGATTAAAAATAAAAATGACTTCTAAATGTTTATTATACCAAAAGTACTTTAACAAATTATAGGTGCATTCATGGCAAACAAATAGTGTGACAAAGTCACAAAAGAAGTGAGATGACAAGTTCATGCAAACAATTTTAACATTTTGGAAGCATGTATCATTTAGACTATCCTACGAAAAAGACTCAATGAATGTCAACAAAAGACACGAGCTTTCAAATATAGAAGCATCATATAAGAATGACATATCATAAGTTAACAAGTAATACATTAATCTTGCGAAGTATCATATAACGAAAGAATGAACATAATGTTCAAATCATGTTAACATGAAGCATATAATCATGCAGACAAAACCTTTTCAAGGTTTACACATTTGACAATCAATCAAATAATTGTTATGATAACATCAAGATATCAGACAAATAGCATGTAATCAATACACGTATATGTAATGCAAGTGATTTTATTAATAAGCTAAAGAAAAATCACATATACTCCTTGTTTGATTAATTATTCCTAAGACAAGATAGTTTTCCAATTACTTGGCTTAATGAGACTCAACTATTTCTATTAATATTAATGTGATGAAGATGTCATATTATACACGTAAATTTGACAAATAGATTTTAATCTTTGTGTTTGGAATCTAAGGTTGAATGATCTAAAGGGTGACATCCTTTGAGTTGAGTTTAAGTATGAGTTATGCAAGTGATCTAAGATCAAGACATGTGTTTGTGTGTGGTAACGGGATATGTTATGAACGTTCTGAAGAAAGTTCTTTGGAACAAGAATCTAAATAAAGTTACCAACTTTAATAGATCTTGTGTATGCTCCAGAGATGTGGATATGCACAAGGTTTGACCAAGGTTTAATGTATGCTTGAAAGGAAATAGATACATATGGTATCTTTCAACAAGGAAGATAGTTCGTAGAACTAGTGGATGTTTGTTTTTAAGATCATTTAGCTAATAAGGTGTAATGAAATCTCTTGTAACACAACCGTTCATGTTGCAAGAATGATAGGATATATATTATCCTTTTGACAAGATGAGAGCTAAACGCATGATTTCTTAGGCATAATATTTTCTGAAACATCATGATTTTCTAAATGATGATATGAACTCAAAGGTTTAAAATGGATAGATCTATCCTGAATTTACTAGATGATGACAAGAGGAATTCACTTGAGTTTCTTATGTATACTTCTCAAGAGTCATTGTTACTTGGGGTGCATGAGATTGACTTCACATTTTAACATATGTTGTTAAAATATTGATTTGAGATTTAAAGAGACATATGCAGAAGCTTGGTGAAAGATATTACCAATATTTTGATTACTTGTGAAAGTGGTACTACTTGAACCTAGTGGAAATTGATAAACAATGAATGTGAGCATCATGCTCATCTGAAGGTTCTAATCCTATAGGTAATAAAGTATGGTTGAGTTGATTCAATGTACATTTGATTTGGTATGAGTGTTGGACAAAGGGATTTTTGAGCAATGCACTCAATGGTATGGATTATGGTGTTGTAGGGGTTTGTTGTGCTATGGGAGTACTTAGGTTTCATGGATGTTGAAGATGACAAGTATAGATACTGATTCTTGTGGTTCACTAGTGGATGAAGTGTTTAGTTATGTTTGTGAAACTTAGGGGTTGAATGTGACGGGATGAAGAACAAATGTTCTAGTTATGGTAGGATAAGTGTTTTAACATACGTTGTTAAAATACTTGAGAGTTAATTGTTTCGGATATAAATTTTAATGACTACAATCGTAAGTCAGATATACTTGAATATTTCGGACGAAATACTTAAGTTATCAATCCTACTTTGAGAGAAGGGTGATAAGACTTGATAATTACATCTATAACCTAAGTGTGAGTTATGACTCGATGTAAATTTTCTTGAAGGATGACATGTTAACCAAGTGAGGCAACATTCGTGAATACAAGATAATATCAGTCGTGAGTCGGGTTTGTAATTTGTGATATATTTGCAAATAGTGAGTCTGGATTAGTTCGGAAGTTGTCAATTTATAGATCAAGCTAGTGAATGAGTAAAGGACGGTTGAATACAGTGAATGTGTGTAATGATCACAAATACTCAGTGGTTTACCGAAAAGGTACCTTGGAGCACTTTCATGAAATTTGAAACTGCGATTAGATATGATTATCCTATTTGGTGTTTGATGAGATGTCCTAATCCTTATATGAGTGAACATCAGTGATAAGAATCCTAAGAACTAAAATCAATAATCTAAGGATTGTGATTAGTCGGGAATTTTGAAAAAGTTGTAGTTGAGACTGGCGGATCCAATCGACAACAAGTGCGGATCCAATTTTAGGGATCCGCAGAATCCGTTGGTTCAGGTATGACGGAGCCAAAGGTAACACATGGCGGATCCAATTTTTGGGATCCGCCAGATCCGTCGTCCAGAAGTACTAAAACTTAACAGAGAGTTATGCATATTTCACGTTTTTCGACCAAAACCCGAAAATACACCTGGAACATATCTATTATCTAATATGTATTGCAAAAATACCAAATATGCAGATTCTAACACACATATACCATAGATTAATCCGTTCATCATAACTTACCTTAAATAGAGTTAAGCCAAACGGGAGCTTAAACATGGAAACTTGATAACATCAAAGTGTTATCGTCCTGCATGACATGGTTAGTACACATAAAGGTTTAACAATAAGATAATATCCTAAAGGCATAACAATTCAACACATCACTGTTTCAAATTGTTAGTACCAAACACTCTTTTTCAAAGATACTACATGTTTATGCATTTTAAAGCTTGAACTATTTTGTGCAAGACGATACTTTTAAACTAGCTACACTTAGTTCACATTTCAAAGTAAGTTATGTAAGGTTTTCACATAACATCATCAAGCAAGAATATCTAAATCTAAAAGTGAAACAAACACAGATTATCAACTTATTGCACAATATCTAGCAAATGTCCTACTATGCATAAAACAAGCAATTGATAAACAAGCGAGTAAGTATCATGGCAAGACAGTTATGTATTACAAATAAACAAGTACAATCACAACTATCAACAAGAAAACAACATATACGAAAACAACTAGAACAAGTAGTCACATAGCATAGTATAAAAGAAAGTATACTTTTCGTCACTGTGCGTTTAAATATGACGATGTATGCCAAGTTTGATTTGTTTCCTTTATATTACCAAATTATTTAGTTTCAAAAGAAATCATATCAATGTTCAAAGAATACCAACTTACATTGCCCGACTCAAAAGATTAACTTACTGTGTCAAAGTGATGCTCAATATTTTGGACAGGTTGTACCTTTTTATTTGTTTTACCTATTTCAAATTAGATTCAGGTCCTAAGAGTATTTTTAAATGAAAGTAGACTTAATTCCCTTCAAAATGATAGGTGGCACGACTTCTACGGACTTACGGTTAATTAGTTATGATTTTTTGAAGTTTGACAAAAAAACTGCATACTGTTCAGACGGATCCTTTTTGAGGGATCCGCCCATTGTGTCATTTGGATCCGCCGAGACCTGTGACAGATTCTCCTAAACTCGTATTTTGACATAGCGAAAGTGTGTGGGACTTGCTAGACATAATCTTAAGCATATATTACAAATATTTAACAGCATTTCTACCTATGTGACTTATCTAAATATTACGGAGGTGATTTTTCAACTAAATTAATGGTAATTCCAAACACTCCCTTAAAACCCGAGTTTTTCGTAAATTAGCTTTACGCACACAATTTGACACTTAAACCTTTTTTAAGAAATCATCTCTTTTGATTTTCCAAAGACATCTTCAAGCTTGTATACAAAGTAATATTTAACAACAAAATTTCAAAGTATACTTAGCGAAACATTTTTCATATTATGTTCTGCTTCAGAGGTAATTTGATACATGGATCTTACTCTATTTTAAAAACCATTTGTTTTGAAAATGATAGCCAACCCGCTTTGATACCAATTGTGAAAAACGTAGAGGGGGGGGGGGGTGAATACGTTTACCGTTTTAAAACTTAAAACTTGTTGTATCAAATTTCCAATTCGGCTTGTTCTAATATGAAAGATGTTTGTTGTAGTTTATGACTACCAAGTTGTCACACAAGTATTATCAAATAATCACAACACAAGCAATCACATAATGCAAATATAAAAGTAAAGAGATAAGTAAAAGAAAGCGCAAACCGAACACGATGATTTATAGTGGTTCGGTCACGGAGCTCCTCTCCGCCCTACTCCACTCCCCAAGTACCCAACTCGAGAGTTACTTCACTAGATCAACAAGCTCCCTTTCTTAGGCGGATAAAACCTTTACACGTTGCTTACTTCCTTTTCCGGTACTAAGCTAAACACCGGGTTCTTTACAAGGTAGAACCAACCTGACGTCGCCTATATACTTTACCGACACTAAGCTAGATGTCGAGTTCTTTACAAGGGTACAACCACTCCCTACACTCTTTGTATTTTAAGGACTAAAATACTAAACTCACTCTACTGATCTAAATGATACAATGATGGTTACAACAATTATCCATGACATAAGTGTATCATGGATATGAATGCCTACTCTATATGAACTTCCATTGATCGGAAGCCTTCAATGGATGAAGATCACAAGCTCCCTAAACTTGTTGTGATGGATCTTCATGTATGCAAGTGAGATCTTCTTGGTGGATCAAGAAGTATGCTATGGATGATGTCTCATGATCTTGAGCTTGCTTCACAGGATCATTAACAATATATGCTTACAACATAATGAAAGTTAGTAACATTATAATCATTATGAAATGGGTGATTAATCTATGAATCTACATGTTTAGCTACTGATCTAAGTGTGTGAAATGAGTGAGGGAATGTGTGTTCTAAGTTAGATGTTATTTGGGCAAAACTAAGGACCACTATTTATAGGAAAACATGGCATGAAACAATGGGCAAAACTATGGACATGTTTTCTAATGGCATGAAACAATGGGCAAAACTATGGACATGTTTTCTAATGAAACTATGGGCAAAACTATGGACATGTTTTCTAATGGCATGAGACTATGGGCAAACAATGGGCTGGTATGTATAGCCAACAATATTTTTTCCCGGCGGATCCCATAAAAGGGATCCGTCTTTGTTGACGTTTGGTTCCGCCAAAATGACAGCTAAGTTAATTTGGAAATCTTTCCAAATCTAGTACAATCTATCCATATCTTTGTCAAGTCATTTCATGATCTTTTAAAGTCAACTTAGTTGCTTAAATGTCTATACAAAATATTACCTAAATCTTTCCAAAATATTCTAATGATGTATGCAATGATGTCATCCTAATATTTAACTAATAAAGTTTCCATTTTAAGAAATAAACATGTAAACTTGTATATGTTGTTCTTCCTAGTAAACTTGTAATGTGTAACATGTATCCTAGTGATCATGTAACATGTAAAATGAGGTTCTAAGTAGAATGATTAGCCTTTTTAAAATACTTAATTACCTAACCGTATTTTAAACATTCTAAATGGTTTGTTAAGGTTTGATCATAATGCCACATAACAAACATGTACGAACCTGTGTTGTATCATACGAAGACTTGAGAAGTCGAGAGGTGTTGAATGTATGTTGAGACAATAAAAGATTACAAGTAACTTGTACATTTTACGCTATGTATCAAGTTACATGTTTGTCATTCATTCAAAACAAACAAGATTGCTTGCACTAGCAATCTCCCCAACGAGAATGCTTGCACTAACAGGAGCCATCACGATGGCAATCAACGGTAATGGCTTGTCACGAACAGGTGGTGTAGCTGGAAATGGCTATTATCGGAGTTGATGACTGTGATGATGGTGCAAATAAAGAAATCTTAGGGCCTGTTTGGTTTGTAGATGGGTTTATGATTAGGATTTGGATTTGGATTTGAATTTAGTTTAGGATTTGGATTTGGATTTGAGGTAGGAGAAAGAAAATAATATTTAAAAATATATTATATTTTTTTGTAAAAGAATATATAATTTAAATTTTGAGTTTGTTATTATAAAATTGAAAAAGAAAAAACATTCATGTTGAGATGAGTGGTGCGTATAAATTGAAGTCCCACAAAATAAGAAAAAGGACATGTAACATGGTAAAAGGTAGGCACCTTGCCTGGGTTTTGTACATGAAACATATTCAACTTTCATCCCCAAATTATGGGCCCACATCAATCAACCAAACAAATAAAGTCTACCATGATCCCTAAACTTTTCTCAAATACCCTCAACCAAACGGGCCCTTATTAGAAAAAGAAGGTGTATTTACTTTTTTGTTTGTTTGTGTATGGGTCAATGATAGGGGGAATTATATATATAACCACTAAAAGTTACTCCCTACGTCTCAAAATAAATGTCCAGTTTGACTTTTCAGAGTCAAACTGGTTCAACTTTGACCATAAATATATTTTTTGTGTTATGTAATACTTGATGAAAAATTATACCAACGAAAAATACACTTAAAACTCAATCCATTCATATATTTTGCATCAAGTATTATATAACACCCACAAAAATAGATAAGGTCAAAGTTGAACCAATTTGACTTTGAAAATTCAAACTGGACATTTATTTTGGGACGGAGCTAGTAATTATTTGCATATTTCAATATAAGTTTTCAATGCATGATATACAATGCAAGTTAAACATGTTTTGGGCATATATATGCAAATATGCAAGTTTTAGTGGGTATATTCGTATATATGTCCCCTCATGTGCAAGTCAGATGAGAACCTTTAACGGTAGCATTTAACGTCCGTTTATTCGAAGGACCATCGGTGCCATTCTTTAAACACTTATATTTTGTCGAATAATAACAATGTACTTTTCTAAATGTACCGATTTAGTACGTGAACTTTTTTTTAAGTTGTAGAAATGTAACGAACTTTCATAAGTGTTTTAATTTGGTACGTGATGATGACGTGTCATACCTAAAAGTCTGACACGTGACACCATTTATAATGTGACACGTCATCAGTCATGTAACAAATTGGAACAATTATAAAAGTTCCTTACATTTCTACAAGTTACCAAAAGTTCACGTACTAGATAGTTATATTTATAAAAGAGTTAATTTCAAAAATGGTCCCTATACTCAACCGGGTTTAACACTTTTAGTCCCCTTACTTTTTTTTAACGGATCTGCTCCCCAAACTTGCGACCCATAACGGGTTTAGTCCCTTGACCATAAATTCCCTCAGTTTGACCGTAACCTGGGTTAAATTAGTAAAGATTGAGGGCTAATTTGGTCCTTTTAAGCTTGGCGGGATATTGACCACAAATGAAGACCGAAGCATACATTGAAACACACATTTGACTAATTAGGTGTTTCATCCCCAAAGTTTTCATCCCCAAACTCTCTCTCAAAATTCCCAGTTGTAATCAATGGTTTCTGAATGGAGGGTTCGTATGCAAGGATCAAAAGCAGCCTATCATGATTATGGTGAGTATTTTTTATTGTTCATGCTTAACTGAAGTTTTTTTTATCAATAATCTTGTGTAGATAACTCTTAATTTTTTAATGTAACCAGGTTATTTTCCAAGGGTTTTTTGCTTGAAGATCAACCATGGTGGTACATTTACCAATCTTCCCAAGATAAGATATAAAGGTGGTAAGGTAGATTAGATAGACTCAATAGATTCTGATGTGTTTTTTATTCTTGAAATTAACAACATGATGAAAGAGATTGGTTATGAAAACTCATCATTTGAGTATTATTATAAGGAACCTAACACTGATTTAGATAATGGCCTAAAGAAGTTAGTTAGTGATCAGGATGTTATGCAAATGATGAAGTTAGTTGCTAAGTATAAGGTAGTTGAGTTGTATGTTGATCATTGTGTTAATGAGGAGCCACTAAATGTAGAGCCACTGATTGTAGACGAGTCTTTGGTTGATAATGTAGTAGATAATGCACCAGTGAAGATTTCAACACCTCCAGTTGGATTTGAGATGACACCACCGGATATGACAAAAAGTCCAGTAAGAATGAGGGGTGGTGGTGTGACAATGAGAGGAAGTGGTGTGAGGATGAGGGGTGGTAGGGTGCAGGTGAGGGGTGGTAGTGCAAGTGATGAAGCTAGGAGTAGCAGTAGCACTAGGCTTAGGACCATCAATGGAAAAATTGTTAGGTGTAGAGGAAAAGGAGATGGTTTAAGATCTTTCAGGTATCCTGGTGGAATTACACCTATAGGATATGGTGTTTCTTGGGATCCAGTTGATGAAGAACCAATGTTAGGAGTAAGTTACTCTTTTGAATTTTGTTTTGTTTTAACTGTTTTTGCATTTTATAATGTTATGACTTTTGCATTAGTTTAATTGGACTCTTTTGCATTTTCAGAATGTTATGGGTTTACCTGTTCCAGCTTGGCCTATTGGAATCACACCTGAAGATTGCAGAATCCATGCTGAAGCACCCGAAAAAGAAACAGTTATTGAACAAGAACCAATGCAGGAACCACTTGTGAGAAGACTTTCACAATATCATTTGCAGCAAGCTAAAGAAAGGAATAAAGCAGCAAAAGGTCAAGCATCAAGCAGTGCATCAACAGAAGCAGTTCATGAGCCAGTTATGGAAGAAGTTCAGGAGCCACCACCAGTGTTCATAATGAGAGAATCAGAGAGGATAAATCAACTAGACCAGTTATGGAAGAAGTTCAAAAGGCCACCATCACCTGGACCAGATGATATTATTTCATTAGACTAGACTTGACAGTTTGACTAAATATGGTAACCCTTATTATGGCTAGCCACTTGTGAGGCTATTTTGTAAATCAGCCATATGTAAACACTTGGTAACCCTTTAATGTAGTATGTCTATTTGCAGTATGTACATTGTCATTAGACTTTTGTATTAGACTTTTCTGTATGTTTGTAAGACTTGTAAAAGTCAATTTGGTACATTGTATTTTGACTTGTAAAAGTCAATTTCATTTTGGTAATGTGGAATTTCATTTTGGTACATTCTATTTTGACTTGTATTAGACTTCTGGTAATGTAATTTGACTTCTAAAAGTCTGCACAGTTATGGTTATGTAATTTGGTCTAATAGTTATGGTACATTGTATTTGCAGTATGTACACATTTATGGTCAAATTACACATTTATGGTTATGGTCTAATAGTCTGCACAGTTATGGTCAAATTACACAGGTATGGTACATTGTAATTTGACTTCTAAAAGTCAAATTACACAGTTATGGTTATGGTCTAATAGTCTGCACATTGTAATTTCATTTTGGTCCATTGTAATTTGACTTCTAAAAGTCAAATTACACAGTTATGGTTTAAACCAACTTTTGCAAAATCTGCACAATGTTATGACCTAATAGTCTGCACAATCTGCACAAAGTTATGGTTTAAACCATGTTTTGCACTTTTTGTTCACAATTTGCACAATCTTTTGCACAATGTGCACAAATTACACAGTTATGGTCTAATAGTCAAATTACACAATCAAGGTCTCTTAGCATTCAATTCCATTTAACACAATCTGCACTTTACCAACCGAACATTGAATTGCATTTACTCTATCCTTCACTATTTTCACTATAATGGTCTTTAAATTGGGTTATGCATATACACAACCTGTATTCACCCAAACTTTTACACAAGCTTCTCAACCATGACTTCCAATACACCCATCATTGAAATTTCCTCAGACTCTACATCATCCGAGGAGCTCATGTCTCCCCCTCCCAATGGAACCTACCTTACAATTATTCAACATCAGTGAAGAAAAACTCTGAAGAATTTTCCTCTGAACTTAGTTCTTTGCCTAGCTGGATCTCAAGTTACCATTCAACTTCTGAGGATGAACAAGCTCATTCAAAAGCTCCAAAAAAGTGTGAAAGGTCAGTCAACCCTCTTGTTGTACCTCATTCTATTTCTATACCAGGTAAAAGGGAACATGTTCTAGGGCTCTGCAATGAGCAAACTTGGGAAGGAATCAAAGGAAGAGGCAAAAGAAGCATGCCAGACATAAAAGGGAAAGGGAAACAGAGGATGTGGTAGCTTCTGAGGTTCAATATTCCAGACTTAAGCTTTTGATGGTATTTGTAGTTGAAACTGCTTTTTATCTTATTGTAATGTAATAAACTTAAATGCTACTTATTGTTGAAACTGGCTATTACAATTAAATGCTACTTGTTGTTGTTGAAATGCTACTAGTTCAAGTTGTATCTTCTTCCCACAATTAATTAGGTCAAACATCAAATTAGGGGTTTGATGCGTGTGTTGTGTTTTTGCACAATCTTTTGATTCATGTTTGTGTTTGATGTGTGTTGTGTTTTTGCAAGTGAAAGCAGGTTTGTGTTTGATGTGTGATTGTGTGTTGTGTTTTTGCAAATAGAAGCAGGTTTGTGTGTTTTACTAATTGTAAGAGACAACCAAGCTTAAAAAGACCAAATTAGCCCTCAATCTTTACTAACTTAACCCAGGTTACGGTCAAACTGAATGAATTTATGGTCAAAGGACTAAACCCGTTATAGGTCGTAAGTTTGAAAAGCAGATCCGTTAAAAAAAATAAGGGGACTAAAAGTGTTAAACCCTGTCGAGTATAGGAACATTTTTGAAATTAACTCTTTAAAAAATTACGCTCTATTATTCTCTATTATTCGACCACATCCCTTGTTATTATATTTTTCATTTTACCGTTTAGGGTTTTAGTTAACCGTGAAACACGAAGGTTTTTGCCACCAAAACAAAATCACCTTCTAGGGTTCCATCACACTGCACCGCCGCTCATTTTTTACGGCGAACACAAACAGTAAGTCAATTTAGCATACAGTAACATAAAAAGAATTATATAATTAATTGGGTGTTTGGGATTGCTTATTTTTTGCTTAATAATAAGCAAAAATACAGTTTTTTTTAGAAGGGGGTGTTTTTTTTAAACGTTTTCTTAGGCTCATGAGCTTATTTGATTTCAGCTCGGATTTTCTGGCTTATTTAGAAACTTATGGGCTTATATAAGCTTATTATGATAAGCCCAAAAGTATAAAAAAACTGGATAATGTATAAGCCGAAATCAAATAAGCTCATACAAACACCCCCTAAGCAAGTAAGAAGCTGCTTATTTCATATTAGTATTAGTTATTTGATGTTTAAATTAAAGAAATTGATTGATATTAAGCAAATCCAAACACAGTTTAAAAAAGTACTTATTTTTAAGCAGAAAATATAAGCAATTCCAAAGACCATTTAATTGTTGAAGTTTGTACTTTTCTAGTACTGGGTTATTGAAATTTAGGGTTTTTGTTATATTGGTGTTCTTGTTATTGATTATTGTTTTGTGGATATCATGTGTAACAGGTTTTGGGTTGTTAAGATGGCGTTCCAAGGAAAAGACTTGAAATCGACGTCGATAAATGGAGTGAAGATGTATACGCTAATTGGGCAGCATAAGTCGTCGGCTACTTGGATTCCGCCGAAAAAGATTCGAGCTCTTCGTAAAGATAAAAGTATGAACTTTGTACATTGTTTTCGTTTACAATTTGTGTTATTACACCCGATGTGGCACTGCTGTTACTGATCCTTACATAGACGTACAGTGTTCTAGGGTTGGCTTATTTGGGGAGTATTTGTTTTAGCTTACAATAGTGGGCTTACGAGCTTATGTAAATTTAGAAAAGCTCATAAACCCTTTTTTTATTTATATATTTTTGCTTATGAGCTTATCAAGCTGAGCTTATAGCTTAATTAGGTCATAAGCTCAACTTGGTAAACACATAAGCTGAAAAAGGTTGGCTTAATGAAACTTTGATAAGCTCATAAACTCATTTTTTATGGCTCATGAGTGAATTCACTAGAGCGCCGTATGAACTTATATAAGTTAAAAGCTCAATTTTGATAAGCTCATGAGCTCATTAAATAAGCTCAGACAAACACCCCCTTATAATGTGATTGACAATTTGTTGCAAGAACTGCTGTCTGTGCTTCTGTCTTAAAAGAGGTTTGTTTTATTGTGTATAGGTTATATGGAAAGGGTGGATTTGATCCAGGATTTGAGATTTGAAACCACTACAACTAGAATTAAAGCTACCCCGGATGGTGAATTCCTTATTGCTTCAGGTTATTGCGAACTTGCTGTATTTGTTTTGTTAAGATATCTGCTAAGCATATCTGGTAGGATTCTCTTGTCAAACTTGCTGACTGTTGAGTTCATTAGGCATCTACCCTCCACATGTCAAAGTATATGAGTTAAGGGAATTATCGTTGAAGTTTGAGAGGCATTTAATATCGGAGATTATCACTTTCGAGGTATTTTTTTTTCCTTAAGTTCTAAATGTTCTGCATCTCTTTTGTTATAATCCATTCACTGCCCAAGAAACATTGTTTTTGCAAACTTTTTCGCACTGTTGTGTTTTTTTATTTGATGTGAACACATAGAGTTTACTCGTGTTTCGGGTCATCTTTTTTATGAATCCATTTAATAACCCGACGAAGTCCACTACCGGTAGCATCTCACTCTTTTGTTGATACTCAAACAGGTGTTGGGTGATGATTATTCAAAGCTTGCATTCCTTTGTGCCGATCGTTCTGTTAATCTGCATGCTAAGTATGGAAGTCATTACAGTTTACGCATTCCAAGGTTCTTAACCGTCTCTCTTAATACATAATTCTATCTAAGCAATTGTCTGTTTCTCGTTAATTTGCACTGTATCTGTGCTTATTTGCACATATGATCCTTTGTCCCATAAGAAATGTCACGATTTCGTTTTGGGTATACTTTCTATGTACCACTATGCTATTATTGCAGAAGATTGACATAGATCTTTGGTCCACCATATCTTCTTTTCATCATTTTTAGGGGTGTTTTAGATATTTGACCGATTAACATTAGCGTCAAACCACATGTCTAGTCAAATGTTGCATTTATTTTGTAACGAAGGGAGTACAAACATTACTGTGCCTACTTTGCTACGCTTCTGTTATATGTAGTTAATTATATTTGTGTGTTTGTGTGTCTATATATAAAATCAATTTCTGATCTCTTTTCTACGAGCAGGATGGGAAGGGATATGATATATGATAGCTGGTCGTGTGACTTGCTATGTGCAGCCTCTTCTCCAGAACTATACAGAATAAACTTGGAGCAGGTTCATTGTCAACGTCCTCTATATTATACTTTTTGTGTGTGCGTAGAAGTATCTATAGTTGGAGTGCTAATTGTACTTTTTTATGCAGGGACGTTTCTTAGCTTCTCTCAATACACAATCACCAGCTTTAAATGTAGTCTCCAGAAGGTTAGTTTGACTTCACCAATAAAGTTGCCACTTGTTTGTTTGCATTAAATGCACACGAGTTTTTTGCTCCAGCTGTAGATAACTGTTTTCGTGTTCAATATCAGCAAGTATCATGGACTAGTTGCTGGTGGTGGTGAAGATGGGGCTGTCGAATGCTTTGACATGCGAATAAAATCTTCTGTTGCCAGGCTCGATGTATCTGCTGATGAGGTGGAGATTCTTGTTTAAATGTTCATTACCCTTTTCCTAACAGTTTTTATGAGCATGCTTGTTTTCATATAACAAGGCAGATTATTTTTGTATTTAAAAACTTGCGATTAATGGTAACTTGTTAACACCTTTATTTGTTAAAGGTTGGGATATATCACCTATCAATAAAAAATGATTTATAGGAGCCAATATTTATTTTCGGCTTGATGAACGTTTTATCACATCTGTCAATAATAGCGAATCAGATAAATAGTACTATTAATTAAAGTTATGTGTTCACGGTCTTCAGATATTAGAGTGATTATTTCTGTAGAGTATTATTGCAATGCATTCTTTATTATTATTATTTTTTATTTTTTGGTTTTTTAGTGCATCTGTTGTTTTTAATGTTTTCAAGCAGAGGATAACTGTCTACCATATTCTTGTATTATATAGGAGGTTACTGCTGTAGAGTTCGATGGAGATGGTGGCTTTCACATGGCTGTTGGAAGTAGTGGTGGAAAGGTATGCAGACATCATTATCTATTCTGTAATTGGCATCATGTAGTATCAAGTCAAACACGAGTAGTTGTCTGATAGGCTAATTCCCTTAAAGAAATCAACAATTTCACAAGTCTTTTTTCTTCTAATTTACAGGTGATGATATATGACTTACGCTCATCAACTCCTCTTCGAGTAAAAGATCACATGTAAGTAACCAATTCATTCTGTTACGATAATAACAGTATGTTAAACTCTTATTTATTTACTTCTGAACTAATCACTGCAACCTACCATAACATTACAGGTATGGAAGCCCTATAATAAATATCAAATGGCATAAAACCCTCAACTCCGAGCGACCAAAGCTAATTACTACTGACAAACATATTGTTCGGATTTGGGATCCAGAAACTGTAAGTTTTTATTCCATAGTTCATTATTATGCTGAACACATATCATACTGCGTTTTCTTTATTCGTTTATAAAAGAAAAAACACCAAAATTATTTATTGTTGTCCTCAAGGCTCAACCGTTTTTATTGCTTTCAGGGGGATGGAATGACCAGTATTGAACCAACAGCTGGCGCAATTAATGATATGTGTGTGTTTCGTGAAAGTGGACTGATGCTATTGGCTCTGGATACCAGTCAGATTCCTTCTTATTTCTTACCAGCCTTGGGACCCGCTCCAAAGTGGTGTTCATATCTTGAAACTTTAACAGTAAGTAAAAGTTGTAACCGATTACAGTAAAATTTGCACCTAAAGTGTTCATATTTTCAATCTTATTGTAAATGTCACATCTTTTCATTGTATATATGCAGGAAGAGATGGAGGAGGATCAACAGAGTTCTATTTATGATGATTACAAATTTTTGACAAAAGAGGAGCTTGAGAAGTTAAATTTGACGAATTTAATTGGTACAAATCTTCTACGAGCCTACATGCATGGGTTCTTTATAGATTTCCGACTCTATAAAAAGGTGATTTTTCATATTTTATTTTGTCCAGGTAGAAAAATATAATGTTATCAGGGTAATTGCTAATGTTTTGTAAAACAAATGTATTGAATATTATTTGCAGGCACAGGCAGCGGCTAATCCAATTGTATATGAAGAGTATATAGAGAAACGAAAACGAGAGAAGGAGGAGGAGGAACGGAGCACCCGAATTACGGTTAGTATCTCTGTGGCTGTTTTCTTAATTGACTAATGATTAACGGGTCTGACTTTGGGATTATCGTTTCTCTTGCAGATTAAGAGGAAACTGCCTAAGGTCAACCGTAATCTTGCAAAACGTCTTCTAGAAGACGAGGAATTTGAAGCCAACAAAAAAGATATAGAGACTGTTGATGCCAAGAAACCATCGAAGAAAAAGAGGGGACTCGCCTCTGAAGTTCTAAAAGATCCACGGTTCATAGATCTTTTCAAGAACGAGGTATGGGATATATTATGGTTAGACACTTTATAACAAAGTCAATTTATGTCTTTCTTTCTTGCAACACTTAGTGACTCGTGTTTGCCCGATAATGTTTTCAGGCCTTTGAAGTTGATGAAAACTCACACGAGTATCGGGCTCTGCATCCTTTAGCGGCACCGGCGCAACAGTCTTTGGTGAAGGAACATTTTGAGCCTATTGAGGAAGATGAGGATCAAAGTGGTTCTGATGCAGAAGACGATCAGTCATCAGATGATGAACCTGCAAACGGTAAAAGCAAAGATGGAAAGAAAAGTCGAGCTCCAAGGTAATATGATCAAATCCTACATTCTTTATGTGCTTATTCTGAAGGGCTTATCTTTCATTCAAAACTTTTAGACACTCTATTTCTGGTGATCTGGTCAATCCCAATGGTACAAACACCAAGTGTTTTTTATTGTTACCTCTACCCTATATTCATGCTCCTTTTGACACCTTACATAAATTTTCCTTATCTAACAATGTGCAGGTTGTATGAAGTGAAGGATGAGAGGCATGCAGAAGTATTTAATAACCGTAAATCACTTGCCAGAGAGGATGCTCTGCCATTTGAAGAGAGGGTAAAAGCTCTCAAACAGTAAAAGCTCAAATGGTTTCAACAAGGTTAAAGCAGGCCCAGGTGGATCGCGAGAAATTTCATTTATATCTAGAAGCAAAGCGAAGTATGAGGCTGATGATTATAGTGATGAAGATGACAACCCACGTGAAAAAAGAAGGGGTATACAGTCACTGGGGCTGAAGTCAAATAGTGGGTTCCAGGGACGGGGCCGCGGAGGTGGTAGAGGCAGGGGAGGTGGCAGAGGGAGAGGAGGAGGAAGAGGTGGTGGCGGTAGAAGAGGCGGTGGAGGAGGAAGAGGAAGGGGTCGACGGTGAAACCTTATGTTAGGTTAAGAAACAGATATTAGTGATCCAAATGTAATCTTATATAGAGCAAATCACTTAAGTATGAAGATGCATTTCCATTATGAGGTGATTATAGGTCATAGGGACTGATTTACATGTTATTTTTTGATGATCTTCCTCTTTATGAGTGAAAATTTGTTTTTGCGGCAATGATCTGAATCGGAGGAAGAGGAAGGGGTCGACGGTGAAACCTTATGTTAGGTTAAGAAACAGATATTAGTGATCCAAATGTAATCTTATATAGAGCAAATCACTTAAGTATGAAGATGCATTTCCATTATGAGGTGATTATAGGTCATAGGGACTGATTTACATGTTATTTTTTGATGATCTTCCTCTTTATGAGTGAAAATTTGTTTTTGCGGCAATGATCTGAATCGGAGTATGTTGAGCTCGGGTGGGCTTAAGGTTTTTTCTTCTTTTAGGTAATGAATTTTAGGAAGCGATATTGAGATGCAAATGTTCTTGTGCATCACTCTGAACAAAAAAAAATATTGCATTTGTAAAACATTAGAAATATTGAAATAATCTGAAGGTATACTAGTTAATAGTTATTTGCTTATATGATAAAAAAAGTGAGGAAGCACAGGCCAAGGTACGCTTTGCTTGCACAAATACCTTCAAGAAATCTACTCTAAAATGCTATTGCTTGCTTCCAATATCAAATTCTATCGACTTTAATCATACGCAGAGTATAATAATATATCCGTGTACTCATGAACCTTCTAGGCTTCTACCCTTAAACAAATTACAATTAATGGTGTAAACGAGTCCAACTTTTGTCGAGTAACTCAAGCTCGAACACGACTCAAGCTTGTTCGAGCTGAGCTTTATCGAGCCTTGCGTCGAGCTTGAAATGTTTATCGGGTCGAGCTCAAGCTTGTATAAGCTCAACTCGAGTTATTGTCGAGTTTTATCTTATATTTAAATTTTAGTCGGTTAAAAAAAACACATCATTACAAACAAATCGAGCTTTTCGAGATGAGCTCGAGCCGAATTCTTGCTTTCTCGAACAGAGCTCGAGCTTCCTTCATTAAGGCCCGTCAAGCTATCGAGTCAAGCTCGAGCCGAACATAATATTATCGAGTCGAGCCCTGCCAAAGTTCGACTCGATTCGACTTGTTTACATCTTGATAACAATGTTGCTCAAAATGTTATCTCCCACCTTTATTGTTGGGGTTCAAGTCCCACTTGGGACATACGTGTAGAATTAGGTATGTAGTGTGAGTCTGTTGTTTATATAAAATTCCACAATCAAAATCATAAAAGATATTTATGATGTTCTTATAAATGAATCTGTTTCATAGATCAGTTTGATCCAACAAACGTTACACAAAGATAACGCCGCAACATTAACAAACGTTACACAAAACTAGAGCCTAAACTAGAGTCTGTGTAGCAACAACTCTTCATCTGATAATGCCAGGTCTATTAGTCTGTCGTTTTGGTCTTGATGATTTAATTCTTTTTGGTGCCTCTGTCAATAACGCATACATTCTCACCGGGAACAGTCCAACTGGAAATCCCTCCTGGCCCTGATGCGTATAATAAGATATACAACACTATTTAGCCACATCAGCATTAAAAGTACAGTTGGTTTATATACGGTTGTTATACACAAAAAAACTGAAAGTGCATTGTTATTCATTGTAATTTGCATAGTTGTCAGGATCCCGATCCTGATCTTAGCATCTTACGATTTTACGATACTGCAAAGCAAAAACGATCCGGATCCTACATAGGATCTTTGCAAGCTTAAGATCTTATAGGATCCCGATCTTGACCATAAGATCTTAAGATCTAATCCGATCCGATCTTACTTTTCTCGGATTACAAACTAAAAAACTATAAATTTATGGGTTTTTTTTTGTAGAATTAAAAAAACAACATGTTAAACATTTCATAATCATAATTTAGGAAAATATTTCTATTAAACATTCATAATATTTTGTGTTTATAATGTATAATATTTTGTAGATTTGTATAATATTACAAAAACTATTAAGAAATAACATTAGAGTAGGATCTTAGGATCTCGATCTTGAAAACTTTGGTAATTTGCCCCAATAAAAAACATTGCAATCTTCATGGTCATATGAACTTTCGAAATGATAATAAGTGAAATTAATTACCTTCATATCGTATATGTGGAGACCACACCGACTAAAGAGTTTCTTGAAGTAGACATCTGACCTTGTAATGCTCTTATCTTCATTATCCAAAACAAATCCTGTATCATGTCAAAACTCAGGTCACATATATAATTTACTATTAGTTTAACTCTCAAGTATAATTGCATTAAGAAGACCAAGAAACAGATGAACCACACAAATTCCATCGTAAATGAAGCTTTTACGTATAGGTAAATGCATCGGACTTTCTAGTGCATGTATCAGAAAATGAGAAAACGACAGAGATTATGGAAGGAAAATGAAGACTTCGTACCAGATCTTGCAAGGTTTTCTTTCAAAACGAAAAATCCACCAGGTTTAAGACCAGCCTACACATAATTGTACATGTCAGTAATGTGCAATTCAACCAAAGGTATTGGTCAATACATATATAACAACGAAACAATATATAAGTTGATAGCCTTCAAAAAGAGTTATGTTTGATGTGGGATTGACGGATTGATCAGATGCTACGTATTTTCTCAATTTTGTGAGGGGCATTTTCAATGCAACTGTTTGACTATTAGTCAACCTCCAAATGATGACATAATAGAGGAATCTAGCCAAAATCAACATCGAAAATTTGTACTTGTGATGAACGGACTAAAAGGTAAACTCAAACCAAATTCGATCTAGACATACTGTTTTACCCATTGGTTCGAATTTGAATTAAGAAACTCTAAAAATTAAAAGTGACACACACGGACGTACTGCGAATTTAAGAAACTTAATTAATACAATTTTGACTTAAAATTTCAGAATCATGCCACAAGGACTTGTGTACTGTACAAAACAAGTGGTTATATTTACTGCCTTACAAGAAAAAGAAGAAGTCATTATTGTTATCGATATAGAACCAAAAGTTAATCAACTTATAGGAAAATGGGTAAAAATTGTGGCCTCTAGATGACCTCGCATACTAAAAAATGAAAGGTGAAGTACGATATAATGATACATAAGTATGTACAACAACATTTACCTTTGCTCTTTCGAAAAATGACACAAAGTCATCATCAGCAAGATGCCCGATGCACCATTGGATCCATATGACATCATACCTTCCGGCATCTGGAGTGAATTCCTGCGACATTTTTAACAAACCATTTCAAGAGTTTATTGTCATGGCTGTACAAATTCAGTGAGAAGGCAATGGATTTAGCACAATAGATTGCTCAACAACATGCATTAGCATCAGAGGCCTATTAGTCAAAATTTGAACACCCACCTACACTTTACAGTAACATTTATCAGTACCTGCAGTGGGGTACAGTAAAAGTTGGCAGCTTTGTGGTCTTCCGAGACCGACAGATTTCCGGGAGACAGATTCTCACGAGCAGCCTCCAAGAAATGTGACACAGGCTCAAGAAGGTCAACCTAGAAGCAATTATATTCAAGTTACTTGTGACAACGATGTGTTCATAATTTTCTTACATAAATATTGTTCTAAAGACATCTTTATGATGTACGAAAAGTAAGAAAGTCATTACCTCATTAAAGTATCGGATAAGAAGATTCTTAGTCACTCTCCCGATACCAGAACCACAGTCTGAAGCAGTATAATACAGCAGTAAGAATCTAAATGAACATAAATTCTAACTTGAGATTAATAGGGGAGACAAGAATACACATAAAAGCAGATGATAATCAGCTTAACGGAAATGACCCAAAGAGTAAACTTGTAATTTTCAGCCAAAAAAAACAAATCAGTTTATAATAAGCACATTCAAAATTGTTAATTAAAAACACCTTATTCCAATCTAAAATAAGAACACAGTCATAACTCATAAGCACTTCTCTTCATCCAAACACTCAAACTGCCTAGCTGTACTTAATAAACTGCAGTAAGCAATACCAAACACCCCAATAGATGACAACTATATCGACTATCCCAAACACAATAATACTGGATACATAACTTCAAAAAGGAACAAAAAAAGTTAAAGAGAACTAACCAAGAGCAACAAGATGCTGATTTTTACCACTGTTAGGAAAAAACTCCTTCAAAAGAGTATTCAAAAAACCTTCACTGGCAATAATATCAGGCTCATTCACTTGTGCATATCCACCAAGCACACCATCATCTGATGCCTCTACTCCCTAATCACACTCACCACAAAATAACACAATCATTACTTTTTAAACTCTTTATGGTTTATTTTATTGGGTCAGAATCCTGTAAAAAGCCTAACAAAGGAACGTGTTGACGAACAAATATAAGACAGGCGTCTTATGAACAAATTTTATATTCTATTAAGTTAAAAACAACTTGTTCGTCAACAAAAAGTCGAATATCTCTTCATCATCATAATTAACATCTAAAAATTGTTTATCAGAACGAGTAAACAAAAAAAAAAAGGATGTTTTGATGAACAAACATAAAAGGTTCAGGACCTTTGATAGACCAAAACTTTTAAACCTTTACGCATCAAATTAATTTTACATTAAAAACAACTTATCCATCATAAAAAAACTATTTCTACCTTGTAAAACATCTCTCCATCAACATAACTAAAACATGTAAAACCAATCATCAAAACAGGTATACTTTTGTTCCAAAACTACCATTTTTCGCCAAAACGTCTATTCATCAACATGATTATAATCAAAACTCTATATCAAAACAAATCTTTTTACTTTTTTAGACTTTCTACTACATGGGTCTTTCTGGGATTTTTTTTTCACTAATCACAACCCATATTCTACAAACTTAAAAAGATTTATAAAACAACTCATACTAAAAAGGTAAAAACTATTTACCAAAACAGGTAAACTCCTGCTCATCAAAAGTTACACACCCTTAAAAAATTATACAACATGGGTTTTTCTTGGATTTTTAATCTAAACATAACCCATATTTTATAAACTCAGAAAGATTTAAAAAATAATAAATAAATAAATAAATAAATAAAATAAAATAAAATAAAAAATAAATAAAAAATCAAAGAGAGTAGTAACTCACTTGCCAGTAACCAACACCATTTCGATACCAGTCACCCTTCTTTTGCTCATCACCAGTTTCTTGTTTCCACATCTCATCTGGGCTCTTAAATTCACGACCCATTCCATCTGACCCACTTATTTCCATGGCTGCTGCTATATGTGTACTATGTTTTGTACTTTGTGTGTTAGTGTACTTGCTGTTGCTGGTTTTGTTATGAGTGGTGGGTGAGTGTGAGTTGAAGTTAAAACACACGATGGTGTTTGTGTTTGTGTTTGTGTTTGTGTTTGTGTGTGTTGAAAACATGTAATGTACTATGTTGTCTTTGCCTTTTTTGGTCTTGTTTTTGGGCTTGGGGTTTTGTTCACCGATAGGCCTGCTTTTTTTTAGGTGCTGATAAAGAAATAGAAAAATATACACGTTTGGTCCCTGTTGTTTGCTCAGATTTCATGTTTAGTCCTTAAGTCGTTTTAATTACACCATTGATACCTATTTTTGAAACCTTGCACTCATTTAGTCCCTATTTTGGATGGGCCGTTAGTTTGACCGTTAAGTGTTTAAATATTATTTGCCCGTTAGTCCCTCCGTTAATATTTTTTGCACCGTTAGTCATCATTTTCTAAAATGAATTAAAAATGGCAGCATGGCTCGAACTCTGGTCTTGTTACCTAAAAACCAATGCCCCAACAACTGGAATCCAGCGGTGTAATTATATGAAAATAAATTCTATTTAACCTTTTTTTTGGCTCAAACTCGTTTTTATACGTTTTCATCTGTTTTTATACGTCTTCGTCCATTTTTTTACGTTTTTGAACGTTTTTATATGTTTTTGTCCGTTTTTTTACGTTTTTGTCCCTTTTTTTACGTTCTCGTCCGTTTTTTATGTTTTCGCCCGTTTTTTTTTTTTTTTTTTTACGTTTTATCCATTTTTTTTAACGTTTTTGTCCATTTTTATCCGTTTTTATATGCTTTCGTCCGTTTTTTACGTTTTCGTCTGTTTTTTTGCTTTTTCGTCTATTTTAATACGCTTTCAACCATTTTTATCTGTTCTCGTCCCTTATTTTATGTTTTTGTCTGTTTTTTTCGTTTTTGTCCATTTTTTTTACGTTTTCGTCCGTTTATTTACATTTTTATCTAATTTTTTACGTTTTCGTCCGTTTATTTACATTTTTATCTAATTTTTTACTTTTTTGTCCCTCTTTATACGTTAAAAAAGGTAGACGAAAATGTTTAAAAACAGAAGAAAACGTATAAAAATAGACGAAAACGTAAAAAAAAAAGACAAAAACGTAAAAAAACAGATGAAAACTTTTAAAAATAGACCAAAACGTAAAAAAAAGAAAAAAACGTAAAAAAGCGGACGAGAACGTAAAAAAGCGGACAAAAACGTAAAAAAAGGACGAATACGTAAAAAAAGTACGAAAACGTAACAAAACGGACAAAAAAGTAAAAAGAAATGGACGAAAACGTAAAAAACGGACGAGAACGTAAAAAACGGACAAAATGTAAAAAAACGGACGAAAAAGTACAAAAACGTAAAAAAAACGGACGAAAACGTATAAAACAGACAAAAATGGATAAAAACGTTAACCAAAAAAAGGTTAGATATAATTTATTTTCATATAATTACACCACTGGACGCTTAGTCCAGTGGTTGGGACGTTGGTTTTTGGGCAACAAGACCCAAGTTCAAGCCATGCTGCCTTTTATAATTAATTTTAGAAAATGAGGACTAACGGTGCAAAAAATATTAAGGGAGGGACTAATGGGAAAATAATATTTAAACACTTAACGGTCAAACTAACGGCCCATCCAAAATAGAGACTAAATGAGTGCAAGGTTTCAAAAATAGGTATCTCTGGTGTAATTAAAACGACTTAGGGACTAAACATGAAATCTGAGCAAACCACAGGGACCAAACGTGTAATTTTTTCAAAGAAATATGATAGATTTGTGTTGACTTTATAGGTCAAATAAAAATTAATTTAGAAAAGAAAAAAGAAACTGTAAATACATTGTTTCTGCTTTTACGAGGTTTTGTTATTAAAATCAATCTTGTATATAATAATAAAGAAAAAACACTAAATCAAGAGTATTTAAAAAAATTTGTGAAAAACTAAATTGGATTAATGGGAAAACTCGTTTCGCCACGTGTTAGATTTGAGCAACATGATTTTCCAATAAAGGTCAAATTTTGATACTCAAATGATCAAAATTGGCTCAAATTCGTTTTCATGAAAAAGATTCATAAACACACGTGCCTAAATATATAAAAATAATAATAATAAAAAAAATGATATTCCTTCCTACTATTTGAACTTACAAATCTTTCTACTTGCATGATTGTGACAAGTGAAAAGATTAATTACCTAAATTAAAAGAGAGAATTAGTGCATGACACATGTTGTATGATTGTGTGGATGAGAAGATAGGTAGTAAGATTATGTATAAAGTATAAATATATAGCAATGCTAAAAAAAATAACTTACAAATATGAAGAAGGTAATTTATACATACCATATATACATCATTATTCATTACTCATGTGTTAAATGTTAGAATTTTCAAATTAGTGTTAGGTCACACGTGCTTTGTCATGCAAGTAACGTAATTGATACAAGGCATGATCATGAATTGATTTCACGGTGCCTTTTAAGGACCGACGGACATAATAACAATTCAGGTATCGAGTATCTTAGCATACTCCTTGAACTGACAGGTAAAAAGATAAAAAGGTATTATAAATGCCTCGACCACCTCCTCAAATCCCTTAAAATCTATTGGTACTAGCAATGATTCAGAAGTGGAAATTTATTAAGTCCAAATTTGACGGCTACCCGTTGCAACTGCTAGTTATTACCAACACCTTTATTTGATAAGGCCAGGTCTAACAAACTGTCGCTTTGGTCTTAGTGTTCTTTTTGGTGCCTCTGTCGATAACGCATACATCCTCACAGGCAATAGTCCATCTGGAAATCCCTCCTGGTCCTGATGCATAAAAAAAGATATGCAACACTATTTAGCCACATCAGCATTGAAAGTATAGTGGTTTGTCTACGATTTTTGAACCAAAAAAAACCGAAGTACATTGTCATTTTCATGGACATATGAACTTCTCGAAAACAAGAATTGGAACTAATCACCTTCATATTGTGGATGTGGAGACCACACTGACTAAAGAGTTCATTGAAATACTCGTGTGACCTTGCAATGGTCTTATCTTCATTATCCAGTTTAAATCCTGAATCATGTCAACACTCAGGTCACGTATATAGTCTCTACAACAAGTGCAACTTTAAAGTATATTTGCATTAACAAGACCAAGAAAACAGATGAACTACAAAGCTCACAAGTGCAACATTCGTCTCCATCGTAAATGCAGCTTTTAAGTATAGCATTCAAATAATTAAGAAAAGTAATGCATCATGGACTTTCTATTGCATGTATCAAAAAATGAGAAAATGATAATGGACAGAAAATGAAGGCTTCTTACCAGATCTTGCAAGGTTTTCTTTCAAAACAAAAAATCCACCAGGTTTAAGACCAGCCTACACATAAATACATGTGTCAGTATGTACAAGTGCAATTCAACTGAAGGAATGGCAAATGCATATATAAACAACGAAACAATATGTTGACTGATAGCCTTCCAAAAGAAACTTGTTTAAAGTGGGATTGCCCGGATTCATCAGATAAAAAATATTTTTTCATTTTTATTAGGGGCATTTTCAATGCAACTATTTGACTATTAGTCAACCTCTTAATATGTACAATACAAGTCAGTATAGAAATAAAACATAAAGTTAATCAATTTTTAGGTAAATGGGTCAAAAAATTGGCCTCTAGATGACCTCTCATACTGCAAAAATATATAGGAAAAGTAGCGAATATAAGTATGTAATATTTACCTTTGCTCTGTTGAAAAACGACACAAAGTCATCATCAGCAAGTTGCCCAATGCACCATTGGATCCATATGACATCATACCTTCCTGCATCTGGAGTGAACTCCTACGACATTTCCAAAACAAACCATTTTTAAAGCTTATCGTCACATGTACAAATTAAGGACAAGGCAATAGATTTAGCACAATTGTGCTTAACAACAAATTACAGTAGCGTCAGCTATTCAGGGCATATTAGTCATGATTTGACCAGCACATACACTTTACAGCAAGTATCAGTACCTGCAGTGGGGTACAGTAAAAGTTGGCAGCTTTGTGATCTTCCGAGACCAGCAGAATTTCCGGAGACAGATTCTCTCGAGCAGCCTCCAAGAAATGAGACACAGGCTCAAGAATGTCAACCTATAAGCAATCAATTTCAAGTGACTTGTGACAAAGATGTGTTCACAATATTTTTTAACTTAAATACTGTTCTAACTTCTAAGGATATCTACCTCGTTGAAGTATCTTATAAGAAGATTCTTGGTCACCCTCCCGATACCAGAACCACAATCTGAAGCAGTATTTGCCAACAGTAAGAATCGTTAATGAACATAATTCTAACTTGAACAAAATAGGGAGATTCGGGGACAAGAATACTAATAGGAGCAGACGATAATCAGCTTATAGGAAATAGCTTTTCAACCTACGGGTAAATTTTTAATACTGAATCTCCAAGAAGGAAAGAATAATCATATAGACAACAGCTGTTTGTAGACAAAAACACCTTAATTAGCCCTAAAAATGTAATCAACATAAGCACTATTCTTTGTTCAAACACTAAAAACTGCTTATTTGCCTTTAGAAAACGTAATTCAAATAAGCAATCCAAACACCCCTAAAAATTCAGTACACATCAAATTTTCTTCAGGAGATGAATCAACACATCCACTATCCAAAATATAATCATCAACGCAATATCAATGGATAAAACCAAAAAGTTTGACAGAACTAACCAATAGCAACAAGATGCTGATTTTTACCACCATTACGAAAAAACTCTTTCAAAAGAGTTTTAAGAAAACTCTCACTAGCCTTAATATCAGGCTCGTTCACATGTCCATATCCGCCCAACACACCATCGTTTGACGCCTCCACACCCTAATCACACGCACCACAGCAATAACACAATTATTTCTTTTAAATCTTTATGGATTATTTTATCGGCTCAGAATCTTGTTAAAAGTCCCAAGTAGTAAAAAGCCTAAAAGGGGACCGTTTTGATGAACAAACAAAAAAGGACAACATAATTTTCAAATGTTTGTTCATTGAATTATGTTACATTATCAAAAACATGTTCTCCATCATTAAACGTTTCTTATAACATAACTAACATTTAAAAAGTAGTTACTAAAACAAGCAAATTTACCTTTGATGAACAACCATAAAAAAATATCATTTTAAACGTTTATTCATCATGCCAAGTTACATTAAAAAAAATAACTAGTTCACCTTCAAAAAAGTATTTTTAACTCGTAAAACATCTTTTCATCATTATATACCGATAACATTTTTTGTTGGAAGTATAACGAGGCCCTGAATATATAAGGAGGTGCACATTTTGAGGCCTGCACACCTCGCACACCCTCATATACAGCTATGCTAAAACGAGTAAACTTGTGTTCATCAAAACTAACAATCTCATGGTATATAGACTTTCTACTAACTCGGGTAGTGACCCTTTATTTATATAGCCAAAAAGATTAAAAAACTTTATACTTACTTGCCAATAAGCAACAGCATTACCATACCAATCTCTCTTCTTTTGACCATCACCAGTTTCTTGTTTCCACATCTCATCTGGGTTCTTGTATTCACGACCATTGTAATCTGACCCACTGATCTCCATTATTGTCATCTGGGACTCAGTTTGTATGTGTGTTGAAAGCGTATCGTATGTTTTTGCTTTTTTGGGATTTTGGGCTGGGGTTTTTGTTGACTGTTTAGGCCTGTTTTTTAAAGTGCTAATGTAAAAGATAAAATAAATTGGATTTGTTTAAAACGTTGACTATACAAGCCAAAATCGAATTTAAGTAATGACTGAAACGTAAAAAACAATGACATAATTCTTATATTTATTTTTAATTATGGTAACCTTAATCACAACCGAGAGGGTTGTTGTTAACAAAACCCCAAATTATTTTATAAAGTTTCAGACTTGATTGTAAATAACATAAAGAGTTAATTTCATAAATGGTCCTTGTGGTCTGCCGGGTTAAACGGGTTTAGTCTCTAAAATTTTTTTAACGGATCCAGTCCCTGTGGTTGCGACCCATAACAGGTTTGGTCCCTAAGACTAACTGTCATTAGTTTTTTCCGTTAGCTAACGACCGTTTTCAACAAACATTTGCATCGTTAGTCCTTTATACTAATGATCGTTTATACTTAACTCAAATTTTTTTTCCTAAAGCTAAAAAAATTAAAAAAAAAAAAGTTTTCTTATAATATTTTTTTCTAAATATCTTTAAAATTTATACAGTATATTTATACACACATTTTTATACACACATTTTTTATACACACGTTTTTATACACACGTTTTTATACACACATTTTTATACACGTTTTTATACACATATTTTTTATACACGTTTTTATACACACGCTTTTATACACATTTTTATACACATATTTTTATACACATTTTTATAAACATGTTTTTTATACACATGCTTTTATACACATATTTCTATACACACGTTTTTATACACTCATTTATACGCACATTTATACACATTTTTATACATATATTTTTATACACGTTTTTATACACACATTTATACACACACGTGTGTATAAAAACGTGTATAAAAATGTGTGTATAAATGTGTATAAAATGTGCGTATAAATGTGTGTATAAAAACATGTGTATAAAAGTATGTGTATAAAAACATGTGTATAAAAAACATGTGTATAAAAACATGTATAAAAATATGTGTATAAAAATGTGTATAAAAACGTGTATAAAAATGTGTATAAAAGCGTGTATAAAAACATGTATAAAAACGTGTGTAAAAAATGTGTGTATAAAAATGTGTGTATGAAAACGTGTATAAAAATATGTATAAAAACATGTATAAATTTTAAAGATATTTAGAAGAAAAAAAAAATAAGAAAACCATTTTTTTTTTTTTTATTATTATTCTTTTTTTTAGAATAAAAAAATAAATAAAATAAAATTTTGAGTTAAGTATAAACGGTCGTTATTATAAAGGACTAACGGTGCAAATTTTTGTTGCAAACGGTCGTTAGCTAACGGAAACAACTAACGACAGTTAGTCTCAGGGACCAAACTCGTTATGGGTCGCAACCACAGGGACTGGATCCGTTAAAAAAAAGTTTAGGGACTAAACCCGTTATACCCGACAGACCACATGGACCATTTATGAAATTAACTCTAATTTTTCATAAATGTTTATAAACATTCAATCAATAGTAAAAATCTTGCATAAAAAATAACACTAATTAAACATAATTATATTTTAACCACAGTTTAAAGCAATAAAAAATCATGATTAACTAGACCACATTTGGTCCTTATTAGTTATTACACATGAAGAAACAAGAATCTTTAAGAGCTTTTTAACTTGCTTCTGCTTAAAAGCATGAATCTTTTTATTGCCAGAAACAATACCCATGTGCTCTTTGTGATCTTTTCCTTTATCATTAGAAGCAATGCTGAGCTTAGCACGGTTTTTAGGATTTGGGCTCTTAAACCTTTGAAGAATCCTAGCAACCCTTCCTTTTTCCATATTGCAGATAGTGCCCCTGAAACCGTCTTTCTTGATTTTACTTCTGATCCATCATCTTCATCATCACTTGCTTCAGCAGCCTGAATCATTACCTTGCATCTGTTCGTGGTACATAGTTCAGATTAACTTTGGAGGTCAAACATGTGCATAGCCCAACTATAAACTGAAAGCGCATAATTGCATTCTTTTAAGCACTAATTTCAAGGCCAGGTTATCCAACTTTCTATTATACAATCAAAATTTTAACATACTGAATTCAATGTAATCCGTATGTTAGTTGGGTGTCAGCTCACATTTTTAGTAGCTTTGACTTTGACCGTGTCGACTTTTTTCAAACATCGCATGTGGACACCGGTCAACTTAGTAGTTACCTTCGATAAAAGTATTTGAAACTATGATAGCCAATTGAAAAATTGGTTACACAAAAAAGAAAAGTTTGACCCAAGTTGGTTACCCTTTCATTTATTTTACTCCTAAAGTCTTACATAAAAGTAACATGACTGATATCAAATTTGAATTAGGAAGTATATTTTGACCTTAAAAATCAAAAGGTTTACCTGATAGCGGGGTAAGTCAAGCAAGTAGCAGCACACTTTGAAGCTGCCCCTAACATAAACGCATTTAGTGCAGAAAGTGACTGTGGGTTACCTATCTGTCCATCCAGTAGTCGTTGTTTCAATTGATCAAATGCAGTGTACTGCAACCAACCAACAAACATGTATAGTTATTTTTCGTCACAAATATCATACTTCATCAAGTATGTCGTTTTTTTCTTGGTGATCATCATTCATACAATGCAAACTTGCACCTTTTGAAGGGAGTATGTAACATATAATAGACGAGGGTATATTCTGACTTTTGAGGTCAAACACACTTTCCAAATCTGATATAGTTACTGATCTTCATTTAATTTAGTTTTTCACCACGGCTAAAGAAGATTATGAATTACCTGAATTGCAGGATTAATCGTAAGCAGAATTGATATGCCGAGTCCATCAAACGCCTCTTCCCACGAATCCTCACAGAGGCTCTTCCATAACCCTTTGGACTTGCCAAACTCACTTGTTTGCATCCTTGATGCAGCTGTATCCAAAGGCTGAAAAACACCCTCAGAATTAAGTAGTCCATTTGGGTTATGTTATATCCCTAATGGGTCAAATAAAAAATAAAATAAAATACTTAACTAGGAAAGTGTCAAACAAGTCGAAAGATGACCCTTATGTATTTTCGATACAACATAAGTATTTCAGGTCAACTGTGACACGTAACAACAAAATACCCATTTTGATTCACTGCCCAACCTGTTAAGTCTGCCCATTTTTCAGCATCTGGATTTAATGATTAATCGTCATCTCGGCTAATAAGCACTGATATATAACCATAACTATTTACTGACCTGGGTGATTGCAACGGTACAAGCACCAGCAACAGCAGCAATAAGCAAGTTGGCTCTGGTTCCAATAGACTTATATCCAGACTTCTCTATGTACATCTTCCTAAAGAAGCTATATCCATAGAAATATATGAAGGATGAAATAAACGATTGCAGGTTCTTGGTCCCCAGCCCTTGAAACAAAGATAGAACTTGACGTTTTCGAATCGCTTCCCAGAGAACATCAGAAAGGTTCCTACACGAAATTTTGGAGTAAGATGAGATTTGCATAGTAGGAAAATCTACATATACATTGCAGGATTCATATCTGAAATCAGTGCTAAAACTAAACTAGTTAATAAAAATAAATAACCCGTCTAGCTAAAGCTTCTTATACGTCTATCTGCAACCTCAAAATCAGTACTTCCGGCCGCTAGCTAAATGTAATCGATCAAAAGGCAACCCATAAATAGCCTCAGTTGTGAATTCCAATCAAAGTTAGGGTTGGAATGGTTACTATGTGACCTACTACCTACTAGTTACTACCTTATATGAATCATAAAAAACTATAAACATATAAAAACATCAAAGCACACGCAGCGGAAGATCTACAAGAACTAGTAATTAATTAAAACTAAATAGACACGTACCTTTTAGCAATCACCAAGAACAAGCAAGAACCCTAATTAATTATAGGGAATGTCGATCTAATGATAGGGAAAAACACTAGTTAAAATAAACTAGTCACTCGTTCTTGTACACACGTGATGATAGCGTTTCAGTAGGAAAAGCTAGGTTCAAGAATCACAAACAAGCCAAACACTTTCAAAGCTTTACTTGGATCACAAATCCTAGTGGATTTAAAAAGAGGTGATCGGTTCTATGCTTAGGAGAGGAGAAGAGAAGAGAAATTAGGCTTGTAGGGAATTCTAGATTAGAGGAAAACCTAAACACAATGAATTGTATTTATAGGTTAACCCTAAATCACAAAACTTGTTCCCTACTCCACTCTAAAACCGGCCAACCCAACCCAATGGTTGTTTCCAGCCGATCCAACCCATCAACATGGTTCTAGATCCTTCTTTTCACTTTTAGTCCTTTAACGGTCGTTATCTCTAACTCCGTTAAATACTAACTGTCGTTAAGTATTGTTTGTGAAATGAATAAATAAAATACATAAATATATTTAATTTATTCATACTATTGAAACTCTCACGCATCGTGTGCAATCCCGAGTCTCGGGTTCGAAACCGGACATAAATATATTAATTTTAACCATTAAACTCTAACAGCTCCCACTTGGTTAATTATTAATATAATAATGACATGGGCTAGTCTAGCTTAACAGATCCCAATGCCCCAGCTCGATCCGAGTATGGTTTTCCTGGAAAAACCCACGTGATGAATTAAATCATCATACTTATCCTTTTGTTACTAATACCGCGTTAATTTGGATATGGATCTTGTCATTCCACAATTAACAGTAGTTTCTCGTTTATACATAATTGAACAAGATTACCAAAACATCTGAACGTCTTCCAGATAGACTTTGGGCGTGCGCACGCAAACATCTTGTTAATCATACGAGTGGCCTAGCAGTATTAAACTTCAACACAAAGTTGAAAGAACAAATCCCTTATTGACTGCGAGCATAACCCTTGAACTTTGCATCATTTCTGAAAATAGCCCTTATAACTACCTTTTACGGATAGCGTTAGACTATCTCACAGAAAATGAGCTACATCCTCGGCAATTATCTGGCATCTCAAGTCAGAGGATAAATATTCATGATATACTTAATGACTATGATCCATAAAGTATAATCATGTAGTTGGGATAAGTCCTATATTCAATTTATCCAATATTGAATATCATGTGACATTGGTGTCTTAACCTTACAGTTCATTCTACCAATCCTCACATTTGTCTTAGTTCAATAATATTCCCATATTATTAATTGACAATGGACTATTTAGAATAAATAAATTATTCACGGATTTAAACATGCAAATATAGGACACAAATATTAATAATGATAATAAACGTTATCCGCACTTTATTTCATTAAAATAATAGTTGTTTACACGTCCCTATCGAAATACTAATCCAACAGATTTACATGAAACTATCTGCTAAACGAAGACCAATACCCTGAGCATGACGATTAAACGTCTCCTTAGGTAATGCCTTCGTGAAAGGATCAGCCAGATTGTCATCTGTGTGAACTTTGAGTACTTTTATTTCACCATCATCGACTTGTTCTCGAACATAGTGATACTTTCTTTTAAAATGTCTGGCGCCTTTCATAACTCCAGGTTCATTGGCGAATGTGATTGCAGCAGAGTTGTCGCAATACACATTTATAGGTAATTCTATTGAAGGCATCACTCCAAGATCCTTAACGAATTTCCTTATCCAAACAGCTTCTTGTGCTGCTTCCGATGCAGCAATGTACTCAGATTCTGTAGCAGACATGGCCGTTGTACTCTGCTTCTTACTCTTCCAGTCCACAGCTCCTCCATTTACGACAAAAACGTAACCCGTCTGAGACTTCGTATCATCTTTATCAGTCTGAAAGGACGCATCGCAGAAACCTGTAACATTCAGTTCTGCGTCTGGATTTCCCCCGAAAACTAAAAACATATCTTTGGTATTCCTTAAATACTTAAGAATGTTTTTAACAGCATGCCAGTGATCTTTCCCTGGATTTTGCTGATATCGACTCGTCAAATTTTGAGCGAATGCCACATCAGGCCTTGTGCATCTAACTGCATACATGATAGATCCTACTGCCGAAGCATACGGAACTTTCTTCATGTATGCCACCTCTTCAGGTGTAGAAGCACACATTTCGCTGCATAAGCCGTGTTCCACTTGCATGGGCAAATATCCCTTCTTGGAATTTTGCATATTGAATCTCTTCAATATTTTATCCATGTAAGCACTTTGGCTTAATCCGATTAACCGTTTAGATCTGTCTCTATAGATCTTGATTCCAAGGATATACGCTGCTTCTCCTAAATCCTTCATGGCAAAGCAATTACCAAGATAATCCTTAACTTCATTAAGGCTTGGTATATCATTTCCCATGATTAATATGTCATCGACATATAGGACAAGAAAAGTAGTGTTACTCCCACTAACTTTGTGGTATACACATGGCTCATCGAAATTTTGAGTAAATCCAAACTTCTTGATTTCCTCATCAAATTTCTTATTCCATTGCCTGGATGCTTGCTTCAATCCATAAATGGATCTTTGAAGTTTGCATACACGCTCAGGAAATTGTGGATTCACAAACCCCTCAGGTTGCGCCATATAGATATCTTCATCTAGGCGACCATTTAGAAAAGCGGTTTTGACATCCATTTGCCAAATCTCATAGTCATAGTAGGCAGCTATGGCTATAAGAATCCTAATAGCTCTAATGTCGGCCACAGGAGAAAAGGTCTCCTCATAGTCAACACCATATGTTTGGGTAAAGCCTTTCGCCACCAAACGAGCTTTGTAGGTGTGTACATTGCCATCCATGTCAGTCTTTTTCTTGAAGAGCCATTTACACCCAACTACCTTAGCATTGGGTGGAAGGTCTACTTCAATCCAGACTTTATTGTCTTTCATGGATTGCATTTCCCCATCCATGGCTACCTGCCATTTATCCTTTTCAGGACTATTAATGGCAGCCTTATAACTAGTTGGCTCATCAATGTGATCCAATAGCATAGTTTCCTCATCATCTATGTTTAAACATAGACGTTCAGGAGCCTTTGTAGATCTTGAAGACCTACGGACGGGTACCACTTCTACTTCAGGTGGATGACCTAAGCTTTCAGGTTCCACAGGAAGTGTGTTAGTGTTCTCAGAAGGTGACACATCTTCTTGATCATTTTCAAGATCATATACTCTCCCACTGAATTCTTGAGTCAAGAAATTCTCCTCAAGGAATTCACCATATCTAGCCACAATGACTTTATTTTCTGGTGGGAAGTAAAAGTAGTAACCCCTTGTTTCCTTAGGGTATCCTACGAAGATGCACTTAACAGATCTTTGTTGGAGCTTGTCAGGTGAGTCACGTTTAACAAACGCCTCACAACCCCAGATCTTTAAGTAAGACAAGTTGGGAGCTTTTCCAGTCCATAATTCATATGGAGTCTTATCAACCTTCTTAGTTGGAACCATATTTAGTATGCGAACAGCACTTTCAAGAGCATAGTCCCAAAAGGATAAAGGAAGAGTTGTAAGATTAAACATAGATCGTACCATGTCAAGCAAGGTACGATTTCTCCTTTCAGATACATCATTTTGTTGTGGAGTATAAGGAGAAGTGAGTTGTTGGACAATGCCACACTCAGCTAGATAATCTTTGAACTCTTGGCTCAAATACTCACCACCACGATCGGATCGAAGGGCCTTAATCTTCTTTCCGAGTTGTAATTCTACTTCATTTTTGAAAACCTTGAATGTCTCAAAGACTTCATGTTTGTGTTTAAGTAAATAAACACAACCATAACGACTATAGTCATCCGTAAAGGTTAGGAAGTAGGTAGCACCGCGTTTTGACACGTGTCTAAGTGGACCACACACATCCGTGTGTATCAATCCAAGTAGATCCGAAGCCTTCTCCATATTGCTATGGAAAGGTTTCTTCGTCATCTTCCCAGATATGCAAGATTCGCATTTATCAACTGAATCATCATTGATATTAGGTAAAAGCCCATCACTTAGCAGCTTTTCCATGCGTTTCTTGCCTATGTGGGCAAGACGACAATGCCATAAATAAGACGAGTCCAAGTTAGACTTGGCTCTCTTATTCCCGATGCTATACATTGAATTATCTCTATTGGATACATGGTTTTCCATGTCAATTTCAAACACACCATTTAATGAAATAGCATTAAAGTAAAAAACAGAATTTAGAGAAACAGAAATTCCATTATCATTAAACGTATGCTTAAAACCCATATCCAATAACAAAGAAACTGATACGACACCCCTAACAATGGAAGGTGCGTAATGACAATTGTTCAAAACTAATATTAAACCAGAAGGTAAAACTAGCTCAAAAGTCCCTATGGCTTCTACTGCTGCACGTATTCCATTTCCCACGTACAAGTAGCATTCCCCATAGTTCAGCTTCTTCGCTCCTCTAAGCCCCTGCGATGTATTACAAATGTGAGTACCACATCCTGTATCATATATCCAGGCATTTTGCTTTCGAGGAAAAGAAAATAATTCAACCATAAAAATACCTGAAGTGCTGGCGCCCTGCCCAGCCTTGGCATTCTTATTCTTGCGACACTCCTCTAGCAACAATGGACAGTCACGCTTCCAGTGTCCAGGAGTATTGCAGTGGTGACAAGCAGCCGCATCCTTTTTGGGATAATCCTTCTTGGGAGGAGGATTCTGCTTCTTTGGCTTTTGCTGATAGGTCACAATCTGCTTGCCCTTGTCAGCTTTGCCCTTTCCTTTCTTGTTCACATGTTTCGGTTTACCGGGCTTAGCTATCCTACCACCTTTTATTGCCATGACAGCAGGTGTAGGAGCTTTCTTAGTGAGGGCCTTCTCATGCTCAATAAGCATTGCATGCAATTCAGAAAATGTCTTCCCCTTGCAATGCATGTTAAAGTTGCGCACAAAATCACCATATAATTCCTCATTGAGGGATTTGTTGATGAGGCCAACTTTAACGTCTTCCACAAACCCGCAATTAAGTGCATCAAGTTGGTCAAGATAACCTTTCACTTTAAGTGCATGATCACTTACGGGTGTTGTCACATCCTGCTTGCACTTGCCCAAGTTGTCAAGTACATCATACAATTCAGCCATTGGTGATTTCTGAAACATACGTGTCAGTTCATCAATCATGTTTTTCGGGCTATATTTCTCAAACTGTTTAACCAGTTGATCATCCATCCCCGATAGCATGAGACAAGCCGCATCATTGTGCTTGTCATAGGTTTCATTGTACTGCCTAAGTATTTCATTAGACGAGTTTGCAGGAGGAGCTTCTGGAAGAGCCTCAGTAAGACATTCAGAACGTTTGGCAATTCTAAGAACAAGCCTTAGATTTCGATGCCAAGCATTGAAGTTCTTAGTCCCGGTCAATTTTTCCTTTTCAAGCATCATCTTGAAACAGGAAGTTAAGTTTGACGAGTTTCCGGGTTGGGCCATTTCTACAGAAAAAGTTCAAAAGTTAGTACTTTCGATAATTTAAACATTTCATGAAAATTAAACACCCATTGGTTAAAAACCATTTAATTTTCACTGAAATCTAGGATCCTAATTGACGTCGTTTCATTACATCAGCTGAGGCTGCTAGCAATGAAAGTACTCAACAAGGTACGGGATCACCCAATTGCCAATTTCAAATTGCAATTCCTAGAAATCTTGGGACTTACAATATATATTGCCAACATCAGTTGCAAATTGTAAGCATGTTTCATCCCCAATTCTTTTATGCCTTGACGCCGTTTTATTACATCAGCTGAGGCTGCTAGTAATAAAAGTGCTCAATCAAGTTAACCAATTTAGAGACATGTAAATTGACGCCGTTTCATTACATCAGCTGAGGCTGCTAGTAATGGAAGTGCTCAATTTACCCCTATTGACTTCATTCTTTGAATCATCACATCAGCTGAGGCTGCTAGTAATGATAGAATGTCATCTTAGGTGTTTCCGTGTTAATTGGTCGGCATATAACTTAAATTTATAGGGTAATAAAAAAAATTTTGATGTGTTAAATCAAAAAAAATATGTACAAAGATGTCATGCATTCATCTTTGTATCATATATATATTTTCAAAACAAAACCATTTACTTATTCGTAGCTCAAATCATCAAATCTTTTAATTGAGGCGTTGAATAAATTACAACATTGCCTTAAGATGCTTCGTATTTATCGTGGTGTACTTGGTAAGTCTAAAATTGACGCACAGGCGGGCGTAGGGACGACAGCCGCCGAAGCGGTTAAAACCGTGCCCCTCTAAGGTCACAATTTAATGTGTACCAACTAGAACCCACTTTATAGTTTGTCAATTTTAGGTCCGCCGCTTCGACCACTTAATACAGTTGCAATCAATCAACTAAAAGAATATGATTTTCTTGCTAAAACAATTAATGTAGTAAATTTATTATTGCTAGTCTCGCCTGGGAGCAAATTACCGTGCGAAGCGAACCACTGTCGGCACATAAGACTTGGCAATAAATAAAATTACTACAAAGGTTTCATAGTTATTAGTCTTATTTATTTTTATTATGAAAATTACCCTCTTTTGTTGTTTACAATCCATCATAATATAAAACACAAAAGATCAAGTAATCACAAAATATAAATAAACACATAATAACAATTATATGATCATCCACGATATCATATAGCCACATGCAAACCTTTTTCAATAAATCCTATTATTAATTCTATGTGTAATTTAATATGTATTTAACTAACAAAACTCCCATTGGTTTTCGAGCTCATTGTGCCCAATGGACCACAGACACCAAATAACTTGGCCGCGTAAGTTTTAGTTAATTTAATACCACATTGCACATAATTTATTAATTAATATATTGAGGTCTTCCCCAATTTAAGATTTATTAAACAGAACATGTAGCAAATACATACATATAATCGAACCATATATCATACCATGACAAAACATGCAAGATTTTGTCATGGATACCATATTAACACATAATCATGAAATCCATATTAATATGTTAATTCCTTGTACGTATCTAATTAATTGGTGACATCACATAGTATTCACAAATTAATCCCTAAAAATTTTGCATGCATAATCTAGGGTTTCTAACAAGTTTTTAATAAAAAAAAACTAACATAAACCCTAAAAAAAAATTTTGTGGATCGATCCACTTATTAAAAAATTAGGGTTTCAAATAAAACCCTAGAACATTAGAATGCATGTATCTAATCAAGATCCAATTTTTAGGTTTTAGTAATTAATTACATAGTTCTAAACGAGGCTCATGATGCCACTGTTGGATTATATGAATCATAAAAAACTATAAACATATAAAAACATCAAAGCACACGCAGCGGAAGATCTACAAGAACTAGTAATTAATTAAAACTAAATAGACACGTACCTTTTAGCAATCACCAAGAACAAGCAAGAACCCTAATTAATTATAGGGAATGTCGATCTAATGATAGGGAAAAACACTAGTTAAAATAAACTAGTCACTCGTTCTTGTACACACGTGATGATAGCGTTTCAGTAGGAAAAGCTAGGTTCAAGAATCACAAACAAGCCAAACACTTTCAAAGCTTTACTTGGATCACAAATCCTAGTGGATTTAAAAAGAGGTGATCGGTTCTATGCTTAGGAGAGGAGAAGAGAAGAGAAATTAGGCTTGTAGGGAATTCTAGATTAGAGGAAAACCTAAACACAATGAATTGTATTTATAGGTTAACCCTAAATCACAAAACTTGTTCCCTACTCCACTCTAAAACCGGCCAACCCAACCCAATGGTTGTTTCCAGCCGATCCAACCCATCAACATGGTTCTAGATCCTTCTTTTCACTTTTAGTCCTTTAACGGTCGTTATCTCTAACTCCGTTAAATACTAACTGTCGTTAAGTATTGTTTGCGAAATGAATAAATAAAATACATAAATATATTTAATTTATTCATACTATTGAAACTCTCACGCATCGTGTGCAATCCCGAGTCTCGGGTTCGAAACCGGACATAAATATATTAATTTTAACCATTAAACTCTAACACTAGTTACTAACGATAAACATACATAAGCATTTCATTTATGCATTTGGAAATAACAAACTTTGTTATTCACTATACTTATCACACAAGAGGTTGTTTGGGATTGCTTATTATACAACAACAACAACAAAACCCAATCCCGCCGGGGCAGGGTATGGGGGAGGTAGAATGTAGACAGATCCTACCCCTAACCCAAGGTAAACCCGGGAGTAGAGAGACTGCTTCCAACGAGACCTCCGGCAAGTGCAGGTGTGCAGGTGAGAGAGAAAAAAGAGAGAGCAACAAACACAGTAAACAACAAGCAAACGAAAGCAGGCAAAAGCAAGCATGAAAAACCAACAAACATAGCGAAAAACAAGCAAGCAGGAAGGGGACACATGCAAAAGCACAAGCAAAGAAGCACACCAACAAAGCCTAGACAAAAACAAAGAGCCAAGGCACTAAAAAAAGCAGACAAACCTAAGGGAGCAACACAGAGCAAAGTAAAGCAACGCACGGGGCCTAAAGCTAAGGCAAAGCAAAAACGAGGCACCAAAAACCAAAATGCAGGGGGCAAGAAAAGCAGGCAAACCTACGGGAGCAACACAGAGCAAGGAAAATCAACGCACTGGGCCTAAAACTAAGGCAAAGCAGAAACAAGGCACCAAAAACCAAAACGCATGGGGCAAGGCAACAAAGGGGCACCTAAAAAGCCTAACACCCAAAAAAAAACCTAAACTAACAAAGCACCTAGCCGAGACTACCCGCGGATCCTAATTCTCTCTCCACGCCTTCCTATCTGAGGTCATGTCCTCGGACAAGAGAAGTTCCTTCATGTCGAACTTAAGTCTATCCTCCCACCTGAGTTTAGGTCTACCCCTTCTTCTCACACCATCTACTACAAGCGCTTCGACTCTTCTTACCGGCGCTGATTGTGGCCTCCTCCTGACATGACCAAACCACCTCAACCTTCCTTCTCTCATTTTCGAGATAATATTCTCGACTTCGAGTTTTGCTCTAAAAACTCCATTCGGGATCATGTCAAACAAGGTTTTACGACAGGTCCATCTTAGCATTCTCAGCTCCGCCACCTCAACCCTGTTAGCATGGGCCTTGGAGATGGGCCAACACTCAGACCCGTACAACATAGCCGGTCTAATCGCCACCTTATAAAATTTTCCCTTTAACTTTAAGGGGACTTTCCTGTCACAAAGGACTCCCGACGCCGCCCTCCATCTCGCCCAACCAGCTCTAATCCGGTGGGTTACGTCCTCATCTATCCTCCCTGATTTGTGAATCATCGATCCCAAATATCTAAAAGCCTCCTTGGGTGGCAGGATCTGGTCACCAATACGAATATCAATTTCCTCGTGGTGACCTGACTCGATCCTCCCAAAATCACATCTCATGTATTCAGTCTTCTCTCCCTCCAGTTCTCAAGTCTGCTGTTTAACCCTTCCGCCGATTCTGCCACCAACACAATGTCGTCAGCAAAAATCATGCTCCACGGGATGCCCTCTTGTATCCCTCGAGATAACTCATCAAGAATCAAGGCGAAGAGATAAGGGCCCAACATCCACAGGGAAAAACTCTGAGATCCCCACTGTAGACCGTACACGGGTCTTAGCCCTCTGAGATCCCCACTGTGGACCGTACACGGGAAAAACTCTGAGATCCCCATTGCCGATTTCCTTATTCCATTTCAATGCATCAGATAGTAGTTGAGGGGATGTTTGGGATTGTTTAATTTAAATGCTTATTCCTTCTAAAGTAAACAGATAAGCAGTTTCCTATAGAGTGTTTGGGGTTGCCATCCTTTAAAAAAAATTGCCAATAAAAATCTGCTCAATTGGCTATAAAATTTTACAATTTTGAACAAGCAGTTTTGGAGCTGCTTATCTAATCAGCTTATCAAATTCTAATAATAACTCGCGGAAGGCAAGTCTTTGACTCAAATGTGTGCAGACTAACCGGGGTATCCCCATGACCTTTTCTGAACCCTTTCCCTGGCCACCCCAAGATGTTTAGCGAGGTTCGAATCTAAGCCCTCTTGTGAGGACATCCGAACGCCTAACCACTAGACTATCTTTGTGGTTGTTATATTCCTATTAATTATTAAATTCTTACATAAGCAGAATTACCTAACGCTCAAAAAACTTGTAATCCGATTACTGTGTTCCGTCACAGCTGAATCATATCCAACCACTTGTTAACAGATTAATGTGTTGTGTACTTTCGTTACAGAAGAAAGTACTTATTTCAAAAAGCATAAACATGTTTAACAAGCACACGCAATTTTACTAATTCTGAACAAATATTTTACAGGGTTTACATTCTATTTAATATTCCTGTTCATTGACATCCTACAAATCGCTTTTGTGACAGTAGTAAGCCTATCCTAGTATAGTGATCAAACTTCATACATTAAAACAAGGACGGACCTAGGGGTGTTCTCGGGGGTTCACGTGAACCCGATGGATGTTCGTCGCCTAGGGGTAAGTTTTCATTAAAAATCACGATTTTTCCGAAATGAACCTGGTCCGGAAAATTTGTGTCACATAAATATATGTCTTGTTTAGTTAGTTCACTAATATGTCAAAAGAAATACATGTCTTCTAAATTTGTTTACTAGTTTAACGAAAATTGTACCTTTTAGTTCATTTTTACTTCTTTTATACTAGTAAAAAAAAAATTGTGCACCCGGTGACTTTGAGTCATGGGTCCCCTAAAAATACTACATATTCACCTCAGGCCAACTACCCAAAATTCTAAAACTAAAGGCAACTTAGAGATCACTTACTAAAAAAGCAACCAACAAAACCATAAGTAATAAAAGAAAAGTGAAAAAAGAAAGTGAAAGATAGTACTTGTATTTTCTGAGATGGGGAGTACGTAATTCAGCTTGATACTTGGTTTTACAAGTATCTAAAGGGTACAAAATAGTGGTACTTGCTAATGATCCTATTGCACCTGCTGTTGCATCCACCAATGATTCCATATCAAACCCTCCACCCATCCCTCTTTTTTTTTTTTTTCTTTTTCTTTAACTTTTTTTATAAATTTATCTTTTTTCTGCAAACTTAAATTGGAAATATGGAAGTAGAATTATTATCTTGATGAAAATAAGATGGATGATAGTGACGTTTGGCTTACGTAAGAAATAATGGGGCACTCTGTGTCTGATTAATTGTTTATTGAATTTAATTTAGAAATATTCTAAAAAAAAAAAAAAATTGAAACGAGTCACTACTTGATTGACCCTTCTGGTCGACAAACTTTGTTCTGATTTGGACCGGGTCAAATTTATGTAACCGGGTCGGAGCGGAACCGACTGTTTTGTGCGGCTTTCACTTGTTTTAGTCTATGTTTGCGCTGAGTTTTTTTGAGTTTTTTGGGGCGATGAGCGGTGAGCAATGAGCTTTTTTATTTTTATTGTTTATTTGGCAAAGGAGCGATGAGCTTTGCGGATTTTTAGGAATGCTCATTTTTCCAATGCTTCTTTAAGAAGCTGTGAGCGGTGGGCTGTGAGCTGTGGCTACTGCTCACCGCTCACTCCTACTTTTACCCAACACACCCTTAGGTTCATATCAGGTTTTGGGTCCACAGTCTTGTTTGCTTTTTTGTTTTTTTTGAACTTAGCCGAAGCGTCGTGTTTGCTTCTAGGCTCTAGCTTAATCCTTTGTCCATTTTTTTTTTTTTTTTTTTTAACAAAAATAGATTATAACTACATATTAGATATGCATTCACTTGAATAAGATGCATCCCTAATATTTTAGATGCAGCACAATATATTTTCTAACTAAAAATTAGATGCATATACATATATTAGATGCATTTCATTAATTTAGCCGAATTTTATCTATTTTTCATTCTCTGCGAGTCAAATTTGTTGCTAGTACTACCTTGCACCGTTTTCACTTATTTCAATGTTTAGATCTAACTTATGAAACTTATACTTATACTACATTGTGGTTTCTATATTTTTATTTTTTGGGTAAAGGGTTAATGAATCTTTTATATAATAAAATAAAACTCATAGTGGGGACTTTTACATTTCAAAAAAATCAAATCATACCTTATTAAGTAATAATCAAATTATTATTATTATTATTTTCTTAAATATTAAATAAGAAAAGCCTAAATACTTCTAAATTTATCCATATTTTACAAAAAAAAGAATATGATTTTTAATAATTCAATAAAAACTTACAAAAATATATGTGTCAAAATATAAAAAATTAAAACTTGAAAACGGTGGAGCAAGTTTTTCAAAGATTTGGGCTGAAACTTAAAATTCAGTATCATTCCCACTAAATATTTGAAGTCCCAACATTCTTAAATTCCTCCTCCATCAATCAAACTCGATCTCTTATCATTCATTCACGCACAATCATTGACGCAAGAACATCTCCTCCAAATCTAATTAATATTAAAACCCACTACATTCGTAAATAACCCTAATTCAATACCTCAATCAAAATACAATGGTTTTGAAGGTCGTGTTATAATAATTAAAACTCGAAATTAAAAATAATAATTTATTTAAATGATTAGAAAAAACCCCGCGCGTGCGCGGGCATTATATCTATTTTAAAAAACAAAATAAATCAAGAGCAAATCAGTTCATGTGTCATTAGCAAATCATAGCTAATAGAACTGTTTGAGCATTATTCCGTAGATGCTCTTCAACCCTAAGCTTCAGGAGACTCCGCGGTAGCTCCGTCTTCTTGTAGGCTGAAAATAAGAGAAGACACCGTTAGCTCGCCCCGGGTTTTTAGTCCGAGACCAAGCTCCGGTGTGAGAATGAGTACTTGGTATGAGTGATAAGTAATAAGTAAAGAGAGGTAAGGGTGGAGAGAAGTCTGTAGCGGAGTGTGTGTGTGTATCTCTCCCCTGCTCATGTGTGTGAACAGTTCCTTTTATACTACCTGTGATTAGCTCCATGCCAAAACCCTTGGTGGAAGCTAAGTTGTCTTCTAGGTGCAGCATGTAAAGCGCTGATAAGCACCAGGCCTGGTCTTCGGGGTCAGAGTTGTCTCCATGTTAGTTCGTGGGCCAGGCGTCTGTGCTACTCGTACATCATCGTACTACGTATGTCAGTTGCCAGTGTACTAGCTCCGCAGTAGGCATTGCTCCTTCATTATGCTTCCTGAGCAAGCATTGTTCTCCTGAGCAGACAGCTCTCCTGAGCAGACAGCTCACCTGAGCAGACAGCTCACATGAGCAGACAGCTCTTCTCATCATGGAGTGGTTTTGCCTTAGAAATGTTTGAGGCTAATCGTGATTGTCTCCTCCGGAGTATCCGGAGGAGGACATACCTCATCATGTCCCCCAGTCTAGTATCAATGTATTGTTAAAGAGTTGGTACTAGACTTAAAAGAAAAATGTTTGTCTCGTTCGGAGGCCAAAATTTCCAAAGAGTTGGTAATCTCAAGAATTTTGTCTATCTGTTTGAATGTCTCGATCAGGGATGACAGGTTTCCAAGAATACCATTGATTTTCGAAGTCCGATACAAGAGTGGGTCACTAACCATACTACTTCACCTGTCCCAGAAGGTTCGCCTATTCATGCGCCTACTTTGGAGAAGATTATTGTCACTTGACTTGATCACAGAGTGGTTGCAAAGGCTAAGGCAGCCGCCAAGCGAAAAACCTTTACTAAGCTGCAAGAGCCTTCCGATGCACCAAAAAAGGGGAGGTTGACTAAGAGAAGTTCCAAAGCAGGGTCCAGTGAGCCATCAAATGAAAGAGGTGATGAGATTGATGAGAGACTATCCCCTTAACTATACAAGTGTTCGGGATGCGACTAGAAGAATATTGATTCGGTTGGCGATTCCCACTTGGTAATTCACACCGCATTTTGGTTATGAATTGTACGCCATATACCCTTAGTCGAGACTAGAGCCGAACCCACTTCCATAAGTGATGTTCCTTATGTTGTTAGTCGCTTGGATTGTGTCGATACTGTGCCCTTATGCCAAAGTTCCGAACTTAATTAGAAAGGTTGCTCATATGTCCGAGTGTTTAATCCGGAGGCTAAGAGATTTTTCAAACCTACCAATAATTTTGGACCATATACCTCATCATGTCCCCCAGTCTAGTATCAATGTATTGTCAGAGAGTTGATACTAGACTTAAAAGGAAAAAAGCTTGTTTAACAGTTCGAGTTCGAAGGCTGGTAGTACTTTCCCGAGAATGCTCACATATATTTTTAAAATTACTTTTACCGCATAAAAATTTGCGCAAAAACTAAAAAGTAAGAATATATGTGAACTTGGGTGTGATCCACCTCGTCTAGACCTTGTATCATGTTATGGGCTAATCTGGCCCACCTCATCTAGACCTTGTATCCATTCTTTACCACACTTATTCTTTTTAACTTCGTACTTTGCTAGTACTTTGCTAGCTTGCTAGCTGCGTGTGATCCATTCCTTACAAATAAATCAAACAAAGTGAGTGAACTACTGGACCTTCACCATTCTCGGTCCCATTCATTCTTCATGTCCACTTGATTTTAGCCAAGTATCCCAATCAACTATCACACTTGTGTTTTGATTTTGCTTTCACCCCTAGTCAACCTCATCCGGAGTAGGTCTAGTCCGGAGTTTCTGTGTCTTATTCGGCCGCTCGCGACTCGATCCAAAGCAAGGAGAAGCCGGCTCGATCGGAGGTTTGGAGCAGTGGGCTCGATCGGAGGTTAGAGAAAACAGATCGATCGGAGTCTTGCGGGGAAGTGGGGTCGATCGGAGGTTAGTGTCCGGAGGTTTTGTGGTTCGATCGGAGGTTATCACCACTTCATTTTTATTTTTATCTCGACGTTTAGTCGTACCTGATCGAAGTGATTGTGACTCGATCTAAGGTGGGTAATAGCGTTTTGATTGGTAGTCTCGATCGGAGGTTGGGTTGAGGTGTCTCGATCGGTGGTTGTGGATCGATTGTAGTTTAGGAGTAGCAAGCTCGATCGGAGCTTTGTGGTGGCAAGCTCGACCGGAGTTTAGGAGTTGCAAGCTCGATCGGAGCTTTGTGGTTCGATCGGCAGTTCGTGACTCAATCGGAGGTAAAATTTTCCGTATGGTCACAATAACTAGTTAGACATTGTTATCCTCAATACTTGAATAGCTAGGTAGACTTTGAATAATCACTTAGAGTTGTAACAATCGCTTTGAAAATCCACTTCTAAGTAACAGTATGCAAAGTACCTCCTTTATGCCTTTGTTGTTTTATTTTATATATGAGCTAATACTTCCCATATAAAGATACAACGGATGTATCCAATAGGCGCAACACAGCTATTTGAGATTTTACCCTAGCTTGCTCGTCCCTCTAGCTTGCTCGCCCCTCTAGCTTGTAAACAGTAGCCGTAACAAAGAAGGGAATTGTTTTGATTAATGACTAATAAATCAACCATTTTTTTTTTTTTTTTTTTTTTTTGTAGGGTGTTCAAGAGGTTTGATCGAGGAGTTGTTTCGTCCGGATTTTTGGCTCGTCCGGAGGTGAGCATTGTTTGCTTCGATCCACAGTATTCATTAACTCCTTATTTTGTTATGGCTAAGCGAGATATGGATATTCATACTTGTAAGTTGAGAAGCTCCGAGCTTAACAAGTTGATAACTAAATACCACATTCCCTTAGACTTAAATCCTCGCTTGCCTGATGCCTCCTTCCGGATGTCGGACCTCCCAGACAATGCGATTGGTATATACACTAGGATCCTTGACTTCTCAGGTGTTAGGATTCCCTTTTCTTCCTTCCTATTGGCAGTTCTTAAACATTTTAAGGTGCACATCTCCTAGCTAGTTCCTTTAGGTTTGAACAGAATAATTACATTCGAGGTCCTTTGCCTAAGTCGGAACATAGAGCCTACTGTTGACTTGTTTCGGAAGTTTCAAACACTTACCAAACAGGGAGATTGGTTCTCCTTTGCTAAGCTTAGACAACCTGCACCAGTATGCATGGATGACAGTAAGTCTTCTTTGAAGGACTGGAAGGAAAAGTTTTTCTTGATAGACCTGAGGGCTATTCCACGCTATATGCCTTGGAGACATCCGGAGTCGTCTATTACGGATGACTTGCTGATTTGTGATTTTATTCAGGACGATGTTATTCGGTTGAGTCAACATGTTGTGAGGCTTCGTATCCTTCCCGAGGGTGTGTTGGTTCTTTCTGGGCTGAGCCGCGTATGGAAGTTACCATTATGCGATTCGGTGCTTAGACGCCTTGATGGCACTGGTACAGGGGGAATATGTTTATCTTTCCAAATGTTTTCCCATTGTAATTTGTTTTCTTGTGCATTTCTAACAAAGACTTCTTTTGCAGTTATGAGCCTTTTCGAGTTTATGTGTATGCCTTCCGTGGATGGTACTGAAGTGAGGGAGGAGTTTCATGATCAATCCACTTCTATCCTGGAGCGGATTGTGGATCGAGCTACACCACCCACTTCGGTAGGAACCGATATTCCTGGTCCTACTCCAGAAGAATTTGCAGCAACTCAGCCTAACTCCAAGGTGATCGCGAAGGCTAGGAGCACACGGCCAAGCGAAAAGCCTCTACTCGGACCGAGGGATCCACCGACGCGACCAAGAGAAACAGAGTAGGGGAGGAGCATTCTGGAGCAGGATCTCATGAGCAACCTAGTGGGGATGAGCTAGCTGATGGCGATACACTTCATGATGATGCACTTCATGATGATGCAGGTGCTGTTGTGGATGACTCTGAGCATGCTGAGGGGAACCCTGGAGGTGAGTACCTAAACGTTGTTCCTCTTCGAACTTTTGATTCGAGAACTGGATTGAACGTGACATATACCATTATCCTTCCAGGTGATGGGCTTTCAGATGCGATCCATGCTGAGCATATGTCCCCTACAGAGACTGCTGTGGTTGGAACTGAAGCAGCTCATGGTAAATTTCTTCTTTTACCATTTATATATGTATGTAGTCTTTAAATTATTGAGTCTTTTTCTACTCTTTCTTTCATATATGTGTACAGGTACTGCTGGGGATACTCGTCCTGCTGCCGAGACAGGTGACCAGGTCCATAACGACACTGGGGGTGATGCCAGCCATCATGTTGGCGAGGATGACGAGTCTGAATATGGTGATTTGCGCTCTGAGTTTAGACATGAGCCAAACAAACTTGTTCGGAGCTTTTATTCGACTAGCATCACAAACTTGGATTTTTATTTGGAGTTTTAGTCACGCGTAGCATCGCAAACATAGTTTCGTTCAGAGTAGACCACAGTTGTCTCGATCGGAGGTCTCCGTCGGAGGCCACGCCAAGGGTTTCGATCGGAGTGTTCTTAACCCAAAAGGGGTTTCACCTGAAGCACTTGGGTAGTTCGCGACTAAAGCTCTCGATCGGCGCAACTACTCGTTCGGAGGTACTTCACAAACCAAAAGTATCTCGTTCGGATATGCCATCACACCCCAAAGGATCTTGCTCAGAGGTGCCATCATACCCCAAAAGGTTTTGTTTAGCTATTATATAGAGTTTCATTCGGAGTGTTTTGATTGGAGGTAGATGCGACCCTTTACTTTTGCGTGCTTTTGGTAGCCACCGGAGCTGTGGCTTCATGCACACATTCGATGTGTTGTTTTAGTATTTCCATGTTTTTTAGTGCCTTAGTTTTTTGTATACGAAGTGCCTACAATTACCACGAATAGCACCTGACCTTGCACCAGCGGGGTCTCCCGGAGTAGCACTTGCTAGTCATTCATATATTTTATCAAACACAACATTAATGTTAAATTGTACTATTTGTATTGTCGATATATTGTAACACTTAGACAAATACACCACATATATTGCGCTCGACATGCCTCTGCAGCAGGAGCAGCTGCAGATGCAGCGGCTGTAGGTCGATATGTTCTAACACTTAGATAAATACACCACATATATTGCACTAGACATGCATCTGCCGCAGGAGTGGCTGCAGATGCAACGGCTGCAGCTGCACCTGCATCTGCCGATGAAGCAACAGCTGCTGACAAAATGCCTAGTTCGGCATAATGCATTTACCCTTATATTTTGTAGGTTTAGTGTACCGACATACTTATTCCATGTTTAGATGTAACACTTAGATCAATATCTTTGTATTACTTTTATATTTGACGTAGCGTCTGCTTATATGCAGCGTATACCAATGTAGCGCCTTATAATGGTGCTTTTAATATATGCATCACTTGGATACTCTCGTGCTACCCTCTCCCTCAAGTGTAGCTACTTACCGGAGAGTAGCTACTAGAGCTAAGTAGAGGTTGCTCAACCAAAGGTCGTACCATCACTCCAGAGAAGACATTGTTTCTCTATTCCGGAGGAGACCATGAGCTGACCAGATAGCTCACACAACTAAAGTTTATAACATCACTCCGGAGGAGACATTGTTCCTCTACTCCAGAAGAGGTTATGAGCTAGTTTCCATTACAAGCTAGTTGGAATTTTAGCCCGATCAAAGATTGCAGTGTCACTCCGGATGTCAATCCCTTATGTGGATCATCATAAGTGCATAAACTAAGTCAAGGTGGTTCATCCTTAAGATGTTTAGGAGGCGTCCCTCTATGGAAGCGTCCTTCCATATAGGACTGAACCACATGTTTTTGTTATTACTAAGCATCGAGGTGCAAGCCCTTCACGAGCATTGCCCTGGACCTTAGTCCTTTGAGTTGCTTAACTTGCCAACTCAGGAATGTAGTTATAGTGTATGTACATTCCGCTACCGATGTAGCTAGTCACCTGGTAGCCTATACGCGCGAAAGGAAAGGTGGGTGTTCCCGACCTTTTGCTGCGGAGTCAATTAGCACAGGTTGCTCAGCCTAACCACCGATGGTACAGTTTCACCATGGGGAACACATTAGTAGGAGTTACCCTTTTCGTACGGAGGTAGCTAACCATCCGACGTTAGTTGATTGTTTTGTGATAACAAGTTCAACCACACAACTCAAACATAGGTTGTTCCAGAGATTCCGCTTCCTCCCATTATTTATACAATAAAGGCAATAGTCCTCAGCAGGGGCATAAACGGAGATCCCAACTCAGAAAAGAAGCGAATAGCCTCTATCTTCTCTTCTGGAAGGTTCCGATGCCTCTGGCTGTAGCAGGGCTACTTCGATGGAGGAAACATGTAGTGCTCATATCGTTTAAGATGAGCTCATGATCGAGCATGCTAATGAGATTAGAGCTATTATTCATGACTCAAAATTACACCGTGGGGAAAGCTATGGAGCTGAGGGTTGGAGTTTTCTAAGAATGAAGAAATATACTTCCTCCAGATCCGATACACATAGTTACTCATTAGCCTAAAGCTAAGGTTCCAACATTCATGTGCTAGAGCTTCTACAAGAAACTATGAGCTCTCTCCCATATGGTGGGATAAGACATTCATACGTCAATGACTAGAGCATGGTTCTAAAGAGGTGCTGGCTCGGAGGGCTATCACGTAACAAACTGTTAAGTGAACACTTTTATGCCTTTGTATACTAGCTCTTTACTGATCATACTCCTAAAGGTAGGTATTCGACCGCCCATATGTGAATCCTTTTCACAAGATCATTTATATTTAAACTGTAGATCATGGTAAAAGCTTATAGTTTAAGTCAAGCCTAGCGACAAGTAGGGAGGAGACACTCCTATTCCACCAGATGACATCATCTTGCCAATTGGTGTAAGCTATACATGCTCCTAGAAATCCTAATAGGGTGCTCCTTCATGCATGACGTGTGTTTAGGCATGAGGCCCTGATATATACTAAGTATCCGCAACTGATATATGAGATAGAACGAGTGGGTATCGGAAGAATGGCACTTCTCATGGCCTTGATCCATCGGAGGAGTATCCTCTGACCTTCACTGATGGGCTTTCCTGAGACTCCTCCGGTCTAGCACTTCATGATCCTCCGCACGAGTGTCTACGGGGAGTTGCTTTCTCCTTACCCTTATTGTCAAGTTCTTTGATCACGGTCCTTAACACCTCGATGTTTTGCTTCATGAATGTCGAAGAAGGTCCTTCATGAACTAGTCCGGAGGAGACGGAGGGTCTTCCCGTAGGAGTCCTCCTAGTCCCTTGTATCCCAGCGTTCATGTTCTTACCTTCCTTCAGATGAGAATCCCTAATACAACCGTTCCTTGCTTAGAACTTAGTAGATTGGTATAAGGGTCCCACGGATGGCGCCAATGTTTGAGCATTATTCCGTAGATGCTCTTCAACCCTAAGCTTCAGGAGACTCCGCGGTAGCTCCGTCTTCTTGTAGGCTGAAAATAAGAGAAGACACCGTTAGCTCGCCCCGGGTTTTTAGTCCGAGACCAAGCTCCGGTGTGAGAATGAGTACTTGGTATGAGTGATAAGTAATAAGTAAAGAGAGGTAAGGGTGGAGAGAAGTCTGTAGCGGAGTGTGTGTGTGTGTATCTCTGCCCTGCTCATGTGTGTGAACAGTTCCTTTTATACTACCTGTGATTAGCTCCATGCCAAAACCCTTGGTGGAAGCTAAGTTGTCTTCTAGGTGCAGCATGTAAAGCGCTGATAAGCACCAGGCCTGGTCCTCGGGGTCAGAGTTGTCTCCATGTTAGTTCGTGGGCCAGGCGTCTGTGCTACTCGTACATCATCGTACTACGTATGTCAGTTGCCAGTGTACTAGCTCCGCAGTAGGCATTGCTCCTTCATTATGCTTCCTGAGCAAGCATTGTTCTCCTGAGCAGACAGCTCTCCTGAGCAGACAGCTCACCTGAGCAGACAGCTCACATGAGCAGACAGCTCACATGAGCAGACAGCTCTTCTCATCATGGAGTGGTTTTGCCTTAGAAATGTTTGAGGCTAATCGTGATTGTCTCCTCCGGAATATCCGGAGGAGGACATACCTCATCAAGAACCTAACAAACGACTAGAAACAAAGTTCACAACCAAAACCAACTATGAAGAGCTACTTATACGCCATTCATTTCGCATAGAGCTCACTGCTGTCGATTCCTTGAATCTAAGTGACATCAACTTCAGTCTAATAGTTGAATATATTGCATCAAAAATTTGGTCCACATGGCGAGCCTTCTGTTTAAAAAGACGATTATTTCGCTCTTTTGCATATACATTTTTTGCTATTTTGTATTTATTGTACTACTTGAAATTCAAGTTCCGTCTATTGGTATGTTTCACAAAGATAGCGATAGCAAAAAAACAGTAGCAAGAAGCTATGTTTTGTTTGTTTGGTCTATGATATTTAGATGAGAAAATTAAGTGCTTTTTAAGCTTTGAACAATAATACAAAGTTGAACCAAATACGTTAGAATCTCATTTAGGCTTTAAATTTATTTATGTCTAATCACGTTCTAACAAAGAAATTAATGGTGGCCTAGTGGTAAAATGACTTGTTACTATCATTCTAAAATGTGTGAGGTCTTAAGTTCAATTCCTGCTAGGTGCAAACAACTTTAAGTGGTCACGCCAACCTCCTGAAAAGGGAGGGCTTTACCTGGTTTGAGTCTGTGTGGTGGTGGGTTCAAACCCCGTGGATTAGTCGGCTAAAAGGTCAGAAATCACGGTTACCAAAAAAAAAACAAACAAACAAAAAAAAAAAGACTATTAAACTAATACAATTTAAAAATTTTAACAGTGTTGCAAAAAAAAGGCTTATAAAGCTGATTAATCGCTTTTTAAGCGCTAATCGGCCACCAACCTTTTTAATTTGTGTAAATCGATCAAACAATCGGTCAATTCATGGTCAACGACGGTCAATCATGGTCAACGGTGATCAAACTTGTGGGAATCCTGCAAATCTTGCAGGAAATATTCAAAACTTGTCGTAAACTTGTTTTAATAACTTATTGTCGCTGTTTATATCTATTACAAGTTATTTTTGTAAGGAAAGTCTTGCCGGGGAATACATACATTCGTCAGAAATACCCAAAAGTTTTCGGAAATGCCAATCTCATTAATCCCGCCTAGACTTACAAGCTATAAGGGAGTCGATCGACCAATTATCGATTCACGATTTTTGCAACCTTGATTATTATAGATTTGTGTTACTGCATATAACATAAAGTTAGACGCCGTGGGAGAAAAAAGTCATGAGTGACCAATAACCATTGCGCGCCACCACTGCTGCAGCTTACCCTCCCTTCACGTGTGAGTTTGTGCCATTTGTGTTAACACTTAGAGAGAATGTTTTTGTGAGTATGTTGTGCTCGCGTTTTATATATATTGAAATAAATATCGAGTATAAGTGAATGGTGCCTGAGAACTACAAAAGCGTAATCGATGAATGAGTGACAAGGAATGAAGATAATGTGTGATGAGATGAAAATAGGTTCGAGATTTTGATGAATGAAGACTACACCCGTAATCGATGAATGAGTGACAAGGAATGAAGATAATGTGTGATGAGATGAAAATAGGTTCGAGATTTTGATGAATGAAGACTACACCCATACCGCCTTAACCAAACATACAACTTATAAACTAGCTTAAAAATACATTAGGGCGTTTGGTTCATAGAAATTAAAATTCTGGAATTTATAATCCCTTAGAAAGCGGACCTTCAATTGTGGCATTATTTTAAAAAATTTATATTTTAAACCAACTTACTTGTTTGGTTCACACATAAAAATCAAAAAGGAAAAAGACAAAATATAATGAAGTGCATAGTCTGTGAAAAATAAGGAAGACGAAAGATTATACTAGAGAAAAGTGTAAAGACCTCTGTGTCCTCACGGTGTTCACAGAAAGACTCGCCCACATAAGAGTTTTAAATTACCCCATATATGACATTTCAACATTTAAAATGGATCCAAATATATAACCAAAAATTTCCCAAATTACCCCAATCAAGTACAAACCATTTCCTCAGTCAAATAATTAGTTTGACCGCATTCAACTCCATTTAATCACTTCTAACACTTGCCTTTCAAAAAAAAAAAAAAAAAAAATCACTTCTCAAAAAACACAATGTGAACCCACAAATAAAGTAGACTTTTTACAAAACGAATATCCAATCATCCATCTACCTATAAATAAAAGGCATCTAACGTAAACCCAAATTCCCCCTATTTCTTTATTCCCAATTTTTCAAAAATCTCCCCCAACGGCTCTTTTTCCCCAATTCTCTCTCTATTCACTCAAATCACATCAAACCCTAATTTCATGCCCAAATTCAAACCCTAATCACTCCAATTAACCAATCAAAATGCAAGATTTCCTCGGCTCGGTTCGCCGATCCCTCGTCTTCAAACCCAACAACGACGACCCCGGTGTCGGTAATTCTTTCGGTGGATTTGTCGAAAAGATAGGTTCGAGTATACGTAAATCCAAGATAGGGCTTTTTAGTAAAGCGAATGTTCAGGCGTTACCTCCACCACGAGTTGAGAAAAGTAAGAAGAAGAATAATGACGAGGCGGGGTCGCAGATTAGGTGGCGGAAAGGGGAGTTGATTGGGTGCGGCGCATTTGGGCGGGTTTATATGGGGATGAATTTGGATTCCGGGGAGTTGCTTGCTGTTAAACAGGTCAATTTTACGTGCAATTGGCGTATGATATACGGTATAATAAGTTTGACCACTAGTATCTTATTTTGATGATTTGGTGTGTTTGGTATGCAGGTTTCGGTTGTTGTGAATGTGGCTTCCAAGGACAAAACGCAGGTGTGTCTCGATTATTATATATTTTGAATATTCTCGGACGTTTGCGTACTTATATGAAGGGTTCTTAGCTTAATTTAGGGTAGGTACAGGATCAAATTTGGATCAGCTACTGATGTCATATGATTGATTATAATTAAGTAATTCACGATCCAATTAGTATTTCGTAAGACCGTAAAGTTCAAGTCTAAAACATAACTTGTATTCTGCCAACTGCACTTTGTATATGCATGGTTTGTGAAAACAGAAAGAAAGATAAAAAAGACTCGTATTCGTAACGTATAAGGACGTAAAGCATAAAAATTGAATAGCCAAAGAAAGACTAATTGACATTTAGTTTTACAACAGACAAGTACCAGTGCATAAAATGTTCATTTTTTGTATGTGGGGTAGTGCTTAAAAGGTGTTTCGAATCAGGGTTATTTTTTTTTTGTTAAGTGATAAATGGCTGTTCTGTTTATTCATCACTGTAAAAAAAATTCCTTTTTCTAGTTTTCATACTTAATTTGAGCGAATGTGTTCAAATTGTTCTTTGGTGGATACAAGTACTGATCCGTCTAAATGGGTCATATTATTGGATACGTGGATCAATTTCCTTCCTCATTGACCGGTAAATGGAGTCTCATAAGCAGATAATTCAATGAACTCATCTTGTTAAGCTTAAGGAGATACTTGCAATTTTTTTAGGATAAGAAATGGAAATTCTTATATCTAGTAACTTTGCTGTGAATAAGCTCCAGTGTGTGACTTGAAGTTTAGATTATTGTAGTTTGATGAAATTTAATGAACAAGAGCTTCATATTAAAGTGTATTAAAAGATTATTATAGTTTAAAAGAGAGTGTTCTTATGAATGATAGGCTCACATTCGGGAGCTAGAAGAAGAGGTGAAGCTATTAAAGAATCTTTCGCACCCAAACATTGTTGTAAGTGTCTATAATATATAATCATCTTCCATTTGCTTCCTATCGTATCCGTATTAATCCTTTTTTTCATGTGGTTACAGAGGTACCTAGGAACAGCTAGAGAGGAAGAGTCGTTAAATATCTTCCTGGAATTTGTTCCAGGTGGATCCATCTCGTCACTCCTCGGAAAATTTGGTTCCTTTCCTGAATCTGTAAGTTAGTTTATCATACTCGAGAATATCAGTTGGCGAAAATGTTTTGAATTAGGCAATTAGCAAGCAGAATTGCTCTTGAAACACTAATGTTTGGATCTTGAAACTCATCTCTTATTGTACATGAAACAGGTGATAAGAATGTACACAAAGCAAATATTACTGGGGCTAGAGTATCTCCACAAAAATGGTATTATGCACAGAGACATTAAGGTATATATATATATATATTTTTTTACGAAGTCTGTTTATGTATGTATGCTCCTGGAAATAACATTAAACATGTATAGAATTTTACATGATAATGCTCTTGCAGGGAGCGAATATTCTTGTTGACAATAAAGGACGAATAAAGCTTGCTGATTTTGGGGCCTCCAAGAAAGTTGTAGAGCTGGTATGCGTACTATATTACTATGTCCATGAATATTGTTTATTGATCTCTGTCCTGTTCCTATCTTGTTAAATTAGTTCTTTTTATAACTTGTGTGCTATGTTTTTTTGTAGGCTACAATGACTGGTGCAAAGTCAATGAAGGGTACCCCATATTGGATGGCTCCTGAAGTTATAGTCCAGACTGGCCATAGCTTGTTAGTGCAATCATACAACTCATGCTATTTCCTTGCATTGTTTAGTAGATAGACTGAATTGCCGTATTGTTTGTTTTTGTAGCTCTGCTGATATATGGAGTGTTGGATGTACTGTAATTGAGATGGCAACTGGAAAACCTCCATGGAGCCAACAATATCAGGAGGTAACATGTTTCCATCTCTGTAATGCCAGTGATGGCAGTTTTGACTCTTACACTTTTGAATAAGTTGATTTGGGCTGTGTTTTTATCTCAAACGCGTCAAAGATAAAAAGGGAGATGGGTCAAACGGGTTACAGATTGCCTAAAGTCTAGTTTTGCTGTACACGACCTTTTAAATGGTTTTATTTAAAGATTTAGATAATTAATGTATTAAAATTGTTTTTGTAATCATAATTACTGCATATAAAATTCAAAGAAAAATTCTAAACATAGCCAAAAAAGTGAGCAGGTCAACCCAGCCTGGACCGTTTTAATCCGCACTAGAACTTTCCACCCGAACCGGTGACCCAGCTATCGCTTTTTGTTCCCCGAAAAGCATGACCCACCTGTCTTGCCACCTCTAATTTTGCTTGTTTCTCACACTGGGATGTTACTGATTATGCTCTATTAGTAGGTCATAATCAGTCATGATTTCCCCCCTTTTCTTTTATCCGTAGCACAGGCATACTAAATTATGGTTGTTTTGTTCAGGTTGCCGCTCTCTTCCATATAGGGACAACAAAAGCTCACCCACCTATACCAGACCATCTTTCTGCTGAGGCAAAGGATTTTCTATTAAAATGCCTCGAAGGGTAAGATTTTGTTTTTTTTAGTTATTCTTGAAAGATGTTGTTATTACATTGTTCATCCTTTTGTAACAACTGCTCATTGTCATGGTTTAATGTGTGTCTTACTACAGTATCCTGTTTGTGTTAAATTCATGGTTTATAACTTTTTATTTTAATTCTTACCCTCAAATGGCAAATGTGCTGACAGGGAACCGAATCTCAGGCCTGATGCGTCAGAGTTGCTACAGGTAATTCTCCTTTACAAGCTTCACCTCATATACAGAATGAGAAAAATGTTAAGGAAACCTATTTGGAAGGAACATTTGTCATTCTTTTTTGAACTTAATTATCGTTCTGATTTCCTGCAGCATCCTTTTGTTACCGCGGAGTATAATGAGACTCATCCTGTCTTTCGTGCATCAGTTATGGTCAGTATTCTTGCATGAAGCCTCCTTGATTTAGTTCTTTACTATTAATTAATACTTTAATCATTCTTCAACTAATGATAACACATTCTTGATAACAGGTCACTCCTGAGAATCAAATACCAACATCTAGGATGGAACCTAAGAATCCGTAAGAAACTTCTTCATCACCTTGCTAATTATTTATTTCAGTTTTTGCTAATGGTGTCAAGTTTGACCCATTTACCTATGGATGGGTCAGTTGTGTTTATGTTTTACTGGTAAATTTAAAAAGTCTAGCTAAAAATCAAACGGAATGGGTAGAAAATCGCATAAAGTGCGTTTTAATTTTTAAATACATAAAACCTTCTAAATCATTATGTTTAAGAAAAGGTTATTGCTGAAATAATATAACATTGTAACATATTTGACACTCTTGTTATCTATAAAAAATCTAAAAGAAAACTTTACAAAATATGTTTTGGTCAACCCAACTCGTATAATGATATAACTTTTGACCCGTTACCTAGTGTGTCCAACCCTCCCATATTACGATGTTTAGTTTTAGCAATAATTAATGAAAAGGTGAATTTTTGATGCAGCATTAGCCCGGAGATGAACAGAAGCGGTGGTATGGTGGATGCTCATGGTATGAATAGTGTGAGGTGCTCAACTATATACCCTGACAAATATTCTGGAGCACCTATGTGGGGTTCAAGCAGATACGATGATGACATGTGTCAAATGGATGATGATGATCTCATGGCTGGCAAATCTATGAAGCTTGATTCTACTTTAGTTTCTAATGATGTCAATAAGGTAACAAAAGTACATATGTCATTCTTTTTAAGATAATTTATTTCAGTGCTATAACATGGTACGTATTTATTATCTCAATGGATACAGAGCTTTAATCCCATGATGGAACCGGATGATGACTGGCCTTGTCAGTTTGATGGAAGTCCAGAACTGGACAAGAGTGCATGTCAGTTTGATGCAAGTCCAGAACTGGGCAAGAGTGCAACTAACTTTTTACCGGATCAAGTTTCTGAAATGACTACCGAGAGCCCATTAGACAACGGAGACAATGGTTTCACCTTTCCTAATGGGGCTTCAGGAATGGATGAGGAAGAAGAGGTTACAGAAATAAAGATTAGAGCCTTCCTTGATGAAAAGGTGGAGTTTTTTTTCCCCAAATCTGGGTTTCTTTTCTATTTTTTAACTCCAAAGCAAATAAACAAGACCTGGTGCGTAATTTAGATACTATCAAAATGGTAGCAACATACACCTTTTGGGCTTGTGGTGGGCTGGGTAACCCATAATTAGCGTGTTGTATTAAAACTTCCACAAATCTACTTTATATACATCTTTTAAGAAGTTTCTTATGCTTAAACCTCCACTTTGGAAAAAATTTAACCCATATGACTTGCTGCTATTCTAGCAAACTGATATTATTTTACCCGTTTGACCCATTAAACCAAATTGACCCATCTATGAGAAAATGGTTTGAAGTTAAATCTAATTTAAATCTAATTCTGTATAATAATTAAGGTATAAAAATCATTGATCATGTGTTGTTATACAGGCTTTAGATCTGAAGAAGATGCAAACGCCTCTATATGAAGAGTTTTACAACTCCATGAATCCAGCTATATCTCCTGTTGTGAATGAAAACAAGGAAAATTTAATAAACAACCCGAACTTATTACCTCCCAAAAGCAAATCACCTAATAGGCTTTTCAGAAAGAGGCTATCTTCAGCTGTTGATGTTTCCTATATCAGTAGCCCTGGTAATAAGTCGGAGCGACATTCAAATATTGGTGGTGCAAATGATCAAAATCCACTTGAATGTCGGTCACCTCAGAATGGTCAACTGAAAGAGAACAATCTTGATTCTCAGAAAGAGGCCATGAGTCCAAGGTTTGTACTTAATATAATGATTAAGTTATTACTTACTTCATTTGTTAAAAGTAAGAGCTTTTTATTTGTGTTTATCAATATGAAGTGGAAACTTGTATAATTTTTTTATAGTGCAAGCTTCGCGGAAAGACAAAGAAGATGGAAAGAAGAACTTGCCGAAGAGCTTGAAAGAAAACGAGGTTTTTTTTTTTTAATTTATTGTAGAAAATGGAGTTTGGTTGTATCTTGTAGAGTCTCATACCTCTAATTCTGATGGCAGAGCTTATGAGGCAAGCGGGAGTAGTAAAAACAGCATCTCCAAAGGATCAGATGATACGTACTCGCTCAAAAAGGTTTATGTATCCTGGAAATTGACAAATCTTTCATTATGGCATGCCTCGTACATTAGACACTTTGCTCGGCCGAGATGACCAAGAGACAGCAGCAAGGTGTAACTATTATAAAACAGTTTGGTTGGGGGGTGGTTGTGATCTGTTTTTGTTTTAGTTATTGACTTCTTGATCATGTTAAATTGTATCTAGTTCTATGAATGGTGAAGGCATATGAGCAAGCACCACATTTTGTATTAAGTTAGCGTGGTCAGCCTGATATATAATACACAATTTTTACATTTTCTTTTTTATTCTAATGTGTTTATAATCTCTGTTATGTTATATGTGATATCAATAAAGAGATACTTTATTAGCTTAGATTACAGGCTGTTTGGATTTGCATACTGGAACTTTGGCAGTGATCATCCAAAGTCGCTACAAGTAATATCTGAGTATTTTGAGGAACTACTTTGTACATAGATGTCAAATATTGAGTTCTGTGTCACAATCAGTTTCACACTTGGTAAGGAAAATGTAAATCATATGTCTTAAGAGAAATAAAAATAAAGCAAGATGACAAAAACTCGCCCATAATGTGGTAGAAAGGTCAACCAATGAACATTCAAGAAAGATATCGAATCTAATCCGTCTTGGACATTCACAGTTGATCGTCAGTATTTTGAGGAACTACTTTGTACATAGATGTCAAATATTGAGTTCTGTGTCACAATCAGTTTCACACGTTTGGTCCTTGTGGTTTGCTCAGATTTCATGTTTAGTCCCTAAGTCGTTTTAATTACACCAGAAATACCTATTTTTGAAACCTTGCACTCATTTGGTCCCTATTTTGGATAGGCCGTTAGTTTGACCGTTATGTGTTTAATATTTGCCCGTTAGTCCCTCCGTTAATATTTTTTGCACCGTTAGTCCTCATTTTTTAAAATCAATTAAAAAGGGCGGCATAGGCTCGAACTCGGGTCTTGTTGCCCAAAAACCAATGCCCCAACCACTGGACTAAGCCCAGTGGTGTAATTATATCAAAATAAATTCTATTTAACTCTTTTTTTACTCAAACTCATTTTTAACCGTTTTCGTCTGTTTTTATACGTTTTTGTTTGTTTTTTACGTTTTTATACGTTTTCGTCTGTTTTTTTTACGTTTTCGTCCATTTTTTTACGTTTTCGTCCATCTTTATCTTTTTTCGTCCGTTCTTTTACGTTTTCATCCGTTTTTATGCGTTTTCATCCCTTTTTTTACGTTTTCGTTCGTTTTTTTATGTTTTCGTTCGTTTTTATACGTTTTCGTTCGTTTTTATACGCTTTTGTTAGTTGTTTTATGTTTTCGTCTGTTTCTATACATTTTGTCTGTTTTTAAACGTTTTCGTCTATTTTTTTTATGTTTTTGTTCGTTTTATATGTTTTTGTCCATTTTTATACGTTTTTATTCGTTTTTATACATAAAAAATGAACGAAAATGTATAATCTAAGCGTATAAAAACATATAAAAATGAAAACGTAAAAAAAACAGATGAAAACGTATAAAAATGAACGAAAATGTATAAAAACGGACAAAAACGTAAAAAAAACAGACAAAAACGTTTAAAAACAGATGAAAACGTATAAAAACGGACGAAAACGTAAAAAAACGAACAAAACGTATAAAACGGACGAAAACGTAAAAATCAGACGAAAACGTTAAAAACGGACAAAAACGATAAAAAACGGACAAAATTGTAAAAAAAGGGACGAAAACGTATAAAAACGGATGAAAACGGATGAAAATGGAAGAAAACATAAAAAACAAAAGACAAAAACGTATGAAAACGGACAAAAACGTAAAAAACGGATGAAAATGTTAAAAAAATATATGAAAACGGACGAAAACTTTTAAAAACGGATAAAATGGACAAAGACGTTAAAAACGGGCGAAAACGTAAAAAAAACATACGAAAACGTTTAAAAACAGACTAAAACCTATAAAAATGGACGAAAACGTAAAAAAGGACAAAAACGTAGAAAAACGGACGAAATTGTAAAAAAATGGACGAAAACGTAAAAAAATGGACGAAAACGTATAAAAACAGACGAAAACGGATAAAAATGAGTTTGAGCAAAAAAAAGGTTAAATAGAATTTATTTTGATATAATTACACCACTGGACGCTTAGTCCAGTGGTTGGGGTGTCGGTTTTTGGGCAACAAGACCCGAGTTCGAGCTTATGCTTCCCTTTTAAATTCATTTTAAAAAATGAGGACTAACGGTGCAAAAAATATTAACGGAGGGACTAACGGGAAAATATTAATTAAACACTTAACGGTCAAACTAACGGTCCATCCAAAATAGGGACTAAATGAGTGCAAGGTTTCAAATATAGGTATCTCTGGTGTAATTAAAACGACTTAGGGACTAAACATGAAATCTGAGCAAACCACAGGGACCAAACGTGTAATTTTAACTTATTTTTGAGCCTACAAACCTTTTTTTTTTTTTTTTTTTTTTTTTTAAGGCTCATTTCTTTCGGTGTATTTTAAAACTAATAAGTTTATAAAAGCATGTAACTTTCTAAATAAACCAGAAAATAGGTTTATTAAACATAAACCGACTTATACGTAAGTTTATAAGCTCAAAAACAAGTTTAATCAAAAGTATGTTTGTTTAAACTTATATTTTGGCCTATGAGTTTATCACATTTCGGCTTATGTTTTATAAGCTTAATTTTTTTTGCCTTTTTTTATATCTTATAAACTTGTTATATCATAGTAATAAACTTATAGAAGCCGAAAAAATTGAGCATATAAAATATAAGGTGAAATGAGATAAGCTTGTAAGCCCAAAAATTAGCTTAAACAAAATCCCTTGTAAGTAAAAAAAGTTGTAAATAAGAAGATTATTCTATTCTATGGGTGGTAAGAGTAAATTACAGTTGGGTCCGTCAGTACCCAAGCGTCCTGAAAACAGGATTTGAATACAAATTAGCCCAAATGTTAATCAACCTTAAACACTCTCAAGTCACTGAGTGAACAGTCACTCAGTGAGTTACCTTCAGGATGCTTAGGACGAGTCTAAAGAGAAAGATTCACCATTCGGTGAGGCGGAACTCCTTGAGTGTCACTTAAGCCGAAGAAGAAGGTAATGGGTTCAGTGAGTGATGACAAGAACTCACTGAACCCCAGTCTCCTCAACAACAATTGTAATTGAAGACTGAAGACTGAAGACCAAGCCTGAAGAATCTGAAGACTGAAAGAAAGGCGGGACAAGACGGGAAAAGTTTGAATAGATAAGGAAATGTCCTTATCAGGGCTAAAGTCAAACTTTCCCTGAATGGCGTGAGAACAAGAACAGTGTTATCACTGATGCTCAGAAAGCGGTTTCAACCTTATCCCAAAATAGATTCTTGTAACTGTCAAAATACTGTTGTATTTTGACAGACTAGCCAGGTCATTCTTTTTGTACTTTTAGTCACGGGTTCTCTTTTATACATGTGTATAAATATGATCATAAGGGAGAAAAGTGGACAAGTTTTGTGCATGAAAAGCTTAGACTTTCACAAAACCACTTTTCTCCCCCAAAGAGCAACCTAGTCCCTGAGATATCTCAGTGGTTCATTTATTGTTGCCACTCAAGCATAGCTTAAGTTTAGTGAGGAGAACTCCATACCTTGTCATTTCAATCCCAAGTGTTATTTCCACTAACACTTGGGTATAGATTCTTTTGATTAATTTCTAATAAGAATTTAAACGTTGAAAAACTTGTGTTTTATCTTTTACGTTTTTACTTATTTGTTTAAATTAATCAATACATTATATCAGTCTTGGAACACAATTAGATTAACTTTGTAGTTATTTCTGCTTGTGTAACGGGAACAACAAGTGGTATCAGAGCCTCTGGTTTGTAAAATCTTTTGAAAATGAAAGAGTGCTCAAAAGGTTTTTAAAACCAAGATCCTACTATGGCTGATATTAATGTGCCCCAGCTCGTCGATAAAAAGGGAGGAAGCTATTCAGCTGTTGCTCCCAGACTCGAAGCTGGAAAATTTAGCAAGTGGAAAAAGCGAATGCTTTGCTACTTGACTGGTATGGAACCATACTACATCACTTGTATCAATGAAGGTCCTTATGTCCCTAAGACTGCTGAGGGGTTAATTAAATCTGAAGCTCAGTGGACTATAGATGAGAGAAGGGTGGTCAATCAAGACCAGCGCCTGAAAAGCATAATTGTATCTTGTCTTCCTGACGATACAATGGAATCAGTCATTAACTGTACAACAGCCAAACAAACTTGGCTTGACTTGGTTCATAGCTTTGAAGGTCCCTCAGATACCAAGGAAAACAGGATCATGGACCTGAAACTTGAGTATAACACTTTCAGGGCAAAGGACTCTGAAAGTCTCTCTCAGACATATACCAGATACAAGACCCTGATAAATGAATTATCAAATGATGGTGTAGTATTGTCTAAGCATGAGATCAATGTTGGCTTTGTCAACAGTCTCCCTGAGAAGTGGCTAAACTTCTCTCAGGGCCTCAGGAATGCTAATCACATTCAGACCCTTGAGCTCCCTGAGATCTATGGGAAGTTTATCTATGAAGACAACTTAATCTCTAGAAGATACCCAGACTCAAAGAAAGCTCTTGAGACCAAAAAGGCCCTGACTTCCTCACCCATATCAACTGCCTTTTATTCTAATGGTGTTGTGCAGGATTTTCAAGAGGATTATGATGATGAGGTTGATGAAAGAACTAGTGAGGAGTACTTAAATGATTTACACTTGGAATTCCAAAAAAGGGCACTCCTTGCTAATTCAAAACGTTTTATCAAAAGAAATCAGTCAAACTTTTCAAAAGCTAAAGCAAATGAAACCATTGAATGTTTCAAATGTGGTAAAAATGGTCATTTTGCTAAAGACTGTTATTCAAAAAACCATCTCAAAACCCTCTTACAAATTTTTTGGAGATAGTTCTTCTTCAGGAACTAGCAAGTTTCAACCTAAAATGCTTCAGTCTACCCAACATTTTTAAAACAATAATGTTCAAAAGGGTCAAAAAGATTTTGAGGCAAAATACAGAAAAGCTAAGGCTAAACTTGCTTTCTTTGAGGCCAATCCCTCAATGTCTCAGGCTGCTCAACCTTCCAAATCTGTTCAAGCAAAGAACAAGGTTCTTGTAGCTGAAGCCTATGACTGGGATGAAGAAGAGGTCTCATCAAATGATGAAGAAGTTAGAGTGAGTGCATTTATGGCACTTTCAGATGGTGATCAGCTGGCTGTTGGAAAAAGCCATGCAAGAAATGGAGAATGGGTCAACATCACCATGAAAAAGGTAAATATTTTACTTTCTATGGATGTTGATTCTGATTGGCAGTCTTATATGAATTACATTAATGTTGATCTTAAGTTTGTTTAAGAGAAGAGACTCAATTTGTTGTCAAAATATAATAATCTTGTGCTAGAATTAAATAAGTGTAGAGATGAATTACTTGTTTTAAAACAAGCCAAACTAGAAGCTGTTACACTTCAAATTCAAAACACTGAAATTTTGAAACAAAATCAAGCTCTCCAAGCTGAGCTTAACAAAGAAAAAGCTGTCATAGAAAGCTGGACTAAAAAGAATCCTAAAGTCTATGAAACTGTGAGTCTTATTCCTAGTGAAAACAAGAAAGTTATAGGAGAAGACCAACTCACTGAAACCCCAGTGAGAGTCACAGTGAAAAGGCTTTTATTCCAGCCGGCATATCCTTTGAGCAGGAAATGAAACCCAAGTCAAATGACTGGATTGTCAAAGACAACCTAGTCAGTAAGTTACCAAACTTTGAGACTGGGAAAATCTTGCTTCCTGAAAGTCAGGCTTTGAAAGATATGCTTGGACTCACTGACAAACCCAGTAGTACTGAGTCAGTCAATGAGTCTGAATCAGAATCACTTGCACCACTCCTACCTCTGAAAGTCCTTCAGGGAGCTGCACCAAGCTCAGACCTCACACCATTAGTCTACTCTCAGCATTCTCCAAAGGAGAAGCCAGGAATGGGAAAAACCATCCTGAAAAGGCAAACACCTGAAGTCTCAGTTCCTACTGATGACTCAACAACTTCAGTCCCTTCTGAAGTAAAAACAGAAAGCCCTGATTCAAAAATTGATCAGTTGGCTGAGCTTGTCAGGAAGCTAAGTGAGAAGATTGAATCTTCTGAGAAGCCTTCTTAATCTAAGATGAAGGAACCCAAATCAGCTTCCTCAAGCACCAAACCAAAACCCTCCAAACCTCAGCAGAGATGTGAGCTGTGTCACTATACCAATCATTCTGCTGATGATTGCTATAGAATCCTCTTTTGCATGGTATGCAAAAAGGAAGATCACAGAACTTCTGATCACTTGTCATACACAACCACATCCAAAGCTGCAAACTTTAAAGCACAAGCTTTTAAGTATCCTTCTGACTCTAAGCAGAAGCAGAAACAAAAGGCCAAGCCTTTTGCACCTTGCCCACACTGTGGCTTCAATGACCACCTTCCTGAGGATTGCCTTATGGACACTAGTTGTGACATATGTGGAGATCCCACTCATGACACCTCAGGACATGAGAAGGTCATTCAAACAAGAAGAGAAATCATCAAATCATCCTCTCAGTCTACTGAGTCTACCTCTGCAATCAAATGCAAAATCTGTGGTAGCTCAGTCCATTCAACCACTGACCATGAATCAATTGTTACTTTTAAAAAGGCTATTAAAGCCAAGCCCTCCAAGAAGAGGGGTCCTAGAAAGAACTAACTCAGTTTACATTTGTGCAGAGACATGCCAGGGAGCCAGTTTAACATCTAGATAGTGGATGTTCAAGGAGCATGACTGGTGTGAAAGAGTATCTGCACAAATATGTAAAAGAACCAGGACCTCAGGTGGTATTTGCTGATAACTCATCATGTCTCACTGAAGGTTATGGTTCAGTAAACTGTAGTGGTATAGTCTTTACTAGGATAGTTTATGTAAATGGTCTTAAGTACAATTTGATCAGTGTCAGTCAACTCTGTGATGCAAAGTACATAGTTCAGTTTGATGATAAGCAAGGTACCATCTTCAATGCAAATAAGGAAGTAGTCCTCATTGCACCAAGAAGACAAGATGTTTATGTGTTAGACATGAATACTCTAACTCAGAATGGAACTTGTCTCTTTGCTAAAGCCACTGAAACTCTCAACTGGCTTTGGCATAAGAGACTCTCCCATCTGAACTTCAAAAACATAAACTATCTTGCCAAACAAAACAAGGTCCTTGGCTTACCATCACTTGTGTTTTCAAAGGATAAACCCTGCTCTGCCTGTGAAAAAGGTAAACATCATAGAGCATCCTTTAAAACCAAGCAAAACTTTTCCATCAAGAACTGCCTTCATCTTCTCCATATGGATCTCTTTGGGCCCATCAGTCCTAGGTCCATTAACCATGAGAAGTATACTCTGGTCATTGTGGATGAATACTCAAGATACACTTGGGTTTACTTCCTGACCAAAAAGAGTCAGACAGCTTAAACAATAATGTCCTTTTTCAGGAACATTGAAAATCAGAATGACATAAAAGTCAAACAGATTAGGACTGACAATGGGACTGAGTTCAGAAACCATGAACTTGAATGTTTCTGTGATGAGAAAGGAATTTCCCAAAAAATTTCCTCTCCTTACACACCTGAACAAAATGGTGTTGCTGAAAGGAAAAATAGAACACTCATTGAAGCTGCTAGGACAATGTTAAATGGATCAGTCCTTTCCAAACACTTTTGGACTGAAGCAGTCAAAACTGCCTGTTATACACAAAACAGATCCATCATTGTCAAGAGACATAGCAAAACCCCATATGAGTTATTCAAGGGAAGAATCCCTGACATCAGCTACTTTCATGTCTTTGGGTGTCCTGTGTTTATTCATAATCACAAGGATCACTTAGGGAAATTTGATGCTAAGGCTGATGATGGATACTTCCTAGGATACTCTCTTGTCTCTAAAGCCTTCAGGGTGTTCAATACAAGGAGACAGCAAACTGAGGAAACATTTCATGTTACCTTTGATGAGAGTACTGAAGCAATCAGGTTCTCAAACACCTCAGTGGAAGAGATAGGCATTGATGATTCATCAAGATATCCTCCTGATGAATATCATCCTGAAAGTAATCCTTCCACTCAGTATCAAGCAAATGCTGACATCTCCTACTACATTGTCCCTCACAACCTTCCTTACCCAACCATCACTGAGTTTGTTGAAGCACAAACAAGTACTGATGCAATCAATCAGTCTGAACAAAGTGCTTAGGAACCAAACAATCTCAGTGATCAGCCAACCCAATTAGACACTCAAGATCCTGAAGATCATCAAGTGTCTGCTCCAGAACCCACACCTCCACCCAATCAGGCCTCCACAAGTTCCAATCAGTATCCAAGACCTCAGGACAGTTGAACTAGGTCTAAAGATATAGAACTTGTCAATATAATTGGAGAGCCTAGTTGTTACACCCCATGCCCGCTTAGACCAAAAATTAAAACTTTTTGTGCGGAAACGCTTGACTTTTACGGACATTCTGTCACTCTTTTGACCATTTCTAAAAATACATACACATTCAGACCTTGAAACTATTTTTAAATGAAACTAGACTCAAATATCTTCAAAACGACGGGTGGTATGACCCGTAACGACTTACGGTTTAAAAGATATGATTTTTCGAAAATCGCCAAAAACTGAAAACACTGCCCAGCCGCCGGTTGGGATTCCCAACCGCCGGCTGGGGCCCAAAAATCTGGTCTGAACCGCCGGTTGAGATCCCAACCTCGGCGGTTCAGACCTGCTGATCGCCCAAATCAGTTTTCAAGCCCCGCGCTTGAAAACCCGACCTCCCGAACTCGTTATTTCACCAAACCTTCCAGATTTACTTAGTATATCATTGAGCTCATTTTCATACAAAAACATTTACCGTTTGACTCCCCGAAATAGTACTTTACAATTTAGACGGGTTATGCAAATAACCCGTTTTGACCCATTCTCTCAACATACAACTCATACCACTTCCGTTTTACGCCAAACTTTACCAAAAACATAATTTTAACATAACAAACATGTTCCAAGGGCACTTGACCCGTTTACAACCCAAAATGGGTACTTTTACACTTTTACCAAACACCCCCTTAAACATAAACCATAACCCATTAAATACACTTTGACACACCGTTAGACTCCCAAATCGTTATGACCTCTTGACATACATTTTGACACCCGAATTTACTTTACAATTACTAAAAGACTCTCGGGGGTACAACCTCGACACTTGAGCTCGGTATCCTATACTAAGCTCCTAATTACATACTACCTACCAATCCACTTTCCAAGTCTTTAGGCCATAATCCAAATACTTTCCTCCCGTCGCGCATAAACCTACAAGAACATTAAAACACTAAAACGTAAGCTTTCGCTTAGTAAGTAACTAGATTAGTACATGATTAATACTTCCATTCACATTCATATGCATCAAGAGCACTTTTAACCATCCGGCTCATAACCAAGCCGACTTCATTACCATTATCATCTCAACATCATAATCATGTCACATTAACATATCAACATTATACACAAAGCAAACATAACTTACCTTAGACCTCTCAACCTCATATCCTATCTCTTGACCCTAGCTCATTTACATACCTCCTATTAACCCACTTCCTACTCCAAGGCTTAATCCTATCAACTCATTCATTTACACATAACATGAGAACATTCATATTAAGCATATAGTAATCAAAGTTACTTACCTTAGCTTCCAAAGCTAGCTACCATCATGATACCACCATCATCATCATTATCACCATCATTTTCATCATAACACCCTAAATCATAACATCACACAAACACTTAACACATAACATAATAATCATAACAATGGTTTATACAACCATTAGCTTATCCCTAACAACTCTAATCATCATATAATCATATATTGATTATATGATGATCAATCCTACCATTTACTCATCTTTCCCAAGTTAGGGTTTACAAACCCTAACCTCTTAATTATACAAATTAAACACTATAAGCATCATACCTTATGTAGAAATCAAGCTATGAACTTCATCCTTGAATCCCAACACTTGAACCATCAAGACTTCCATTTCCCTCTCTATTTCTCCCTCTAGAACCGGCCTTAGCCTTATCTAAAAATAATGAGGGGATTCTAGAATTCCCTGGATAAAATAAGTTAGGTGGCAAGTTTGGGCTAATGGCAAGAATGGCCCCTCAAGTCTCTTTCCTCTTGTTTTGGCCACAACACACTTTATAACATATTTGACTTATGACAACCTAAGTCCCTTAGGTCTATTTCCTTTCTATTCTTGCCACATAATACTTTCCATAACTATATAACACATACTTTGACTATCATTTGACTATCGGGTTTGACTAAAATGCTACATTCATTGACTAGCCGATCACGTAAAGTCCTTAGCATATTCCATCTAGGGTGGGGCCTATTCGTGACCGGGATACGGGTCTAACACTAGTGAAGGCATGCTCACTAGAAGCATGGCTACTAAACTAAGAGCAGCCTCAGCTAATGAATGCCTATTTGTGGATTTCATTTCCACCATTGAGCCTAAAAGTGTCAAAGAAGCACTGACACATCCAAGTTGGGTTCAGGCTATGCATGATGAACTGGAACAGTTTGACAGAAACAAGGTAATGACCTTGGTCAAGTGTCCTCAGGATGTTTCAGTCATTGGCATGAAATGGGTGTTCAAAAACAAAACTGATGAAAATGGCATAGTCATTAAAAACAAAGCCAGACTTGTAGCCAAAGGCTATAATCAACAAGAAGGCATTGACTATGAAGAGACATTTGCACCAGTGGCAAGGATGGAAGCCATCAGGATCTTCCTTGCATTTGCAACCTACATGAACTTCAAAGTGTACCAAATGGATGTAAAAAGTGCATTCTTAAATGGGTCACTGAAAGAAGAAATTTATGTTCAACAACCTCTTGGATTTGAAAGCAGTGAGTTTCCTGACTATGTCTGCAAGCTTGATAAAGCCCTGATGCGCGTAAACCGGTTATATATATTATATCCTAAGTTTCACTCAAATTTTAAATTTATAAAACACCTTTTTACCGATTATTAAGAAAACGCATACGAGCAAGTATACTCGTCCGTGTGTAATATGGTTTGTGGTAAATAGGGATCGTCCCACGAGACTACGTAGTTTAAGCTTAGCAATTTATGTAGCACAAGAAATAGTACTAAAGATTGTCACACTCTAAAGCACCGTAAATAAACAAACAAACAATGGTTCCGAATTCAATCAATCAAACGAAAAAATACTTGTTTAGGAATAATAACCAATCGTGATAAAATGTTGAATATGTTTGGGTGAAACATATATGTAGAAAAAGATGATTAGTAACATTAGTTCATACGAGTCCTTTCGACCCAATCTCGTGATTAAATATTCTCGAATTCATTTAAAAACTTGAATACTTAATAGTTGTCAATTATCAAGTACCAATCCATTTGTGCACCAATTTCTTGGAATTAAACAATATTAGAAATCCTTTCGACCTTTAAATCCAACAATGTTAAATCAACAAGTTTTAGAACACGAATTATATTTAAACAAACTTATGAGAACAATCACTTTTTCTAACCGACTAATCATTCAACATTCACACGAAAGTCTACATAATTCCCAAACAAGTATCACAAATTACTCCATAACAAGTTTCATCAAAAAACGTAACATTTCATTCAACATCAAATTGTTCAACATAATAATTAAGTAAAATAAAGTTACCCAAAGCAAGACTACAATGAGTAAGAAATATAAAAAGTTATAGCACTCTTTAATGCCTCCAATCGAACAAGGGAATTCTCCCCCTCTTCTCACAAGTATCACCAACACTTCTTGGTATCTCCTTAAGAATGACAGGAATTATTGAGCTCTTTCAGGTTGTATAAGATATGATCAAGTCCTTATGGTGTAAGGCTTGATTAAGATTTGTTGTCTTGTCTCTTGCTTCTTATTGTATATTGTGTCCTATTGTGTGGTGATTAGGGGTCCTATTTATGCTTGAATTTACTCACAAAAGCTGTTACAAACACCCCATAATCATAATAGAGAGGTAATGATCGGACTTGGTGATTAATGGTGGTTAAAACCTTGAATTAATGCAACTCTTCATCTCAGACACGTCTCAACCCGCGGTTCAGATTTGAACCGGTGGCTGGGATGACTGCTCAACCTCAGGTTGGGCTATTGAACCTTGGGTTTGAACCTCAGCTTCAACCTTGGGTTGGGAACTGTTTTGCACATAAATTTCAACCTTGGGTTGGCATAAAACTTCATCCTTTAATACTCTTTATAGCACAAAATCATGACTCCATATTTCATTGAAAATCTTCACAACCTTCTCTTGTACATCGGAAATAATCATAACATGAATCAATATCTTTGATGACAATCTTTTCTTGAATATTCTCTTAATCTTTTGGCTTTTCTTCGTCATTCTTCGATATTTCCTTGTACTTAGACCTGAACACATCTTAATACCTTTTAAGCACAAAATGCTCATAAACATAACTAAATAATATACAAAAATATACAAATAACGCGACTCTATCATAGACAAAATAAGCGTTATCAAATCCCCCTCACTTAGGTTTTGCTTGCCCTCAAGCAAAGTAATCTTTTGAAAAATTGTTTTCCAATAGCCAACCATCATGATTCTCAAAATTTTCACTAATCGTCCTTATCGCCAAGGCAAAAGATCAAAAAGTGATTTTTACAATTTATACGTGAAATTTAAACGAAGTACTCGATCAAGCTAGATAACACAACTAAGCTCCTCACTAAAAGAAAGTAATAATATAATTCACTCACACTCATTTCTTTTGTTGGTGGTGTATTTCACTCAATTACTCAGTCATGATTTCATTTCATACCATAAGCTTGTACAAGTATCAAAACTAATCCAAATCATATAAGAAATAAATAAACTTATCAAAGAGGACTTTTATTCGGGTTGAAACGTTAGGCTGAGGGTTAATATCAACTTATGCTCCAATAACTTCTGTATAAACATAATAGATCGCTGGCGCGAATTCTTGATTTACTCAAACAATGGATGGTCACTAAAGTAAAATACCTTAGATCACTGGCGCGTTATTCGGTCACTCAAGAACCGGATGGTCACTAGAATATTCATACAGTCAATATCTTCACAAAGCAAAAAGGGTTAGGATAATGCATGAGATTATTTAGTGGATTTAGTAATGTAATAATAATCAAGTCAAATACCAAAATCACTTGTTGCAAAAATCAATCCATGTATCCCAAAATGATTATAGCCTCCGAATAAACTTTTTCCCCTTCTCTTTTGATTTCTTTCATCGATCACCATACATATAAACATCACGTCTTAGCACATTGGCTATTCGATAACTCATAATACTTCTTTTTCCTCCATCTTCATAACTATAGCACATTGGCTATATATTTCTTCATCATATTTTTATTTTTTCTTTCACATCCCCCACACTTTGGATGAGCATATACCTCAAAAATACAAATAAGAAGTAGCTATCTTCGTCTTTGTCGGAAAGGTATATCCGAAATACAAAGTGTAAGCTCATAATCATCAAAAACTACTTCACGCCAACAACAAGTAATTCATCAATTTGACTTGACAAAAAGGTTAGGCTAAAGTTTAAAGGTGTAAAATATTTTTGTATTTTCTGGATGTAACAAAACAAAAAGAATGGCTCAAAGGGTGAACTAAGGGTATCTAGCGCTAAAAATGAGCGCTAACAAATGGGTCCATAAAAAGTGGTTAACTAGCCGATTTGGCTAGCTAATATATCAATATATGTAAATGGAAGGTCATTTGGTTGAAATCCTAAGTTGCCTCTTATCATTTAAATTCATTTATATCACACGAATGTGACCTTACTTTGGAATTCGTAATGCATGGCAAGCACAAGTTCTAGAATCAATTCAATCACCGGTACACTCATAGCAAGAAAATAGAATTTAAGCATAAAGATATGCTTCAAATGATAGGCTCAAATCCTCACATATTTGTAGAATAGGCTATAAATGCACAAGTAATGTTATCAATCCCAAGAACGGATCGCTTCACTTAATCGAGATACGTTAAAATTTTCAAATTGCCATTTTATGCTATTGGAAAATTCCAAGTTGTTTTAATTAGATATAATCTTTTAGGTGTAAAAACAGCTAATTTCCTTAAGGGAAATAAAACAAACTCCAAAATAATCACAAAAAATTTAGAAACAAGATCATTTTCACTATTTACTTCCCTCCCCCACACTTAAGTTTTGCATTGTCCTCAATGTGAAAAATTAACTTCAAAGCAAAGGAAATAGGGAAAATAAAGTAGTAAATGATATCACCGAGAAATCATGCGAGATCCATATTTGGTATTTAACGCATGAGTTGGTCACTCCAAACTCCAAAATGTACCAACCATATGAATGAGCAATAATTTCATGGTATCTCAAACCTGAAAAATAAACACATGCACAAAACATACAAAAACAAACACAAAAAAATAATAATAAAGTGCTTAATAAAATCCTAAATAATAATAATAAATCCTACATCACATAATAATAATAATTCAGAAATAAAGTACTAGGGAGAAGATAGAATAATTATCCATTACACATCATATAAAACCGCGAATGATAGTCAAAATCATTCGTCATCCATGTCCTCATAGTCATCTCCTTGGTAATCAACCAATGTTCCAACGCCAACACCTCCAGACGACGTTCCTGCTTCATAACCTCTAGTCCCCACATCAGAAGAATAATAACCCATGAACCCCTCATGATTAACATTGTACCCTTCACTTCCTTGAAATGCACTAGATGATGTTGGGTAAGGTACATGTTGCAATGGGTATGGTGTATATGGGTATGGGTAAGGTGGAACACTAGGTGGGTCATAAGTCATTGGAAAAGAATATGGCGGAACACTTTGGTGACCAAGGTGTGTGAGAATCGGTGCACAATAATCCATTTGATGTCCAATCCTCATCATAGACATATCTCTCCAAACTTCTCTCTTATCAACTTGTGGCAAGTTCGCATACCATTCCCCCCATCCCGAATCGAGTCCCGAAGGTTCTTCCATAAGTTGTGGTGGTGGTTGGTTACGAGCCACATTTGCAATAGTTTCAACCAAACACATCTTATCATGATCAAGCAAACCTTGCAAACTCTTCTTATCAAGCTTCTCACAATCTTTCATTACCGTAATCCTATTCAACTCACTTTGTGTAGCATACCCCAAACTTCTTCCAATCTTTGACATATAATGGCCTCCATTGATAAAACCATGCTCCGACATAAGGGTTGCTCTCTTGGACAAATAAACTGCCAAGGTCCATGCCACATTCATTTTCAACTTCTTTCCATCACGATAACTCATCATCATTTCAATCAACCACAAATCTGGTTGATGAACCTTGTCTTGACTATTACCTCGATGTACAAATGAGTTCACAAGTATCTTGTGCAAAAGCCTTGCCATTGGTGAATGAATTTCCGTCACCTTTGGTCTTGGACTACTCGGTTCTCCAATCTCATTCCAAATCTTAGTACCATCATACTTTGGTGGTTCCTTTTCCAACTTACCAAAATGAACAACAAACTCCTCTTCAGCAAGATCATTATCATCATACAAACTAAGCAATTTCCCAAATTCCGACAAATTCAACAGATGATCATCCCCACACAAGCGAAACCAAATACATTTTTCTTTTAAAATGTTACTCAAATTCACCTCTTGATTGAAATAAATGGTGGAAAAGAACTCCAAACACCATTCTTTGTAGATTTGCTTCTCATTGATCCTAAGAGCGAGCTCGAAACTAATATCCTCAAAAACACTTCCATCTTCATACTCCGTGCTAACATCCATCAACTTCTCTAGATTCTCATAGATATTATACTTCTTAATCAAATTCCAATTAACCAACTTTGGTTGCGCAAGATCCTTCCTTTGTAACTTAGCTAAACGGCTATTGAAACAAACTTTAGCCTCCTTGCTTAGCCTTCCCCACTTCAAGTGTTCACTAGTAATCGGCATGAGTCTACCTTCTTTCATGGCTCGACGTTGTCTTACGTACAAAGCAATGAGCGGGTTCTCTTCCTCTTGAGTAGCTTCTCTTACACATTTCTACAAAAACACAACAAAACAAGCACACAAGAAAAATTGGAGCTAAAGGTTAACTTGTAGATCAAATAGCAAAGCAAAATAAAAAAAAATTACTTAGAACTTCCCAACCTCCGCGGTTCAAAACTGAACCAGCGGTTGGTTCATCAGCAGGTGGACAAAAAAAACTCAACCACCGCGGCTCAGACATGAACCGGCGGTTGGGCTGTCTGAAACTCGGCCAAACCGGCGGTCGGGCTTCCAACCGCGATTTCCTGCGCATCAAACTTCAAAAACGTTTTTCCTAACTCTTCCCCACTTCTTAACAAGTTACTACCTTTCTCCTCTAGGCTTATTAGTGCTTATTCTATTGGCTTAATTCTCCATATCCTCTTAACTTCTAAACCTCAAAAAAAAAAAATCCTTGAATCAAATCAAAATCAAACAAAAAAATGGTCCATATAATTAATCAAATAGCATACAAACACTAATCATTAACCATATACCACAAGAAATCCAATCAATCTTGATTCTAATTCCCAAAAATTCGACATCATGAACCCTAAATTTCAAAACCTCAAATTCTCATTCCATACTCAACCAATTCATCTAATTTCACTTGCAATCAATCCTATTATCAATCCTCTAGTAACCCCATCAAAGAAATTCAATCAATTCGAACTATATAAAATTTGCCCAATTCAAAACCCTAAAAATCAAATTTGAATTAAGAATAAATTGAAATAATTGGATGGTGTTACTTACTCTTTTCGATGCCACTGAATCCTTAGAAACTCAATGTAAGTATTAAACTTCAATCTCCCAATCAATTGGAATGATGTTGTAAGTGTTAGTGTTATGTGGTGTTTTTCTTTCTTTATTTTTTGGTAAAAATGAGGACTTAAGCCGTGGGTTGGTACTTCAACCGTAGGTTGATGAAATTTTTAGCAAAAACCCGACTTAAACAAAATCGTTCCTCAATTTCTCGATAATTTTGAATGATTACCACAACTCATAAACACTTCAAACATTTCCAATAAACTTAAATTAAACAAACTAAAAACACTATAACACAATCTTAAAATACTTCATATAAATAAAAGCTTATAAAGCTAAAACACTCTAAAAATAACATAGAAATGCAAACATAATGATGAACTCAAATAAGTACATTTTATTATCATCATTTATCCTATTTATTTGACTTGTTTTATTATATTATACATGAGAATCGATACATTAATGTTTACTTTAGTGATTCTCAGGTAAAAACAAGCATTATGTGAAACTTGGCGATTTTGGACTAATTATGGAGCAAAACAAGCAAGATGTCAAAAGCCTACTGAAATCCAGAAGATCAAGCTCGTTCTACTCCAGATACGCCGCAATATACTTCAAACATACGGCGTATCACTATCAAGATTTCACAAGTTACAATCCAAGACAGCTAAAGTACATGCGCCGCATACAGAGATCAAGATACGCCGCATCTGAAGACGGTGTACGAATATTCCTGAATATATTAATCTTGGACCCCACGCGAAGTTAAGTCAATGCGCCGCATCTATCAACTCAATGCGCCGCATCGATCCCTCAGACAGAAACTATAAATACCCCAAGGTCAGACGAATTTGAGAGTCTTGGACAGAGGAAAGATATAACCCTAGAGCCGAATTCAGACGACCAAGCAGCACAAGACACACCTCAAACAAAGATACAAGAGCTGTAAGAAGGTCCTGCATGTATTCAATTCATTAAGTAGTTTTGTTTTATTGTATTAGTACACTTTAATTCATCAGGATTGATGGGCTTGTGTCATGTGACTATGGAAGATCATGCACTCCCCTTAATATTGCTTTCCCATTAATTAAAGTTTATATGTTGATGTCTTTGGTGACTTTTATTAGTGCATTGATAACCTCTGTGTCTAGCTGAGTCTTGCTTGGGTCGCCATGCCCCTTCCTCGCCTATCTATTCTAGCGTATACGAGACGTGGGCATCACAAATGCCCAATACTCTAGAAAAGTAGGATAGACATAAGTAATCATTAAGGGTTTACTCGCCGATAAGATTAGAGCCAACGAGAAAGGTTTAATTATATACATTTCATATAAAACTAGCAATAAAACAAGTGACAAGCTACTTAATTATCAGGACAGGTCTTCTTATTGTCTCGAGTGTCTATCTGTGTACGTGTGTGCTAATCGCTGATTCGTGCTCATTAGTTTAGTTTACTATTTAATTATAACCAAACTGTGCCAGTCTCTCAGGCTGAACCCCCTTGCGTTAGATTAGGTTGTATAGCTACCTTAGGATATTAAAATACTGATTAGAATAACTAGATAATACGTTCCACTCTTAGTGATCGACACTCTACTTAGCATTATATTCATACTGACCGGGTACACTGCTCTTTAAGTGTGTGTGTTATTGATAAGTCGGCTAAATATATAAATTTAAAACTTGAGTAGGCATTAATACTGCTAAACCGCAACGACACGCGCACGCATCAAGTTTTTGGCGCCGCTGCCGGGGAGTGAATTGTTATTATCTGTTAATTTGATTATGTATTTTAATTAGGTTTTTCTTTTTAGTTTTTTTTTTTTTTTTTAGATTCTAACCACTAACCCTGTTATATATTAGATAGATTGCATTCATTGTATAATTTGCATATTTTCTGTTTTTGTGTGTTTTTGTTTTCTGTAATTTTTGTTTCTTTTTGTTTGTTTTTATTTTTGTTTTTCTTTTCTGTATTTTTCTGCATTCTGCTGTCGTTGTATTGTGCTGATTCAAACGATACGGCACATCTGTTTTCACAGATACGGCGTACTGCGTTTAATTTTTATAAAATACAACGCGTTTAATAAATTCGAGTACGACGCATCTTTCCCCAAGATACGGCGTATTCTGTTTTTAATAAGAAATTTTTCTAAACCCTAACGCCATATGACGCATCTATTTTAACAGATACGGCGTATTTTCTATTTAAATTAAAAACAGTTTTTTCGAATTATTAAACAGAAGCGACGCATCGATCTTTATCGATACGGCGCATCTACTAAATCAAAAATCTTGTATTTTGAAACGTAACGAAAATACGGCGCATTAGCTATTGTTAATACGACGCATTTAATTTTAATAAATATAATCGATTTTTGATAATTTAAACTTGATACGGCGCATTCAAATTCATAAGCGGTGTATCTGTTTTCTGAATAAAAGTCTGATTAAATTTTAACGAAATAAGATACGGCGTATCCAACTTTCTGGATACGGCGCATCGTTTGCAGATATCAGCAACTTTTATTTTTCGTATTCCGTTTTCGTTGTTAATTTTCTGATATCATACTTTCTTGAACATACCCTACTGATGCTTTTGTGATGATTTCAGGAAGTGCATGACCAGGAGTTCAACTAAGAACTTGATTAAACCTTTCGAAGATCCTGAACGAGCCTTACATTTGCTTAAAAGGCTTTTCAACACAAAAAGCTTTGAAATCCCATGTTCGTTCGAGCTTGATTACTTTTCTGAAGAGAAGGAGGAAGAAGAAACAGAAACAATGACGGAAAACACTACTATGGAGGAATACATGAACAAAACCCGTGCTGATTACAGTTCAGGAGTTGCTAGACCGAAGTTTGATGAAAAGTCAAAGTTAGATTTGAAGGGTCAGTTTCTCAAGGAGCTAAGAGAAAATGCTTTCAGTGGAACAGAACATGAAGATGCTAATGAACATGTTGAAAAAGTCCTCGAGATTGCAGATTTGTTTACTACAGAAGGAGTCTCTGACGATCAACTTATGCTAAGAATCTTTCCAATTTCGCTTAAAGGAGCTGCTAATAAGTGGCTAAGGAATGAACCTGCTAGTTCAATCACAACATGGGAAGATTTGAAGAGCAAATTCCTGAAAAGATATTGTCCACCTGCTAAAACTGCTAAAAAGATGGAGGCTATCAACAGTTTCAAGCAAGAGCCTGATGAAGCTCTTTATCAAGCTTGGGAACGATTTAAAGACTTATTGATGAAATGCCCTCAACATTATCTAAGTCCAATGCAGGAGATAATATTGTTCTATCAAGGATTGGACGTGCCTACTAGACGAATCTTGGATGCTAAGGGAGCTGTGCCTCAAATGAGTGCAGCCGATGCTAGAAAAGCCATCCAAGAAGCTGCTGATCACTCTCAAAAATGGCACGACGGAACCTCTACTAGATCTAAGAGCAGCACTAATTTTGACGGGTTTGCTGCAATTCAAGCTCAATTGGTTAAAATTAGTAGAGAGATGAAGAAGCGTGATGAGAAAGTTTATGCTGCCCAAGTTGGATGTGAAAAATGCGAAGGACCTCACTACACTAAAGATTTCCCTAATAAGAATGAAAGTGAGACTTTTGAAGAAGCATACTACATACAATTTGGACAACTATTCCGACCTTCGGGAAGATTTTGGGAAGCTGCTCCGGGATACTATCAAAAGAACAACTATAATCCCACTTATCAAGAAAGGAGGCAGACTTTGGATGACACTCTAAAGCAAATTATGGCCGATGCTGCTAAAAGACATGAAGAGAACACCGCTATGATCAAAGAAATCCGAGCCTCAATGGATACTATAACAAGAAATCAAGGAGCTTCGATCAAAGCATTGGAACAACAAATCGGACAAATGAGCAAGGTTCTTCAAGAAAGGGGATACGGAAGTTTACCAAGCTCAACTGAAACTAACCCAAGAGATCATGTCAAGGCTATATGCACTACTGAAGAAGTCACGCCTAACATACCTTTTCCTAGAAGATTGATGAATGGTAATGATGCTGCAAAGCCCGAATTTTTCTTTAATTCTTCAATCAGTTTAAGGAGGTTACTCAAAGAGAAGGCAAAGATTGAAGAGGAGATCAAGGCTACAATGAAAGAAGAGAGCTCTGCAACCGACTTACGTGCCTTGCCTCATAAAGAAAAGGACACAGGAAGTTTTACTTTACCTTGTTCAATTAATGACATATCTTTCAATAATGCATTAGCTGACTTAGGAGCTAGCGTTAGTGTTATACCCCTTAAGACATTCACTACCCTAGGACTAGGAAAATTAGCACCAACTAAGCTGCTTATTGAATTAGCTGATAAAACAGTAAAACGACCTGAAGGGGTTGCTGAAAATGTGCTAGTTAAGATTGAGAAGTTTGTTTTCCCCGTAGACTTTGTTATATTGGATATGCCCGAGGATGTTAAGATTCCTTTAATCCTTGGAAGACCTTTCTTATCTACCGCCCATGCTAAGATTAATGTGTTTAAAAGAAAAATCTCATTAAAGGTAGGGAAAAATAAACTAGTCTATAAGTGCCAAAATCCTGCTAAGAGCATAATTAGAAGCGTCTATGTGCTAGGATTAAGAGAACGTATGGACCTCGATCTAGAAGCTAGGCTTATGGGAGAAACATTGATTCAAAACAACTCAACTAATCCTAATCATGAGAACCTCGAGGAATTTATTGACCTTAATGTACCTACCGAACTTAGGCGCGATATTGTTAATGATTCTGATGATGAGTGGTACGATTGCGAAGTAATTAACAAACGTAGGAGAATAGTTGAGAATACAAATTTGAATAATGATATGTTTATTGAACTACCACCCCACCTTGCATATTTATGCCTATATAACAATAAGAATTTCCCGTCTATCATTTTGTCATCTCTTCCCGAAAGGGACAGAACTTTGTTTATACAGATATTAAAGAAGAATGGCGTGGATATTAAGGACGAGCAAGGAGTGTTCAATGTTACTGGACTGGCAATGAGGGAGCGCGATGCTTCCGACTCTTTCTGTGATTGGTATTAAGGAGTTGAACGTGAGTCTAACTTGAAAACTCTGGAATAAAGACAAGTGCTGACCGGGAGACAACCCGGAAGAAAAAATTTTACTTTTCTGTTCTGTGTCGAGTCTGTCAGACCTGCAGAAGATGCGGCGCATCTCCATCATAAGATGCGACGCATCACCTGCACTGGTCATATCTTATTTCATTTTCTGCATTTTTATTTTTGACTTTAAAACTTTCTGTCAGTTTATTTAATGCGGCGCATCCCTGGTTAAGGATGCGACGCATCTTTTATTCTGATTCGTATTTATTCCAGGCTCGATACGGCGTATCTTCTTCCATAAGATACGGCGTATCGACTGACCTGATGATTTACAGTTTAATTTTTTTAGGTTTTATTTTTACTAACTACTAATGTATTATGCAAGTTTGAACCTTCTTAACTCAGGTGTGTTAAAGTCTAAATGGTATTTTAGATTCCTGCATTTTTGTGGATACATCATCTATGAAGCTTAAACGTTCTAATCCACAAGAAAGTTGATTTTTGCTCTTATACGAATAATGGAGGATCATACCGAGCAAATCTCAGGGGAGTTTTTCTGTTCTAATTCTTTTATTTTCCAGTTTTTAACCTTTGACACAAACAACGAGGACGTTGTTTAACTTAAGTGGGGGGATGGAGAATTAGAACACTTACTTGTCCTAAACTTTTTCAAAATATGCTTAAAATGCGCTTAATATATCAAAATTTAAAATTTTTTAGCATGTTTTTGTTTAAAGTCTAAATTACATAACCGCACACATAACTCTATTCTTTCAAAAATATTAAAACTTTAGTGTGCCGGTGACTTGTAAACTTTAGAACTTGGCTTGTATACTATTCGAGATCACCATAATGAGTATTATCTATATAATTGGAGTGACTTGTCTAAATTGGTAAATTTATAGGATTACACCCAAATAGCCTTTATATGTTATGTGATATTAACTAACTACACTGGTTAGTTAACCCCCGTATAAACCCTTTGTTTACTCTCATTTTTAGAGTATGATACCCCTAGAAAAACCCTCAGAGCCATTCCTTTCGTTTCTTACACCTTTGTTATAATGTTTCGATACACCCTTACACCTTAGCCTACCCTGTAGATTAAAATCCGTGGTTAATTGCTTTAGGCAAAGTGTGTTTCCTTACATTACCTGTGTTCGCGTGCGTAATTCATTATCTTTGGTTAGGTCAGGAAATTGCACAATGCAATTGGTATGAAAGTAAATATTGTATAACTTTTAGTTTATTTTTCGTGTGTTTGCTACTTTCACTATTACAGTTATTTCTGAAAGTATGAAGAGTATGGAAAAATTATCCGGAAAAATAGTGATAGAAAAGTTGTGAAATTTTACACACATATGTTGATGTTAAAAAAAAATATATATATATATAGAAAAGAAAAAGAAAAAGGAAAAGTTGGAAGTTTGTTTTAACCAACTTATGTAAAGTTTTGTATTAAGTAGGAGATATCACCACTATTTGTTGTTGTATATTATATTTATGGATTGAATGGGAGTTGGCCGTTATGGGAACGCCAACTAAGGTTATTCTTTGATTGAGATCTTGTTGAGTATAATTCGTGTCTACATAAAGCGTGTGTTTCAAGTGTTAAAGCGTGAGTTATTCAATGATATGAGTCTTATTCATGGGATGGTTGGGAAAGTAATTAACCACACTTAGGATTTTAATTTATCTGTTTTGTTTATTTTTTATTTTACACCAATTTGTATCCAAAATATTATCCAAACCCTATATCATTCTTCATCTAAACCTTTGATTTATTGAGATTAGGGATTTGAGCAATCTTAAGTATCGTAGTCATGGATTCGGCTATGTATTTATGATTTTGTCGCCCTTTTTGATATAATATTATTGGTGAAGATTACTTGGTCCTATCTTTAACCTATTCGAGTTAAGGATTTGAGCAATTGCAAGTATCGTGGTCGTGGATTCGATCATGTATTTGTAATTTTGTCTCTTTTTCTGGAATATGAGATCGATAGAGATTAAAAAGGATCATCAACCCTTAACCAACAAACCCTTTTTACCGCTTTAGACTTGTTACTCCTTGGCTTTAGTGGGGGAGATGCGTATACTTGCCAAGCCTATGATAGAATATTCGTCACGACTAAGCAACTAAACGATTTAGAATTGTTTTACATTAAAAATTATTTTGGTTTCTACTTCGTTAAGTGTTTGGTTGTGTGATTATGACAAAACGAATACGTGATTAAATATAAAAATAAATCCTAATATCTTTTAGGATACATTTTCATACGATTAATTCTAAGGTTTACTTGGGGACAAGTAAAGTTCAAGTGGGGGGATATTTGATGAACTCAAATAAGTACATTTTATTATCATCATTTATCCTATTTATTTGACTTGTTTTATTATATTATACATGAGAATCGATACATTAATGTTTACTTTAGTGATTCTCAGGTAAAAACAAGCATTATGTGAAACTTGGCGATTTTGGACTAATTATGGAGCAAAACAAGCAAGATGTCAAAAGCCTACTGAAATCCAGAAGATCAAGCTCGTTCTACTCCAGATACGCCGCAATATACTTCAAACATACGGCGTATCACTATCAAGATTTCACAAGTTACAATCCAAGACAGCTAAAGTACATGCGCCGCATACAGAGATCAAGATACGCCGCATCTGAAGACGGTGTACGAATATTCCAGAATATATTAATCTTGGACCCCACGCGAAGTTAAGTCAATGCGCCGCATCTATTCACTCAATGCGCCGCATCGATCCCTCAGACAGAAACTATAAATACCCCAAGGTCAGACGAATTTGAGAGTTTTGGACAGAGGAAAGATATAACCCTAGAGCCGAATTCAGACGACCAAGCAGCACAAGACACACCTCAAACAAAGATACAAGAGCTGTAAGAAGGTCCTGCATGTATTCAATTCATTAAGTAGTTTTGTTTTATTGTATTAGTACACTTTAATTCATCAGGATTGATGGGCTTGTGTCATGTGACTACGGAAGATCATGCACTCCCTTTAATATTGCTTTCCCACTAATTAAAGTTTATATGTTGATGTCTTTGGTGACTTTTATTAGTGCATTGATAACCTCTGTGTCTAGCTGAGTCTTGCTTGGGTCGCCATGCCCCTTCCTCGCCTATCTATTCTAGCGTATACGAGACGTGGGCATCACAAATGCCCAATACTCTAGAAAAGTAGGATAGACATAAGTAATCATTAAGGGTTTACTCGCCGATAAGATTAGAGCCAATGAGAAAGGTTTAATTATATACACTTCATATAAAACTAGCAATAAAACAAGTGACAAGCTACTTAATTATCAGGACAGGTCTTCTTATTGTCTCGAGTACCTATCTGTGTACGTGTGTGCTAATCGCTGATTCGTGCTCATTAGTTTAGTTTACTATTTAATTATAACCAAACTGTGCCAGTCTCTCAGGCTGAACCCCCTTGCGTTAGATTAGGTTGTATAGCTAACTTAGGATATTAAAATACTGATTAGAATAACTAGATAATACGTTCCACTCTTAGTGATCGACACTCTACTTACCATTATATTCATACTGACCGGGTACACTGCTCGTTAAGTGTGTGTGTTATTGATAAGTCGGCTAAATATAAATTTAAAACTTGAGTAGGCATTAAAACTGCTAAACCGCAACGAGACGCGCACGCATCACATAATGAGATAATCCAAAATAATCAAAATGCAAACAATCATAATAAGGCTCTGATGAACTCAAATAAGTACATTTTATTACTATCATTTATCCTATTAATTTGACTTGTTTTACTATATTATGTATGAGGATTGATACTTAATCGTTTACTTTTGTAATTCTCAGGTAAAAACAAGCATTTGGTGAAACTTGGCGATTTTGGACTAATTATGGAGCAAAACGTGCATAAAGTTGAAGGTCTACTGACATGGACAAGATCAAGTCAATTCTGCTCCAGATGCGCCGCATCTCACTCTCGACATGCGCCGCATCTCTATCAAGATATCACCAGATACGATCCAAGATACAAGAGGACATGCGCCGCATCTAATCATGGAGTTACGCCGCATCTTCTGGCGGTGTACGAATATTCCTGAATATTATAATCTTGGACCCCACGCGAAGTTAAGTACATGCGCCGCATCTACTTAGTAGATGCGCCGCATCTTCCCTCAGACAGAAACTATAAATACCCCGTAGACCAGACGAATTACAAGTTCCGGAAAACCTAAAACCGAAGTTCGAACAGGAGAAACAAAGGACGAATTCAGTCAAGGAGGCAGCACAAGACACACCCAAATCAAAGATACAAGAGCTGTAAGAAGGTGCTGCATGTGTTTAATTCATTAAGTAGTTTTGTTTTATTGTGTTAGCAAACTTTAATTCATCAGGATTGGTGGCTTGTGTAATGTGACAACGAAAGATTGCACTCCCTTTAATACTTGCTTTCCCATTAATTAAAGTTTATATGTTGATGTCTTTGGTTACTACTTATTAGTGCATTGATAACCTCTGTGTTTATTAGTGGCTTGCGGGCATTTGACTGCGGGACATAATGTGGCTCCCACGGTTATTTCTAAATTGATCACTTAGGAATAACTTTTAGACATAAGTAATCATTAAGGGTTTACTCGCCGATAAGATTAGGACCAACGAGAAAGGGTTAACTACATACACTTCATATAAAGCTATCAATAAAACAAGTGACAATCTACTTAATCATAAGGACAGCCCTCTTATTGTCTCGAGTATTTATCTGTGTACGTCTGTGCTACTTGCTGATTCGTACCTATTGGTTTATTTTATTATTTAATTGCAAACAAACCGTGCCAGTCTCTCAGGCTGAAACCCCCTTGCGTTAGGATATTAAAATACTGATTAGAATAACGAGATAATACGTTCCACTCTTAGTGATCGACACTCTACTTACCATTATCTTCATACTGACCGGGTACACTGCTCGTTAAGTGTGTGTGTTATTGATAAGTCGGCTAAATATAAATTTAAAACTTGAGTAGGCATTAAAACTGCTAAACCGCAACGACACATCACGCGCATCAAGTTTTTGGCGCCGCTGCCGGGGAGTGAATTGTTATTATCTGTTAATTTAATTAGTATTTTAATTAGTTGTTTCTTTTTATTAGATTAATTGCATCATTGTACTATTTTGCATATTTGTTGTATTGTGTGTTAATTGTTTTCTTTTATTTTTGTGTGTTTATTTTTGTTTGTGTGTTTAATTTTTGTTTTTATTTTTCGTATTTTTCTGTTCTGCTATCGTTGTACTGTGCTAAATCAAACGATACGGCGCATCTGATCTCTCAGATACGGCGTATTGCGTTTAATTTTTAAAAAAAAATACAACGCGTTTAATTAATTCGATACGACGCATCTTTTCCCCAAGATACGGCGTATCTGTTTTTAATAAGAAAATTTTTCTAAGCGATAAAGTAATACGACGCATCTGCTTTAGCAGATACGGCGTATCTATTATTTTAATTAAAAACAGTTTGCGAATTATTAAACAGATACGGCGTATCGATCTCTATCGATACGGCGCATCTTTCTGAATCAAAAATCGATATTTTTTTTTTTTAACGTAACGAAAGTACGGCGCATTAACTTTTGTTAATACGACGAATATAATTTGATAAATATAGTTGATTTTTGATATTTACTTTGATCGGTCCGCTACTCTCGTGTGCAAGTTGTTTATTTTCAGGATAAATGATGACTCGAGCATCACCAAGAAGGATTACATTCTGAACCAAACCAAGAGACGCTAGCTGAAGTGACCGAACATAAGACGACAAGAGTGGAGGAAAACTCAGTACTGGTAACATTGAACTTCTTAAATTCTTGAAATAGAATCCCAGGTAAACTCTACGATAATTCAACTGCCCAAAGGAAAGTTCTCTACACTATGATCTCAGTTTTATTATCCATATTATACATCTGATTCAAATCGTAATCTTAATTTTGTATGCTCAAAAAAAACGATATTTGTTCCTAACCTCGGAATAAATCCTTATCCACTAAACAATAGGATTACAATTATTAATGAAACGTTTATGCCTATTGCTCTTATTTTGAATTCATCTATATGGTGTGCCGTTTAACCCAAATTTGATGTATAAGGAACTGTGTTGCGGAGGCCAAGGTACGTTCTTCATTTAAATTTCGTTAACTAACATAGAGATACGGCGGATCTATATATCCAAAGCGCCGTATCCCTGACCAACTAGGACTTATTGACTAGTCAACGAAATTAAATAGATACGGCGCATCCCAATTTTCTAATACGGCGCATCGTGTCGCCCTACAAATACGACGGGAATGCGCCGCATAAACACACACAGTTAAGAACTTTCACGCACTAAAATTATACTCGAAATCCGATCATCTTTCTTAAATCCTCCTTTAATCCGATCTATAACCTTTCTCCTAATCATCAAATTAAGGTAATTATTCTATTTTGATTTAATTTCGTTTAATTATAAAAATTAGGGTTTATATGACCACTTCGATTAGGGCTTAAACGATATAGGGATATGATTAGAACTTGGCATTGATAATTTCCCCTAAGTTAATTTTAGAATTGGACATCGAATTTGGCACTAATTAAATCGAACGAAAAATTGGGTTTTGGGTGATTGTTTTTAAATTTTAGAGGGAAAGTGTGATAGGAGTTTTTGATAGGAACAATTCAGTAAATTTGGTCTGTGATGTAATGCGGGAGTTTACGTCACGGATACGAATTCTTGAAAAACGTGCCTAACCCTTTATTTTATACTGATATGCTTTTAGATGCGGCGCATCTAGGTTGATTAATGCGGCGTAACGACCTATTTCAAAATTGATAAAATTCTAGATACGCCGTATTGATTAATCTAGATACGACGCATCTCAATACGCCGTATCTATTGTCTTGCACCGCATCTCTTATACTTTATACAGATACGCCGCACTGATTAAATCAGATGCGCCGTATCTACCTATTTTGCAGACTGTTTACTGACTGTGAATATCTATTTCAGATGGCACTACCAGAGGTCACACTAAGGCATCAGTGGCTACAATTTGAGAACATGGGACTTACTCCTGCCGCTCTAGAGGATTACTTGCATAGGCTTGACTCGATTTACTTCAAGAAAATATTCAGAGTCCAGGTTTTGAATTTTGACGATGTGGGATTGATCGGTGGTGGACATGCAGCTGCTAGTTTACAGCATCGGATGGAGATGGTAGTTGTTGGAGACGATGAGGAGGTAGTGTTTAGGTCTAGTGCTTGGGAGAGACTATTTAGGATTGACGAGCCTCTGATTAGGGAGCTCATGCTGGAGTTCTTTAGCACGATTCATTACAGGGAGACGGATTTGGAGATTGATACAGCTGACACTCTGGTATTCAGGTTAGGAGGTGTGCATAGGCAGATGTCGATGAGGCAGTTTATTTTGGCCATGGGGCTACACACTGAGGAGGAGATTGGATCTGCTGGGTTTGCCAGATACTGGGCTGAGAGTTTACGGGTTGTCCCTGACAGAGGGGTATTTAGTGACTACTGGGTTAGGATTTCTTCGATGGGTGACATCGTTACTTCCACCCCATCCTACACATTGATCAGAGAGCCGATGAGGCGGCTATGCCACCGTTTGATTGCACTCACCATCGCTGGGAGGGGTCAGTCACCTGAGAAGGTGACCACTCTGGACCTCTTCCTCTTGAGGAGTATGGATGAGGGGTTGTCGGTGAACATCCCCCACTTTTTAGCGCACTACCTCCACCGATCTGCTGCAGGGAGAGATCGGAGGAGCCAGATGACTGGCGGGCATTTTGTTTCGAGGCTGGCCCGCCATTTTGGAGTTATTGGAGCAGAGATCCCAGCGGGGCTGGAGGTTATTGTGGCCCGTCTCCCGGTTATCGATAGGGACTATTTGGTTAGACTCGGGATCTGCCAGGTGGCTGCGGGAGGCCACTTTTGGGCAGCATTAGGGCCCGCCAGAGCTGCAGGGCCAGAGGCGGAGCAGGGAGGACCTCAGGAACCTCCGGCTGCTGCTCCTGCCGACGAGGAGGTGCCACAGGCACCAGTACCCCCACGCACCATTGGTCAGAGACTTGAGGCAGTTGAGGGAGAATTGAGAGCCCTGAGGAGAGACTCAGAGTGGGTGGTCATGAGTGTGAGCAGACTATTAGAGCAGCAGGGTATTACACACGTTCGTCCAGATGGTACTGAGGTTGCGGGAGTGACACGTGCATACGAGCGCAGAGTCCGCCAGAGGACTGATGGAGCCAGCACTTCCGGGACCCATCCAGACGACCACACTCACCCATGACCTTACTCTCTTGATTTCATAGACATTGTTCCACACATTATTATTACTTTTTGGATTGTACTAATCACTATTCTTATGTTTATATTTAATGTTTCAGTTTATATTTCTTGTTATATTTGATGAAGACTGGCATTAAGTTCAGCATGAGAGTACGAGAGGACGTATGAGATTAAACCGTGGAACGAGTCATTTTACAACAGACTGTTATCAGTCTGTTTGATTACTACATGCGCCGTATCTGCTTAAACAGATGCGACGCATCCTATCCTTTACTTCGTTTTATTTTGTTTCCAGGCCGCACGAGGATACGGCGCATCTCAATTCTGAGATGCGACGCATCTCCTGCAATGGTCATATCTTATTTTATTTTTCTGCATTTTTATTTTCGACTTTAAAACTATTTATCAGTTTATTTTTAATGCGGCGCATCCCTGGTTAAGGATGCGGCGCATCTTTATTCTGATCCGTATTTATTCCAGGCTCGATACGGCGTATCTTCTTCCATAAGATACGGCGCATCGACTGACCTGATGATTTTCAGTTTTAATTTTTTAGTTTTATTTTTCCTAACTACTAATGTATTATGCAAAGCTTGAACCTTTCTTATCTTAGGTGTGTTTTAAAGTATTGGTGGTATTATAGTTTCCTGGATTTCCTGTGGATACATCAAGTATGAAGCTTTAACGTTCTAATCCACAAGAAGTTGATTTTTGCTCTTATACTAATGGAGGATCATACCGAGCAAATCTCAGGGGAGTTTTTCTGTAAAACCCCAAAATTTATACAATCCGAAATGACTAAAATGCCCTCAAATTTAAATTTTAAGAACTTATGAAAACTATGTAAGTAACATCATTATACTTAACCTAAAATGTTTATGACCTAAGTTAACTAATGAATTAAGCTACCAAATAAGAACCTTACATTATAAATTAAGTTCATCAAACAAATGTCCCCAAATGCTAGCTATGCTAGTCGACTTTTACTTGTGCAATAAACTCAAAATTTTCGGCTAGTATCACTAAAGAAGATAAGCACACACATTAATATGAAATATATATCAATCCCTAAAATTTCGGCATTCACATTCACAATCACCCTAACATACGTCAACAACCAATCAATGACTAATTTAATATATATGCACTTGCCTTATTTTCTCACTTTGTCTTATTTTAATCCCTTCTTCATCAGCCCATGAACAGAGTAAAACACACACGTACCTCTCCTTCCTGTTTCATACGAACGCACAAAACACCAACAAAACCATTCCCATATTCTCCCATTATTTATTTCATTCGAATAGATCAACACAAAACAACAACAAAAGTAACCATTCGATCCACTTTGATATCTAGAACACGACAGGAAGCTGTTTGAAGGAAGGAAGGTTTCATTCGTGGTTCGAAGGGTGTTTTTGATCGGGGTGCACATTGGTTCGAAGGGTATTGTGTCGGTTCGTAGGGCTGGGTTTCGCTTGTGTCACGTCTCTTGTTCTTGTTCCATATGAACAGTCCAATCAAGGTATCCCTTAAACCCGTTTGATGTTCTTGTAAGACGTCTATCATGTTCTTCATACGTATATATATGATCACCTAATCAGTTTCTTTTCGTTGATATCAAGTTATTCGAAAGTTAGATACACGTTTGTTACGTAAAAGAATAAACCCAACACGTTTAATAAAACTTAAGTTTGAATGAATTCTTATGTCGCAAGTTTATAACAACTTTGATGTCTACTTTTCCAGTTCTTTTTCCTGACATATATATATCCTTAAACAAGCTGATATTCAATTTTAACGATCATTAATATAGCACACAAATTAGAAACCATAGGCTTCATAACACGTATATTAATATGCATGGGAACGCTTTATGCATGCGACCAGATTTAAACAAAGACACGATTCGCATGGGACAGTGATGTGTGTCATGGTATATATTATGGGGTTTAAAAGAACTCAAGCATAAACTAAAGTGAATAATAAAGAAAGTGTGGGGCTCTGGAAGCATGCATGGGTACTGTCAAGTGTGTAATAAACTAAAGTAAATAGTATAGGTAGCGTGTGATCAGAATTGGAATTAGAGACTTGGGTGGTTTATGTGTAATATACACAAGTGTGAGGTCTAGCATGAGTTGAAAACTGTGTACTACCTTGTATATAAATCGCTTCTTTAAAAAGAGAGTTATGATCGTGACTTTTATCTGTGTCTCACTATTTTCTTTGGTCACTTAAAGGCTTAGGTTTAAAGGAGGTTTGTATAATTTGTCTCGTTGGTATATTCGTTTGTTGTGTCTCGTTAGGGTTTAGAACTTGTGTTTCATTGGTGTTAGAATGGAATCGTAAGGTGTGAATGTGTTAATGAGTGTGTTGCTTTAAAGTTAATTAATCCGAAACGTGTCTAAGGTAATTAATAAAAATTGGCGAAATCTAAGTTGGTCACAAATGAAAATAATTAAGCTTTTAACCCTAATCGTTGGAAATTGTCACAATAAACCCTAAACTTAAATAAGTTACATTTTAAACTCAAAATTATGACAAGTTGTCACATTTAACCCTGATTTGACTAACTATGGAATATGGAAGCTTACAAAAAAAGGAAAGTTACTAAAAATGGGAAGCCGACTAAAATTTGATTTAAATGAGATATTAATAATGAGACAATCATGAATTCGTGTAGATCCGATGAAGATGGAGTTGCTTCCGACCTTGGTATTTCTGTTGTGTTGTCGTTTGCGGTATAAGGTACAGATATTCCGACCTTTCTTTTAAGGTTTCTCATGACCTCTTTCGTTTTCTGATCCGTTAGTTTCTGAACCGATGCCATTGCTATGATTCCCTTTGCTTGAACCTTCTCTGTTGATCCCATTTAATATGACCTCTGTTGTGAACCTATGTTATGAAAACCTTTTGAATTATACCATGGAAATGTTTTGAGAAAAACCATTTTAAAAATGATGTTTATAAATGATACGAACTACTTTTATATAAATGTTACTAACTTTTATGAAAACTATATTTCGAAGACTATCTTTATAAAAATCGTTTTGAAAGATTGTTTTTATGAAAACTTTTGAAAGACCATTTATGAAAACTATTTTGAAGGATTGTTTTAAATGAACCTTAAGAGAAAACCTTTTGAAAAGTACTTTTGATATTGAACCTTTTGAAGATTTGACCATCTGATACTTTGACCCTTTTTGGATATTGACCTGGGATATTTGATCTTCTGATATGACCTTTCCGATGTGACACTCTGATTATGATATGAACCTATGACCTGGACCTTTGACTCCCAGTTTGATACCCGAGCCAAAATATGTTCCCTAGCCATGAAGGTAACATGGCCGTGTCATTGATGCACCAATGGCATGACTAGTGTGTAGCCCTAGTGATTTGGTTACACCGTCCCCATTATGATATGATATGAGCTCACTATGATATGATCTGATATGGCCAATATGATTTGTTTGGGGGGCGAATGGATGCATCCTAGATCTGTTCTGTTTAGTGGATTTAACTATATATATGATATGATTTCTGTTCTGGTGACTGGTGCTTGTGTGCAATACACGCCTTTCACATATTTCTGGGAGCTGATCACTCCATTTGATACATGAGGACACCCCTCATATTATCTGGTTACTCAAGAGGCATCCCCTCTAGATTATGATGGTTACTATCTGATATGTTCTGGGCTCGTGGTAGATGACTATCCTATTCTTCTCTTATTATCCATTTATTTCTTTTATACCTTATAACATTCCCATTGCCCATACTATATTTTCTGTTCGTTATTCTTTGCTTTGTATATGTATCTGTTCACTGAGCTTTTTAAGCTCAGCCGCATGTTTTCTTTTCGTGTGCGGCAGGTAATAAGCAGGACGACGGGTTTGGGTATGAGTGAAGAGACTTTTGGACTTAGAAGACTTTGATAGTGTTCTGAAGTAGAGACCATTAGAAGGAGTTGCTTTTGCAGACTTAGTGTTTAGTTTTGTTTCCGTTGTAACCATGTAAATTTCAGAATTTCATTTGTAACCTTTGAGAATTTCTGTATTACTTGAAATGTATGCTTTGTTTTGATCTGATGTGAAACCATTAGTGTGACATCTTTACCCTTATTGGGTTGGGGTGTTACATTTTCTGTTCTAATTCTTTTAATTTCCAGTTTTTAATCTTTTATACAAACAACGAGGACGTTGTTTAACTTAAGTGGGGGGATTGGAGAATTAGAACACTTAACAATTACTTGTCCTAAACTTTTTCAAAAATTATGCTTAAAATGTGCTTAATATATCAAACTTAAAAAATTTTTAGCATGTTTTTGTTTAAGATCTAAGTTGCATAACTGCACACATGACGTTATTTTCAAAAATTGTGATTTTTCAAAATTCACAAATCTATGAGTGTGCCGGTGACTTGTAAACTTTAGAACTTGGCTTGTATACTATTCGAGACCACCATAATAAGTATTATTTATATAATTGGAGTGACTTGTCTAACTTGGTAAATTTCTAGGATTACACCCAAATAGCCTATTATTTGTTATGTGTTATTAACTAACTACACTGGTTAGTTAACCCCGTATAAACCCTTTTGTTACTCTCATTTTTAGAGTAAGATACCCCTAGAAAAACCCTCAGAGCCATTCCTTTCGTTTCTTACACCTATGTTTAAAATGTTTCGTTACACCCTTACACCTTAGCCTACCCTGTAGATTAGAATCTGTGGTTGGTTGATTGCTATAGGCAAAGTGTGTTTTCTTACATTACCTGTGTTCGCGTGCGTAATTCATTATCTATGGTTAGGTCGGGAAATTGCACAATGCAATTGGAGTGAAAGTAAATATTGTATATTTTGGAGTTTATTTTTCGTGTGTTTACTACTTTCACTATTACCATTATTTCTGAAGTCATGAAAAGTATGAAAAAATTATCCGGAAAGAAAGTTATAGTGATGTGGTGAAATTTTACACATCTATGTTTATGTTTAATAATAAAAAAATAAAAAAAAAAAAAAAAAAAAAAAAATCGAAAAAAATGAGAAAAGAAAAAGAAAGAAAGAAAAGTTGGAAGTTTGTTTTAACCAACTTATGTAAAGTTATGTAAGTGGTCGATATCACCACTATTTGTTGTACTATATCTATGGATTGAATGGGAATTGGCAGTTATGGGAACGCCAATTAAGGTTTATTCTTTGATTAAGATCTTGTTGAGTATAATTCGTGTCTACCTAAAGCGTGAGTTATTCGATGATATGAGTCTTATTCATGGGATGGTTGGGATAGTGATTAACCACACTTAGGATTTTAATTTATTTGTTTTGTTTATTTTTATTTTTGCACCAATTTATATCCCAAATGTTATCCATGCCCTTTATTATTCTTTATCCAACCAAACCTTTGATTTATTGAGATTAGGGATTTGAGCAATCTTAAGTATCGTAGTCGTGGATTCGGCTATGTATTTATGATTTTGTCGCCCTTTTTGATATATTATTATTGGTGAAGTTTGGACCTATCTTTAGCCTATTCGAGTTAAGGATTTGAGCAATTGCAAGTATCGTGTTCGTGGATTCGATCATGTATTTGTGATTTTGTCGCCTTTTCTGGAATTTGAGATCGATAGTGAAAGAGAATAATTAACCCTTAAGCCTAAAAAACCCTTTTTTACCGCTTTAGACTTGTTACTCCTTAGCTTTAGTGGTGGAGATGTGTATACTTGCCAAGCCTATGATAGAATATTCGTCGCGACTGGACAGTTAAACGATTAGATTTGCTTTTATCGACTTATTTTATTTTACTTCTGAATCGTTAAGTGTTTAGTTGTGTGATTATGAAATGAACGAATACATGCTTAAATATAAAAATAAATCCTAACATCTTTTAGGATACATTTTCATAAAAGAAATTCTAAGGTTTACTTGGGGACAAGTAAAGTTCAAGTGGGGGGATATTTGATGAACTCAAATAAGTACATTTTATTACTATCATTTATCCTATTAATTTGACTTGTTTTACTATATTATGTATGAGGATTGATACTTAATCGTTTACTTTTGTAATTCTCAGGTAAAAACAAGCATTTGGTGAAACTTGGCGATTTTGGACTAATTATGGAGCAAAACATGCATAAAGTTGAAGGTCTACTGACATGGACAAGATCAAGTCAATTCTGCTCCAGATGCGCCGCATCTCACTCTCGACATGCGCCGCATCTCTATCAAGATATCACCAGATACGATCCAAGATACAAGAGGACATGCGTCGCATCTAATCATGGAGTTACGCCGCATCTTCTGGCGGTGTACGAATATTCCTGAATATTATAATCTTGGACCCCACGCGAAGTTAAGTACATGCGCCGCATCTACTTAGTAGATGCGCCGCATCTTCCCTCAGACAGAAACTATAAATACCCCGTAGACCAGACGAATTACAAGTTCCGGAAAACCTAAAACCGAAGTTCGAACAGGAGAAACAAAGGACGAATTCAGTCAAGGAGGCAGCACAAGACACACCCAAATCAAAGATACAAGAGCTGTAAGAAGGTGTTGCATGTGTTTAATTCATTAAGTAGTTTTGTTTTATTGTGTTAGCAAACTTTAATTCATCAGGATTGGTGGCTTGTGTAATGTGACAACGAAAGATTGCACTCCCTTTAATACTTGCTTTCCCATCAATTAAAGTTTATATGTTGATGTCTTTGGTCACTACTTATTAGTGCATTGATAACCTCTGTGTTTATTAGTGGCTTTCGGGCATTTGACTACGGGACATAATGTGGCTCCCACGGTTATTTCTAAATTGATCACTTAGGAATAACTTTTAGACATAAGTAATCATTAAGGGTTTACTCGCCGATAAGATTAGGACCAACGAGAAAGGGTTAACTACATACACTTCATATAAAGCTATCAATAAAACAAGTGACAATCAACTTAATCATAAGGACAGCCCTCTTATTGTCTCGAGTATTTATCTGTGTACGTGTGTGCTACTTGCTGATTCGTGCCTATTGGTTTATTTTATTATTTAATTGCAAACAAACCGTGCCAGTCTCTCAGGCTGAAACCCCCTTGCGTTAGGATATTAAAATACTGATTAGAATAACGAGATAATACGTTCCACTCTTAGTGATCGACACTCTACTTACCATTATCTTCATACTGACCGGGTACACTGCTCGTTAAGTGTGTGTGTTATTGATAAGTCGGCTAAATATAAATTTAAAACTTGAGTAGGCATTAAAACTGCTAAACCGCAACGACACATCACGCGCATCAGGCTCATCAAAGACAAAATGAGTGCAAGCTTAGCGATAAGCTTCTTTATTCCTCAAAACGTTTTCTTCAATCAAAATAGTTCCCGAAACCTAGAATATCTTCCGAATTGAACTTTCCCGAAAGTATCCTATCGGTTTCCCTTGTCTTAAACGCATGAGTGAAACGACGTCCACTTGGGCTAGTGATCTAAATCTTCGTATGCCAAACCTTGTCTCCCTCAACTTTTTGATACTTACTATAGCCATCGGATGTCCACTCAATATTCTTATTGGATTGGCAAAGAACCAAGAAATTCAACCATCTTTTTATACACAATTATGTTTTTGAAAGGATTGAAATAGTTTTCCATAGCTAAGGCACGTTCCATATCATCCTTAATATGTTCACACGATGGTTCGGTTATTCCATATTTCGGGTTTCCTTCACTATCATGGCCCATATCAAACATGTCCAACCAATCTTCCTCGTCCGATTCCTCATCCGCTAGAATCTTATTCCTTTTTTTAGCATGATAAATTCTCCTAGCAACTCCATCATCAATCTCCATTGTCCCTTTACCATTATCAATTACGGCTCCACATGTACTAAAAAATGGACGACCAACCAACATAGGCATCTCCTTATCAATAGGCACATGTAAGATTAAGAAGTCACACAAGTAGGTTTGGAAACCTATTTGTAGCCTTACGTTCTTAACTTTTCCATAGGCGTTAGCCATGGTATTGTCAGCCAACAACAAAACATCATTAGAAGGACAAGCTCTTCCTAATTCCAAAAGCTTATAAAGTTTATATGGCATGATACTCACACTTGCCCCGGTATCGGCTAAGGCGTTTAGTGCGGTGGTTCCATTAACTTTAAGCAGGATAAGATAGTTTCCCGGATCCTCCTTCTTCTTAGGCAAACCTTTTTCCATAATTTTTCTTCTTCCTCTTCCTCAATCACACTTTTCTTGTCAAGTTTCATCTTTTCAACCAAAATTTCATCAAGTAGCTTCCGATAATGAGCATAGTGCTCCAAAACATGGAGTATGGGCTTCTCATTAAGTAGTTCATTGAATTTTGTGGTGATTTCTTCCACACATTTGGCTTCATCAATTGTTCCTTTGGGTGGTGTTGGGTTGGAAGAACTTTCTCCCTTGAGTAGTGTAGTAGGGTGTGGTAGTGATGATGGTGCAGGTATAAGACCTTTGAATGGTGGCATTTTTTGTTTTAGACGAAAGCTTTTCCTATCTTGGCTATTTCCGTGCTCCCTAAAGTACCATCTTCACAAGCCTCTTCCATTTGCTCAATCAACCAATCAACATCCTTATCATCTTGCAATTCCCCAATCTTAAGTTGCATCTCTCCTAAACCAAAATCAAGAGTACACTTAGTTGCTACCAAGAAATTCCTTCCAAACACAACAGAAGGGTCTGTAGTGTCTTCATATTCATCAACAATCAAGTCCATAGTAAAAGTGTAACCATGGATGTCAATCTTAACATCCCTTGCTATCCTTCTATTGTACTTATCCACTTCATACTTTTCATCTCCAAATTTCTCATAAAATGCATAAGTCACATAGCTTTCACTTTGTCCAATATTGCACTCCGCATCCCAAGCTCCAAAACCTTCGATTCCACAAGGCGTGGAATACCTCATACTTGGCTTATCATACTCCCTTAAATTAACTCGAGTGAAAGTGATCACCCGTGGCTTTTCCGGTTCACATTCCATAAGTTCCACATCCTTTCCTTTAGCTTGCAGTTCCACTTTCTCCACATCAACCATTTTCTCCATTCTTGCCAAAACATCTCCAACATCCATTAATTCCGTTTCCAAATTGTCCAAATAAGCCGAAACTTCACTAGGCGAATTCATAACTAAAAATAAACTAAAACATTCATAAACCACAAATCCAAAACAAACATTAGGGGTTAGTTAATAAACTAAACTATCTAAACAAGAAAACATAAGTAAACATATAAAACTTATTAAAGAAAACTAAATAAATTAAAAATTAAAAATTAAAAGTAAATAAACAAAGTAAAAAAAATTAGAAAAATGACAGCATTTCGCGGTTCACCCCCAAAACCGGCGGTTTGGGTGGGTTCGGTGTCACAGAAAAACGCCAATCGCCGCGGTTCAAAACTGGACCGGTGGTTGGGCCTCTTCGATGTTCACAGAAAATGCAAGCCGCCGCGGTTCAAAACTGAACCGGTGGTTCGCAGCAAATTTTTCCAAAAATTTTTGTTTTTTTTAGACAAAATTAATACTTAAAAAAATAAACATAAAATTAAATAAAATCAAAATAAATAAACTAAACAAGAACATATCAATCCTAACACTCATATAACCATAATCATAAACACATCAAACAATCACAAGAACAAAAATGACATTAACACTTAAACTCATGCAAAAACAAAAACAATTTATATGCTAATATTTACAACTAAACTAGTCTAAGTCCCCGGCAGCGGCGCCAAAAACTTGATGCGCGTAAACCGGTTATATATATTATATCCTAAGTTTCACTCAAATTTTAAATTTATAAACACCTTTTTACCAATTATTAAGAAAACGCATACGAGCAAGTATACTCTTCCGTGTGTAATATGGTTTGTGGTAAATAGGGATCATCCCACGAGACTACGTAGTTTAAGCTTAGCAATTTATGTAGCACAAGAAATAGTACTAAAGATTGTCACACTCTAAAGCACCGTAAATAAACAAACAAACAATGGTTCCGAATTCAATCAATCAAATGAACAAATACTTGTTTAGGAATAATAACCAATCGTGATAAAATGTTGAATATGTTTGGGTGAAACATATATGTAGAAGGCACATACCAATTTTCACAAGGTTTTCTAGTCAATGGGTACTATCAAGAAAATCCGTGTTTTTACTAGTTTCATAGGTGAGTCCTTTCGGCCAATACATCATCCCATTATGCTAGCCCTTTGTGTTATCAAATGTATGAAAAAGATAATTAGTAACATTAGTTCATACGAGTCCTTTCGACCCAATCTCGTGATTAAATATTCTCGAATTCATTTAAAAACTTGAATACTTAATAGTTGTCAATTATCAAGTACCAATCCATTTATGCACCAATTTCTTGGAATTAAACAATATTAGAAATCCTTTCGAGCTTTAAATCCAACAATGTTAAATCAACAAGTTTTAGAACACGAATTATATTTAAACAAACTTATGAGAACAATCACTTTTTCTAACCGACTAATCATTCAACATTCACACGAAAGTCTACATAATTCCCAAACAAGTATCACAAATTACTCTATAACAAGTTTCATCAACAAACGTAACATTTCATTCAACATCAAATTGTTCAACATAATAATTAAGTAAAAGAAAGTTACCTAAAGCAAGACTACAATGAGTAAGAAATATAAAGAGTTATAGCACTCCTTAACGCCTCCAATCGAACAAGGGAATTCTCCGCCTCTTCTCACAAGTATCACCAACACTTCTTGGTATCTCCTTAAGAATGACATGAATTATTGAGCTCTTTCGGGTTGTATAAGATATGATCAAGTCCTTATGGTGTAAGGCTTGATTAAGATTTGTTGTCTTGTCTCTTGCTTCTTGTTGTATATTGTGTCCTATTGTGTGGTGATTAGGGGTCCTATTTATGCTTGAATTTACTTACAAAAGCTGTTACAAACACCCCATAATCATAATGGAGAGGTAATGATCGGACTTGGTGATTAATGGTAGTTAAAACCTTGAATTAATGCAACTCTTCATCTCAGACACGTCTCAACCCGCGGTTCAGATTTGAACCGGTGGCTGGGATGACTGCTCAACCTCAGGTTGGGCTATTGAACCTTGGGTTTGAACCTCAGCTTCAACCTTGGGTTGGGAACTGTTTTGCACATAAATTTCAACCTTGGGTTGGCATAAAACTTCATCCTTTAATACTCTTTATAGCACTAAATCATGACTCCATCTTTCATTGAAAATCTTCACAACCTTCTCTGGTACATCGGAAATAATCATAACATGAATCAATATCTTTGACGACAATCTTTTCTTGAATATTCTCTTAATCTTTTGGCTTTTCTTCGTCATTCTTCGATATTTCCTTGTACTTAGACCTGAACACATCTTAATAGCTTTTAAGCGCAAAATGCTCATAAACATAACTAAATAATATACAAAAATATACAAATAACGCGACTCTATCATAGACAAAATGAGCGTTATCAAGCCCTTTATGGACTGAAACAAGCTCCTAGGGCATGGTATGAAACTCTTTCAGCTTTCCTCATCCAAAATAAATTTGTCAGAGGCAAGATAGACAACACATTGTTTATCTATAGGACAAATGGTGATGTCATCCTTGTACAAGTATATGTGGATGATATCATATTTGGCTCAACAAGTTATAAACTTTGCAAACAGTTTGAAAAACTGATGGCAAAGAAATTTGAAATGAGCATGATGGGAGAACTAAGTTACTTCCTTGGACTGTAAATCAAGCAGACTGATAAATGAACCTCTATCAGTCAAGAGAAGTATACTAGAAGCCTGCTGAAAAAGTATGAGCTCAGTGACTGTGCCTCAGTCAAAACTCCCATGGTTCCTCCAAACAACCTTGGTCCTGACCTTGCTGGTAAACCAGTCAATCAAACTCTATTCAGAGGAATGATTGGGTCACTGATGTATCTACTTGCATCAAGGCCTGACATCCAATTCTCAGTCTGTTTGTGTGCCAGATATCAATCTGACCCAAGAGAATCACATCTCACAACTGTAAAAAGGATCCTCAGGTACCTGAAAGGTACTCCAAGCCTTGGATTGTACTATCCAAAATGCTCAGGCTTTGATCTCAAAGGATACTCAAACTCTGACTATGCTGGATGCAACATGGATAGAAAAAGCACCTCAGGCTCCTGCCAATTCCTTGGTGGAAAATTAGTCTGTTGGAGTGCTAAGAAGCAACAATCAGTTGCCATGTCCTCAGCAGAAGCTGAATATGTTGCAGCAGCAAATTGTTGTGCAAATGTACTATGGATGAAAAGTCAACTCAGTGACTATGGAATCCATTATAAGATGGTTCCCATCTTTTGTGATAACACAAGTGCAATTGCAATCTCAAACAACCCTATTCTTCATCAGAGAACCAAACACATTGATATAAGATATCACTTCATCAGGGACCATGTCATGAATGGTGACATTGAATTTCACTTCATTCCCACTGAATATCAGCTAGCTGATATATTCACCAAACCATTGGATGAACCAACTTTCACAAGACTGAAAGCTGAACTGGGAATGTTGGATATTGAGAATCAGTCCACTGATTGAATCCTTCCAACTAAGTGTAAATTCTTAAAACCTCAGGTCCCTGACTCAATGTGTCTCTCAGTGAAAAAGATCACTGAATAACCTTCCCTGAACCACTCAAACTGAATGAAAAGTCATTCAGGGGCCTCAAGATGACATTCAATGCTAACTTAAATGCTCTAAGTATCTAGTTAGTAAATGTCCGAGGTTGGTAACTGAATACCTATTTAATATAGGAATATATGTTCTTTTACCTTCTGGCATCCACATCTTGGGCCCCCACTTCATCACCACACATTCCACTTGGCATTTAATGCCAATACTCACAAATAATATCCTTTGATATTATATGTGGTGATGTCACTCTGCAAATAACACTTTTTGCAGACGGCACAACTGTTCACCTCGACTGTTGCGCAAAACCCGGGAAAGTGGAGTGGTGGCATTTAATGCGGACTCCAAACGTTTATTCAAAACTGTTTTCAAATTGTGAGAAAAACTCGCTTAGTGCCAAAACCACCTCACCTCCTCCACTTCCCTATAAATACCCCCAAACAAATTAACACACACACGTTTTAGAAAATTTTAATCAAACTCTTGCTCTTTTTTTTCCCTCAAAAACTAGTGTGTGTGTTCTTTATCTTTAGACCCAGACCATTTTTTCTTGCAAAGCCAAGACTTTTAAATGGCTACTTCTAAAGCTATAACCTATGCCCCAAATGTGGAATTCACAATCGAGGGCGTGGATATGACCAAAAACAATGTCGTAGGGAATTTTTCCTACCCCGAAAATTTTTGGGCGTATAAGAATGTAGTAAAATACCTTCAGAACTGCTTTCTTTCTACGGCATTCACCAAAACACCCCCAGTCATATACCATGACTATCTAAGGGAGTTTTGGTGTACAACAGTGGCCACCAGCCCTGATAACATCAAGGACACCCTTATAACGTTCTCAGTGATGAACGGGAGAAAGACCCTCTCCTTGAATTACCAAACCTTTATCAAGGCCACAGGTCTTGATTTCACTGAGAACTTCGACCCTCAGCCCACTGAAGCAGAAGTAAAAGCCGAATTGCTTTTACTAGGGCCACATGATGAAAAACATCCTAAAGTGGCCCCAGGAACCTTATTGGCCAAAGCCCCAATAATCAAAACCTGGTTTCCTGCTGTCTGGAGGATCCTGATGACCTTTGTCATTCAGGTCCTTGGTGGCAATAAGTCCTCCATGGAGCAATTGAACGCATCACAGCAAATGATTGTGTTCAGCCTCCTAGAGGGCAGAAAAATAGATATTGGAGAGATAATCTTCATAGACCTCATAGCCAAGCTATCATAGAAATCTAGGCAAAGACACATGTCTTACCCTAGGTTCATTTCCTGTGTGCTTCAGGACTTACTAGGCTCCGAATATGTTAGGCCAAATGTCCAGGGATCCAACCCTGACGTCTTACACAAGGCCAACTATTCGAGAGACCTCACTGAGGTCACACTAGTTCCCCTGACCACATATATGTTGATGGTCATTCAGGGACAAGATGCTATATCTCCTGTGCCTTCTCCCTCAAAGAAGGAGAAGAAAAAAAAAAGGCAGGGTCCAGGAAGGTGGTTCAACCCAAACCACTCACCACTGAGACTTTTGCCTCAAAGCCTCAAGAAAGGCAACCAAAGGCCAAGACCATTGAGTCACCCACAACTGAGGGCCGGCCCCTAAATCTTCATCAACGCAACACAACCTTGGTGGAAAGGGGGGCCTCAACATACAACTTCCCGTTTACGGTCCTGAGCAATCACACTCAGGGTCTCAGGGAGAAACGGTCCCTATATCCTCGTCAGGGCAGTACAACCCTGGTGAGAAGGGGGACCTCAACAAATCATTGCCTAGTGATGGTACTGGAGAACACCCACCAGTCCCTGAAGGCACCCAAGGAGACAAAGACTCAGGGGGCATACGACCACCCGCTGATACGGAACCTAAAACCCCCTACAGCGAATCCAGTCTCTCAGGAACTAACTTCATAGACCAGGCAGAGAAAACCCACTTTGTTCACTTGGAGGGGTCAGAACTTGGCCACAACGAAGGCGAGCCCTCTTTTGAGGGGGAGCCGGATTCATCCAAGGTTCCAACTCTTGCGGATATCCAGACACTCATTGATGAAGAGTCTGAAGAGGAGATGGTCGATTTTGGGGATGAAGTAATTTTTGGTGCTGGGGATGACATGGAGACTGACACTTACAACTCTCCTCAGCACACTGAACAACCACCATCATCTCCTCCTCCTGAGGATCAACAAGAACCCCAATCCAACCCAACAACATCATCATCAATAGGTTACTCCTCTGCTCCTGCTACTCCTCCACATTTGCAGAAGTATGATAATGTTCTTCCTCTCACGGAAAGGCAGCTAGTCAAGTTCCTCCGTAAAGCCAACACTGCCCTTTTCCGAGAGATCACTGAAGAACAATGGGAACAGCACACTGAAGCGGCAGTCTCCTATGCTGACTTCAGGGCTGCTGTTGAAGAATCTCAGGGAAAACTGCATCAGGTCACTGCCCTCACTGACAAACAACTCAGTGACCTGAGGACATCTCTTGATGATCTGGGTTCTGCACAAGAAAAGCAGTTCTATAATGTCTTGACGACCCTTAGTGCCATTGAAGACGAATTCAAGGATGATCCAACCCTGATCACAAAGCTGACTGAGTTCATGGATACTGTGAACTTTTGTAAAAGTTCTTTGACCATTTTGGGGTTCTATGTTGTTTAAACCTTGATCTAAAGAACATGATAACATAGGCGGAATATTCAATTGTAGAATCAATATTATCACAACAAGGTTTTTCCAAACTTTCTCTATATCGTCTCAATATTATTTATCATAATACGGTTACATCAATGGACTATAACAGGGATTCTAAGATCCTTGAGATGACAAACAACACCAACAGCCCCAATGCTATGTGATCAAATATAGCACGGTTACACTCTAACAGGGATCAAAGATCCTTGAGGCTTAAACAAAACTAACAACTAAACGGTTTCTACCTAAACCCTACGCCTGGTTTTCCCAACCACACACTTTTGGTGTTCACATTGTGACACCCTCTTTTATATCTAAGCTAAGATCTCCCTTTTATAGAACAAATGAGATCTTTACAATATGGATAAGTCTTGTCAACTACTTGCTTGTTATGTGTGTCAGTAGCAAAGAAACAACTTGTTCTGTGTTTACAACTTGTTGACTGATCACATATCTAAGATATTATCTACCGTATATATTTGACTTTTATACAAATAATATCTTCTTCATTCTTATCCATTCAGCAGTAGTATGACTCACTCCAACAGCAGTATCTGATACACTAGCAGTAGTATTCTTGCACTAGCAGTAGAAACTCCAACACTAGCAGTAGTATCAACACTTAGAGAATTTTCCTTTTTGCACTAGCAGTACCTTCTTTGTACTAGCAGTACTAACTTAGTAGTTAGTACTGTTAGTGTATTTTCTTGAGCAGTACTAACCTTGTAAACATTTAATTCTCAACACTAATCTTTAGAACATTTAATTCCCAACAATCCTCCCCTAAACTTGTGATTTATCCCAAATCATCAAGTTTCTTCTGAATTAAATGAGGATTGTGAAGATCTTTCAAACACTACATAGTCAGACTCTTGATCTGAGCTTTCCATTTCTTTGTCTTTAACACTAGCAGTACCTTTCTCAGCAAGCCATGCAAGTGATGAACAAACTTAGTGAACTGAAATTGAAACTGAAAGAGCTTATTCCCAGCATCCATCAACTGAAACTTGAGCTTGTTCAGTAAATGATGATGCTTTTACTAGACTTATGCACTTCAAATCTGTAGGCTTTATATATTGTTGAAGAAAACTAATTATTACCAATTTGATGCTGAAGTAGAAGAAAACAACCTTGTATCTTATATCTTGTACTAAAACTGACTTCGAACGTATACCCAACTTCGATGTATAGTGAGACCGCAATCTCTTGACAATAAACTCATCTCCAATGAGACACAGAGCACTACAATGTAACTCCTTTAAGTGTTTGTCAATTCGTAGTCACTTGAACGAACGAACAAGTTACCTTATTTCAAAAGGTATGATAAAACACAACCTTGAAAAATTTCACTTCATCTTCAAATAAGTAGCAAATAACCTTCTTCATTAATAATAAATAATAACGAGCCTTTAATCTTTTAAGACCATAATCCAACATCTCTGTGTGTGTGTTCTTCCCCTTTGTGTGTGTATTCCTTGAAAGAAAACCAAAAATTCAACCATACCTTAACTGTTTCTGCAGCACTTTTCAATGATGTATATCTTTCAATCTAAAGCTCAGATAGAAAGATCATTCTAGTGAAAATCTTCCTTGATATGCCAAGAACCTTCAACAAAAATTTTAGCCCGATCCAACGATTAACGAATGAGCTATAGCCTTTGCAAAACTGTTCTGCAGAAAGTTGCAAAAATAAGCCAAAATTGAATTTTTCTTCCTTCTTCTTCGACAAAAACACCTTGTAATCACTAGATCGAGAGCCCCCCCCCCCCCCCGGTTTGATACCAATTGTGAACTTTTGTAAAAGTTCTTTGACCGTTTTGGACTCTAGGTTGTTTAGACCTTGATCTAGAGAACATGATAACATAGGCGGAATATTCAATTGTAGAATCAATATTATCACAACAAGGTTTTGCCAAACTTTCTCTATATCGTCTCAATATTATTTATCATAATACGGTTACATCAATGGACTGTAACAGGGATTCTAAGATCCTTGAGATGACAAACAACACCAACAGCCCCAATGCTATGTGATCAAATATAGCACGGTTACACTCTAACAGGGATCAAAGATCCTTGAGGCTTAAACAAAACTAACAACCAGACGGTTTCTACCCAAACCCTACGCTTGGTTTTCCCAACCACACACTTTTGGTGTTCACATTGTGACACCCTCTTTTATATCTAAGCTAAGATTTCCCTTTTATAGAACAAATGAGATCTTTACAATATGGATAAGTCTTGTTATGTGTGTCAGTAGCAAAGAAACAACTTGTTCTGTGTTTACAACTTGTTGACTGATCACATATCTAAGATATTATCTACCGTATATATTTGACTTTTATACAAATAATATCTTCTTCATTCTTATCCATTCAGCAGTAGTATGACTCACTCCAACAGCAGTATCTGATACACTAGCAGTAGTATTCTTGCACTAGCAGTAGAAACTCCAACACTAGCAGTAGTATCAACACTTAGAGAATTTTCCTTTTTGCACTAGCAGTACTAACTTAGCAGTTAGTACTGTTAGTGTATTTTCTTGAGCAGTACTAACCTTATGACCATTTAATTCTCAACACTAATCTTCAGAACATTTAATTCCTAACAGATACTCAGAAGACCACCTCCACTAACATTGCTGAGCTTCTAAAGCTTCTCAAAGAGGTGGATCTTGCACCTTTTAGGTCTCAGCAGGATGTTATTCAACAGTCAGTTTCTGATTCCCAAGGAGTGCCTGACCAAGATTTCTTCAGCATTTGATCAACAGTCCAGCAAACATAATCAACTGATCACCCACTACACCACAAAAGTCACTGAACTCACCACAACTCAAGCTACCATGGCGGAAGACATCTCTACACTGAAGAATAAGACCAGTGACATAAAAAACATGGTCTCCACAGTACTGACTCTTCTTCAGACTTCTCCGGTTCCCCCACCTCCTCAGTCAACTGATGCTTACCCTGAAGCTCCAGCATCAGTTGAGGGGGAGAAACTTGATGAACCTATCCCTGAACCTACAACTTCCTTTGCACTTGTTGTTGCTACAATCCCTGTCCAACCTGAAGCAATAGCAACTGAAGTTCCTGAATCCTCCTCCAGTCAACCCCCTCCCACTGACAAAGGGAAGGGAATCATGGTGACTGAAGATTCTCCTCCAAGACTACAATTGATCAAGGCATCAACCGAAAGGCGTCCTGACCCTGATGAACCTTTTGAAGTCACCTTAGATAATGGGAGAAAATTCTTTGGAACTAGGGAGGAAGTGGCCGCAGTCCTGGATGAACAGGATAGACTCAGGGCTGAGAAACTCAGTAGGCCAGTGATCTTTGAAGTGGCTAAAGAGGTCATCAAGGAGACTGATCAAGATATCAAGGGGGAAGAATTCCTCAAGCTTCAGGTTGACCTAATAAAAGAACATAATCTTAAGGTCAAGCTCAAAGATGAAAGGAAGAGGAAGACTTACGAGAAGTATCTGTGGTATTTGACAAAGACCAAGGGTGAAGGCACCATAACTGATATGACCATTCACATAACCAAGCCCATAAGCATAACGGTTCACAGAGGGCCAAGGAGGTCTGAGAAAAACCGACCCTTCAAGTTCTCAGACTATGGGCTTAAGGAATGGGACATGATGGGGCCCATCCTGAGGAAGAAGCAAAACAGAATCGTTCCTAATCTTCTGGCTACCCTGAACAGCAAATATGAGGAACTAGAAAAGGTAGCCAAGAGCCTGGGAATAGATCATGAGAAGACACTTGCTTCTCATGGACTTGCAATTCCTGAACCTACTCAGAAGACTGGAAAGAAGAGGAAAGCTGTGGGACAGGAGCCTGAACTGTTCATAGCAGCTCTTCATTGCAACAGGATTCCTCCTCAAGGAGTCAAGTTTGTTCCCAACCTAGTCATCAAGCAGCCTGAGTATGGTATTTTCTTTGTTGACGAGTTTAGCCAATAGGCCTTTCAACGAGTCAGTGATATAAACCTTGTGGAAACGACAACTCTTCTGGCATACAAGCTAATGGCACTTCACGTGAAGAGCCCTGAAAATGAAGAGTTTGTCAAGCTGATGGATAAGATGATGACTGAGAGACCTGACAAAGAAGTGTTAGTGTCTAAGAAGGCTAAGTTGGAACTTATGGGAATCTTGGAAGGCTGAGTACAAGGTCCCTGAGTATTATGTTTAGATGTTAGGACAAATGTAATGATATTAATAAAATGATGGCCCATGTTTTGTTATATCAGTTTCCTTTAATAGCTTTCTTGTATATTCAGTGTGAGAAGAAGCTCATTTGCTCACTCACAATTGATCAAAACACTTAGGTATAATTTATATCCAAATAGGGGGAGATTGTTGGGTCCGTCAGTATCCAAGCATCCTGAAAACAGGATTTGAATACAAATTAGCCCAAGTGTTAATCAACCTTAAACACTCTCAAGTCACTGAGTGAACAATCACTCAGTAAGTTACCTTCAGGATGCTTAGGACGAGTCTAAAGAGAAAGATTCACCATTCAGTGAGGCGGAACTCCCTTAGTGTCACTTAAGCCGAAGAAGAAGGTAATGGGTTCAGTGAGTGATGACAAGAACTCACTGAACCCCAGCCTCCTCAACAACAATTGTAATTGAAGACTGAAGACTGAAGACCAAGCCTGAAGAATCTGAAGTCTGAAAGAAAGGCGGGACAAGGCGGGAAAAGTTTGAATAGATAAGGAAATGTCCTTATCAGGGCCAAAGTCAAACTTTCCCTGAATGGCGTGAGAACAAGAACAGTGTTATCACTGACGATCAGAAAGCGGTTTCAACCTTATCCCAAAATAGATTCTTGTAACTGTCAAAATACTGTTGTATTTTGACAGACTAGCTAGGTCATTCTTTTTGTACTTTTAGTCACGGGTGCTCTTTTATACATGTGTATAAATAGGATCATAAGGGAGAAAAGTTGACAAGTTTTGTGCATTAAAAGCTTAGACTTTCACATAACCACTTTTCTCCCGCAAAGAGCAACCTAGTCCCTGAGATAGCTCAGTGATTCATTTATTGTTGCCACTCAAGCATAGCTTGAGTTTAGTGAGGAGAACACCATACCTTGTCGTTTCAATCCCAAATGTTATTTCCGCTAACACTTGGGTATAGATTCTTTTGATTAATTTCTAATAAGAATTTAAACGTTGAAAAACTTGTGTTTTATCTTTTACGTTTTTACTTATTTGTTTAAATTAATCAATATATTATATCAGTCATGGAACACAATTAGATTAACTTTGTAGTTATTTCTGCTTATGTAACGGGAACAACAATTACAAAGATGGTCCCTGTGGTTTGGGTTGACTAACACTCTTGGTCCCTTGACATTTTTTTGCACATATAGTCCCCAACTCTGAAACCCTTAACACTCATAGTCCCTTGACCAAACAAACGTCAAGTTTGACCGTTAAAGCCACTCATGTGACTTGTACAAGAGGGTATTATGGTCATTTTAATGTCTAACCATAGGGACCATATGTGTAAACCACCACCATCTCTGGTCACACCACCTCCGGTTACACCACCTCTGGCCACACCACCTCCGATCCATGCTCTTTTCCATAAAGCAAATAAGCAAAACATAATAAACATCATATAAGCAGTTTGGTCAAAAGTACTTATTTCACTCCCAAATAATCAAATAATCAGTTTCCATAACACCTCCAAATCAGCTCATCTACTGCAAAATACAATAAGGAGATAACCAAACATACCTGAAATGATATTGCCCAATCTCATGCTTCATACCGCTTTTAAACTCACCAAAATACTTACTACCATCTACACAAGTATGCACCCCAACACCATGACATTGCCCCTTAAACCACTCACCAGCAAACATATCACCAACATAAAACCTATAAATACCATAACCATGCCTTAACCCTTGCCTATATTGCCCTCTATATCTACTCCCTTTCGCCCATGTTTCGACACCATAACCATCATACTTTTGATCAACCCAATCATCTTCATATCTACCATTCAAATCTTTTACCTAATAAAGCAAAACCCCTAGTGGGGACTTTTTCATTTCAAAAAAATCAAATCATACCTTATTTGGTAATTATTTTTATAAATTGATTTTCCCTCAATTTTGAAAAAATAAATAAATAAATCAATTTGTTTCCTAATTTACCTAAAAAAGTTTAAAAAAAACGTTTTTATATCATATGTACAAAAAACCTCTAAATACACATGGGCCTAAGTGATATTTTTAATAATTTTAAGCAAAAACTGTAAATTTGAAAAAAAAAGACGGAAGTATCAAATGTCAAAAATCCCATTCAAAGCTTTCATCTCATCTCATAACCATTAAAAAAAAAAACCCCTCATCTTATGGTCTTCAATTCCAAATCTGACAACGCATCCATGTGATTAATCAAACCAAAAGTAGGTCTTAAACCATTATATAAACTCAATTGATATAGCCAAAGTTTTTTATTCCATATCATCAGAGATATCTGCATCTCATTCAATAAAACTCAAGAGATCAGCAGGTTTTCTTTTTCATCTCTGTAGAAACATATTTATATGTATTAAACAGCTTATTCATCAGGTTTTCTTTTTCATCTTCGTTGAGGGAACCTTTAAACTTGAACTACCATTATGAATTATTGTTTCTTTGATTTGTTAGTTTGTTTGTAAATTTAGCTTAGTTTTTTTTTTTTAAGATTGTCAGTTTGATTAGCTAATTTGTGTTTAGATTGCTAATAACTGATCATGCTAGGTGGTAGAATAGTTGTCTTATCATGTTTCTAAACTGTTGTACTTTTTAATGGAAAGTATTTATATTTATTCAGAATCTTATTCGTCTCTTCTGTTAATCACTAAAAACATCAAATTTACTATTGTTTGTAGGTATGACAATGAAAATCACACCTCTCAAGAAATCACCCCCGATAAAGGTAAAGCGAATATAAAAGTTAAGATAGCTATGTGATGTTCACTATCCTGTTGGGTTAGAATCAAGAGCACAAGATTAGATTTCCGCATTAAGTTAAGAGACCAACGTCTTTACATTGTTGCAATTTCTGGAATTGATAGGCCAGGTAAAACGCTAAGCTTTTGTTGGTATGTTAAAGCCACCTTGGATTGAAACATAAAAAAAAAGGGTTTTCATGTTATATGCATTTTACGTGTAATGATAAGGATGATGCCAGTTTTCAATTTCATGTCTACAGGACACACAAAATGCCACGTTTTGCCCATTGTGCGTACAAGAAGTATGATCCCAGAGCATAGGTTATCAAGAGGCAATGAGAAGAATGGGTTAGAGGTCAAGAGGTATATTGTGCTACAAATGAGCTATGCTTAAAATATTGACCCTTGGTTTTCGTTGGATAATTTGTTCAATTTTAATATTTGGTTGATGAAACTAGAAAGGATTTTGTTTTGTCGATAAATTAATTGAAACTTTAATTTAGCGTAGGAAGTTTTTAGATTTAAAAATAAAATAAAATAAAAACCCTCAACTTCAACCGATTAGATTTGTCAGAGGTAAAACAAAACACAGTTATACATTGGTTGAAAATGTCACTCTTATAATGGCCATTTTCTATTTATTGAAGTTTGCTTTTTATTATGCAGTTCCTGACATCACTAGAATTCTTTGTCAAAAGACTTGAATTTATATGCAAAATTCTTTCAGGTAAGCTCATTAAACTTTGTATGAAATTGGGCAGATGGTCAGCCATTGGTAACGACAAGATTCAAATGTATTAGAGCTGCATATTGCTAGGAGAAATTTCCATCCAGGTATGTCATGACAAAAACCGGCTATCAAAAAATGATAGTGTTATTACAAATGGTAGATTGATATACCAATGTTAGGATTAGCGGTTTGGAAATAACTGAAATAGGACACAACCATCTACCTGTAGTCGTACAAAAGCAAAAGTACATTGGTTTTAGTACAAAATAATTTTGTTGTTATTGTTGTTGTTGTTTATATTGTTGTTCTTGCAGGAGTTAAACATTCGGAGGAATAGAGGGTCGCCGCGTATTGGTCATGGAATCATTCATTCATCTTTTATGTCTTTTTCCGTGATCCATTTCAGGAATTCATTGATAATGATAACGACTGTGCCAGGTAAGAATATCAGATTCAGAAAGTTACTCATGTAGATATAATAGTAATTATTCTGCTTTTGATTATAAAGCCTATAGGCCGTGAATTATTTAAGTAAAATGGGACACAATGCCAATATTTATTTATTTTTGAGATTGCTAAGAAACACAATAAAACAAATTTCCTCTGTTTTCACATATTCATCTGTGTTGATAACACTTTGATCTGACTTCGTACCGGTACACATTCAAGATTTAGCTTCTAACTTATTCACTCACCCACACGTTTAAAATATATCACTGGTAATTGCTAAAATCATTCTGAATTAGGAAAACTGTTGTCATTTACTCATTTTGCATTTTGTTTAAAACTATAAAAGGCTATGTAATTCGATTAAAAAGTTACTAATCTTTTGGTTGTGGTCGCAGTGGTGGCATCACGAGTGCCTATAAACATGTTGCGTGCCAAAGTATGTGGCTGTACTCTTGAGGCTGTACCATAACTAAATATTCACATGTGATTAACTCGGAAAACGTGGTTTGAAAATTTATTGATTTGAAAACTTTTGAAAAAAGATAGTTACATTACATTAACAACTCATTCAACCTTTTCTTTTTATATGACTTTCATATGAGAAAAGTTAAGTAGGATCAGTTATAATATGAATTTATAGAAAAAAGTGTTGCATGCAAAATTTTGATAACAACTTCCAACTACCCATATATTATACACGATATAAACAAAGATTTCTATTGATCACAGACCCCCTTTAATCAATTAGTATATGTGCTGCCCAATAAAATTGAGTATTATTTGGGATACGTTTGCCCCTTTTTCTTGGGATAATTGGCAGAAATTTATCGTCTAGGTCAACGAAAAAAAGAAAGAAGACAGAAGAAATAACGCTAACAGGTAGAGCGAAGACAGAATGGCATTGGAAAATATATTCGGTTACTTTTGTACTGTTTGAGACACTTGAACAATTTGTCACGTTTCATAGTAGATTCTTTGAAAGTAGACCCATTATACCAAATACGCTTTAAACATGACCCAAATTAACCAATTTATGTTGCAATTTAAATTACAACTGGTCGTAAGTGGTATATATTGTATACTAGTTTATAGACCCGTGAAACTCACGGGATTAAATTTAAAACCGTTAAATGATAGTTTTGTTATTATTATGAACATAAATATGTTTATATAAGCGATTGACTTGTGATATCATGCGACTAAAAGCATGTGTTATATGCATGAATAGATAATAGTTTATAGACACTGTGAAATTCACGGGGCAAAAAGAAACAGTTGACATTGTCTCTATAAGAGGTCGATTTTCAGGTGGCGTTAAGAAACCATAGTCATTATGGAAGATAAAATGTCTAAAGTATGGCAACTTTTAATTAAAAATTATGATAAAAGATGTTGGAAAACGGCTATGCACCAAATAAATATCCAAAGCATGTCCAATCTCAATCAAATCAACAAATGAAGTAAGAACAAACTCATGTTCTGTTCTATCTTGCTAAGACTCCAATTCTCACACATATGCACCATTGGAATTCGAAAATAGTATGCAACAACATTGTTGTATTGACTTAAATGATGGCCTATTAAAGATTTAACGGTGTGTATACCGAAATGGCATGTTTTCACATTGCATATCATATGTTAATCACCACCTTTATAATCGTACAATCTATTTGTCGTCACAATTCCACCGCCATGGTGAACACATATATCAATCGTAGGAGCAGCAGTGTCACGGTCACTGAATAAACGTAAAAAAAAGGTAACATAATAATAATAAAATAAAGTCGAATAATATATCAACGAACAACTTGTGAAAGTACATTGATAAACATTATAAATAAACATTACTAAAGCTTACTTGAAATGCCTAGTCATGCGACTTTGTTGAGAAACAGAAAAAACAACAGGCATTCTATACCTTGATGATTCTAACGAAGAAAAGTATTAATTTGTTAACTTTTTATAAGAGAGTTTAGAGGATTATATTAGTGAAGTTGTTAGACAAAATTGGAAATTGATTTTTGAATAAAAATTGAAATGAAGCTAAATTTGAGGGGGATTACATTTTAATATGGTTTTAAAATTTTGAAATATTTGCTTATTTTCCCTCTTATAACAAAAAGTATATAACAAAAAGTCTATGACACATGTTACTGAATGTGTTAATCTATCAACATTTCTAGAAATGATGCGTATAACATATGGTAAAAAGCAATCAACCACATATGTAAAACAAAGTTATGAAATAAATACAATGTTTTCATTCAAGCAACTCATCGTGATGATGAAAAAAAAGAAAAATGTACTAATAAACAATAAACAATATTTTAAAGTTTATGCGTAATACGTGCAATAGAAACTAAAGATTTTGAAGAACTTCCTTGTAGACCACATTTGTTGTCCTTGTGGAGATGTTGCCTTGATCATCGCATATCAAAACTTTAATCCCTTTTTTTGAAGTAACCCGCGAAACTGCGACGTACAACTGACCATGGGAAAAAACCGGACGTGGTAGGTAAAGACCGACTTGTGAAAGTGACTGACCTTGGCTCTTATTAATGGTCATTGCAAACGAAACAGAAATAGGGAATTGCTTTCTAATCATCTTTACTGGCATACGCTTGTCTGAGGGTGTGAGGCGCATTCTTGGAATCAATGTAAGTCCTTCTGTTCCGGAGGAAATTATTGCTTTTTTTTTTTTTTTTAACAGTTAGCTGACGAACCGTTAGTAGTTGGTGGTTTACTTTTAAGCAAATCCAAAGACCCTTAAAACGACCCAATTCCCCATTTAAAACCATTGTTTGGAATCAGCCTCGAGCACCCCGTAGAAAATCTTAAAATAAATACTTATTACCTTGACAGAGGGCATCGGTGCTTTTCCATCATTCTGAGCCTGCCGTTCCTGCATCCATTATGCGGCTGGCTCACGTGCACAACTTTTCCACCTTTCTGTTAAAATCAACCGCTGCAAGTTTACACACAAATTCCGCCATTTTAGGAACCATAAATGCAAATTGGATTACATGTCCATGTCAGTTAGATGAGCAATGAATAGCTATCATATTAAATACACCATCCAAGAATCCAAATTTCACCAGGGTTACACAAAATTAGACTTGCCATTTCTTCGATTACACTAAATTCAAAGTGAGACACAACTGACCTCAACTACCATAATTTGCAACTACTTTGACCACTTGCAACCTAGGCAAGAAGTTAAACACCTATTAAACTCGACATAATACTAAAAAAAAGAGTGTAGACTAAGTTCTAATATAAAAAGTTCCAGCTAATGAATAGCTATCATATTAAAAACACCATCCAAGAATCCAAATTTCAGCAGGGTTACAGAAAATTAGACTTGCCATTTCTTCGATTACACTAAATTCAAAATGAGATACAACTGACCTCAACTACCATAATTTGTAACTACTTTGACCACTTGCAACCTAGGCAAGAGGTTAAGCACCTATTAAACTCGGCATAATACTAAAAAAACAGTGTAAACTAAGTTCTAATATAAAAAGTTCCAGCTTGGTCATACTGTTGTATATGTATTTCAAACTTTAACTACCAACCAAAAAAATTCTGAACATGTCTACATTTCATTTTCTTTTTCCCACTTACAGAGAATAAGAATATCAAACTAAGAAATAAAAACAATATACCTTGCTGACAAATTACTGATAATCCCAAATCAGTAGTGTTCAGAAGTACATTCTCACCCGAGTATAGGTCGTCCATATTTGGGCGTCATCATTGATAAGCTGTCGTATATACACATCAGTGAGTTTTATAAGATAGGCATGCTATTTTGCAACAATTGATTGTATGATCAAGAGTATCCAAGAAAAGCAGCAAATAACATGTGTGTGTGGATTTCTTTTTGTAAAAATTATGTGAGTGTAACGTTTGTCAATTTATAAATCTCATAGTATTTGCGGTAACTGTATTAAAACATATTGTCGATGCAAATCCCAGAATGCGAATGTACCAGCAGTTCAACTCACCATGATCCGTAATAGACAAAGTCCGGCTATTCATGTATGAGCTGCTACCACTTTTGTGTGAAATTCCTCTTCGGTCTTGTATTCTTCAAAGTACCTATATTCTTGGAGGAAGCGATCATCATCTAGATCATCCTCTAGATCTTGAAGTTCCTCTTCGGTCTTGTGATCGATCGAATTCTTGTCTTTAGGTCTGGAATCTTCATCTTCTGCAGGAGTGAACGGGTCAGGTTTAAATACAGGGGCTTTCGGAGGCAAATTTCCGAGCTTTCTCTGAATATCATACCATTGTGTTGATGCTCCTTCAACGTCCTTGTACACAAAGTGATAGCCTGCCATTATCCTTTACAGTCGATATTTGTCTCTGATATTTCTTCTTCTACATTCAGAAAGTCGTAAATAATAAAACATCGATACAATAGAGTGAATACAGTTAATAGGTTAGAGCATTCACTAATAGTTAACTAACAGCTTCATCATGCAAAAACCATATAGTGTATGCAATGACCAGCCTGTTATCCTCCATCTAGTATCTTTACGACATGTATTAGCTTGTTTTTTGAATTTCATCACATAGTTAGTTACCTAGATCACAAACTATAAAGTCTCGGGCTATTGATCTTCTAGCCAAGGGTATAGCTAGTGTAGTCGTAAACAAAACAGTTATGTCGGGTGGTGGACTTTAGTGCCAGACATCATCACTTACAACATATTAGTCGGTGGTCTATGCAAGAACAGACATATAGAAGAGTTGTTTCCTTATGCTAGTCCTAGTTGGGTTTCTTGTTGACATCACTCCATCTAATGTAACTTACACTATTTTGATTAAGGGGTATTTTCAACAATTATTTCCAGACCATGCTAATGGTTTCTTTTATGAAATAGTATTTCATAATCGTTCTCCTGATATAACCACTTTTACATGCTCCTTGTGATAAAGGAATGACAGATGAGTCCTTGGACATACTTCATTATTTGGGAGACAGACCAAGTTTAATAACTTGCAACATTTTGATAGACGGGTCAGCAAATCTCACCTGGTAAATCAACCAGCGATATGAATAGAGGTAGAAAAGACCCGGGAGACATCAAGCCAGGAAACACTCTAAGGAACCTTTTTTCTAATCTGCATTGCCAAATAAACAATGAGTATTAGCCGAATGCCATATTATGACCACCATCAAATCCAACCAATCACTCTACTATGTGAAAAGGTCTTTATAATATTACTTGTAATCATTAGTTGTGTAAAGAGAAATAATTTTTGAACAAATTAGACTATCAATGCTAATTACAGATGACAACTTGTCGCAAGAAGAATATAAGTAACTAAAGAATAGCAAAACGATGAAAATACTTACTTTTCTCCGTTCCATGCAATTAGCTTAAGCATCAATGGATAAAACCGAAAGCACACAGAAGAATAGTTGAATTAAATATGTAATCTCAGACACATATATTTTGTATGGAAAGCAGAAGCTTTCGCTCAAGTCCCTATTCGACAGTCAACTAATATCGGAATACCACATTGGCACATTACTAATTATATAGTGTATTTTCATTTATACAGAAGCGACACCATACATGAGGGAGTAAAGTGGGAAACGCGAGTGATATTTTCTTCTTGTTCACATTCAGAAAATCTAGAGTAGCTTCTGCAACAACAGGGTCTGCAAACTCGCTGCAATTGACAAATTATAAAATAGGTTGCTTTAAAAATGATTCCGGATTTATATATAAGATAATTTTTAATAACTATATTGTCACGGTGATTAATGAATCAGTATTATTACATAGATACAGTTCTTTTTGGTGAATACAATAGATTATAATAAACCAAAAGTGCATAGAAGCGTCAAAAGATTGTGTATCTTTTAAAATGGTGGAATGCACTTACGTGGAATAAGCTCCCTCTATATACTTGATTATGCGAATATATAAATTTCAGGTTATAAACTTAAATAAGCCATAAGCTCATTAATTCTAAAAACTGGTCCTATTTTTGATGATGTTTACCTACAATTCTACGACACCAATACATAACCAAATATCATAAATCTAAAACGTTACCTACAATTATCCGACGCCATTGCCACGTTTCATATAAACTCGGCAATTTTATCACTTGTAGCGGTCGAAGCCCCAAAGAGATACCTGCATCATTCGCAGCATGAATTGAAAAATAGTAGCTCTTAATACCAATATCATGACGCAATAACATGATAAAGAACAATGAATAAAGCACCTGGCTTTTCATCCTTTGGTGTGAAAGCGAGGCATCAGAATCCGTTAGCACAGTAATCATGAAAGATGCAATTCCTAGGCAGCTGTCACACCAAATAATGCATATTCAGTCCTCAAATAACAACATAAAGCATATTTCTCAACCTTACCAACTTCAAACCTGTCATGGAAAAGTAGTTAAAAAAGATTAACATTAAAACTTCTTTTGGGCTTAGCATACAAAAGAAAATGCTTTTTTCTGCAGTAAAACTCCAATTTTTAAGAAAATTCAAGAGCTGAATATTGCCGTGACAACCGTTTCACATCAAATGGGGCGTTTTGAGAGCCAAATAAGAATGTTTTTTGGTGTCTGACTAATATTTTATGAGGATTCGACACATAATAACTTTTACATGATGAAGGAAGTGACACAGTTCATACTTTCTGACATCATATTACATCTTCTAAACATTATTTGCAAGGCTTATTTACTTAATACTTGTTGATATGAATCGAGAGAATTGTAAAATGGAAAATCTTACCTTGTCTAGCTCTTTCTGATAAAGACCTCTTAGTTGTCCCAATGATGACAACATTTTTGCTTCCAAGCTAGTGTTATGTGTTCAGCAGTTGGTGATTCACCTTTCTGTAGCGTAGTGAATAGTTAAAATTTATGATACGGAATGTATAGAAACAAAATTGGAAACAAAGTATGAAAAAACGGAGTACAGTAAAGGCTTTGAAATTAGACTTTGTAGCTAAATTTACAAAACATTTGGAGGAAGTTAAGTAAATCAATTTTTAATTAAATGTGCTAATGGGCAAAATGACTAAAGTAGTTACTCTAAAATTGCATCAACATTTTTTAGTAAGGACATAATTGAATCAACACTTTCTAATACTTATCAACCCATTAAACAAATTTTAACAGTGACCTATTAACATAATACATATACTACTAAGAATTTTAACCCTAATCGATCCAATAAATTAGTTGTAAGCGTAACCTATTATAAAAGTTACAAAACATAAATTGTTGTAAATCAAATCATAATCATCTCGCTAAAAAAAATTATAACCCTAATCTATTAACAAAACAGAAACTGCAACAAATATTTCATATTCAGTAAAACTAACCTGTAACGACTAAGAATAGCAGCAGAAATCCCAACTTTTCAACTCAGCGGTCTATTCATCCGATTATTAACCGACGGCGGAGCCTCATCCTCACCACCACAGATACACCCTTCTCTTAGCCACATAGCGTTCCCAAATCCATAAGTCCCATTCGTCTTAAACAGCCACTGTGTATGATCAAACTCTTGATTCATAGCCTTAAACGACCTTAAAAGTGAAAAATTATATAAACATAAAAAACTTACTAAGCAAAGCATTTTATATATTACAAAGTAAGCAAACTTGTAAGATTGGCAAGCATTAGTATCACCTATTTTAGAACTGGAACCTTTAGCCTGCTATTTAGCACTACTACTGTCATCAGATAAAGCATATCGAACTCCTAACTATTTGTGAGCATATCCAAATATGGCAACCTGAAAATCTGTTAAAGCAAAACACACTGAATCAATTCACCTCCATCTTGTTCCTTCAAGAATGATTAAAGAAAGACTTTATAGAAAATATGTTTTATATACATTGAAATTAAGTAGGAATTCTTACCATTGTGAATTAACAATGAGATAATTATACGAAATGTTTAACCGTTTAAAAAAGTGTAAAAATACTTTTCTAATAGATGCTTTCTCGGAATAAAATCAAACACTTGGTGTCATACTGTCAAGTAAACGTAAGATTTAGAACAAATGAAACAATCATACGAAATCATATGACAAAAAATTAAGAATTTACATTTATCTCATCCGTTAAACCCACTCAAATGTCAAGACTATATTACAGGAACATGAAGTCTCTCATAGCTACTACTCTTTCTTGGTGCTAATGATGGTCTACCACCTTGAATTTAAGCCAATTGTCTCATACCCGCCCCAAAAATCACATTAGCAAATCCGTCCATAGATTATAGAACTTTAATTAGATAAAAATTTTAAATCAATAGTGTCGTTTATCTACTTGTAAGTCAATGCATAATTCATAGAAGAATTCAATGAAGGTTTATTAGAGTGAGAACTAACCTGCTAAGTTGTTGCATATTGTCTTGGGCACAGTTAGGCATCCATGAGCCACAATCAGTAACAGATATCCAGACCACCTGCACAAAACACACAAACCAAACTCATTCAGACATTATCACAAACACTTGGTATGCCGCATATTTATTTTGTCCATGAAATTCATTCATTGAACCCATTAAAGACCTAAAACGCAAACAAATTAGAATTTAAGATTCATATGAATTCAGACTTGAAGACAAAACAATGCTTGTCTTTTTAAGATTTGAAGTTATCAAAAAATGAAAATTGTTAAAAAAAATAAAATGATTGAATAAGATCAATTAACATTTGTACTTACTTGTTTGAAATGACAAGATTATATCATTTCTTTCAACAGAATCCGGGTGAATTTTTGTGTTTCTGATGATGATGGCTTAGGAAGGGGTGGGTTGTTTTGGCTCGTCCAAACCGATGGGTGAGGAAAAGATGGGTTGTCACCTAAAAATGGGTGGTTTTCCCTCCTAAGTTTTTTTTATTTGCTTCCGTATTTAGTTTCCGTAATTTTAGATATAAAATGTATTGGTTGATTTTAAATTTGTTGGTAAAATTACTAATTTAGACGCTCTAGAATTTGAGTATTCCTTTTTGAGAGGGGTATTCATGGTCTTTTTCAACTGCTGTAGATTATAATATATAGATTGTTGCATATTTATTCAACAACCAACATAAAAAATGCTAAGTAAACTTAAAGTTCTGAGTAAATACTTTTTAAAAAAATATATATATGAACCTTAATTAAGTCTATAAAAAAAAGTAAAATAATAATAATAAAACAAAACAAGGATTAAATTATTTTTTTCTTAATAAATAAAATATCATTATTCAAAATATTAGAAAAAACCCCGCGCGTGCACGGGCATTATAACTAGTTATAATAATAAACACCACTTCCTGAACACTTTCCTTTATAAAACTCACCTTCATAAACATCGCCATTACTATAAACTTTAACTAATAACCCATTAACACTACTATCTTCTAATATCTTTTTTGACCCAATTGACCACACTACTGGTTCACCAACTTTTTGGACCATGCTCTTTTCCAATAACAGATTTTATCAAATGGTTCAAAATGTCAATGTAAAAAACGGATGAAATAAATTCGAAGTCCACAATTTTTTAGTACAACAAAAAACAACGATCCCATCTCCAAACTAACAAGACTCGAAACAGAAACATAACTGTGAAAACGTAGAGGGGGTGGGGTGAATACGTTCCCGTTTTAAAAACTTAAAACTTGTTGTATCAAATTTCCAATTTAGCTTGTTCTAATATGAAAGATGTCAATTGTAGTTTATGACTAGCATAAACAAAAACATGTTGTCACATAAGTATTATCAACAAGTCACAACACAAGCAATCATATAATGCTAACATAATAGTAAAGCAATAAGTAAAAGAAAGCGCAAACCGAACACGATGATTTATAGTGGTTCGGTCACGGAGCTCCTCTCCGCCCTACTCCACTCCCCAAGTACCCAACTCGAGAGTTACTTCACTAGATCAACAAGCTCCCTTCTCGGCGGAGAAAACCTTACATTCGTCGCTTACACTTTTTCTGGTACAAAGCTAAATACCGGGTTCTAGTTCGAGGTAGAACCAACCTGACGTCGCTTATACAATTTCAGACACTAAGCTAGATGTCGAGTTCTTTTACAAGGGTACAACCACTCCCAATATGTTTTATGGCCCAACATATAAACCTTGTGTTTTATGGCACAAACACATAAACCACCTAATCTAGTTTGATGTTTAGATTGTGATGCAATGATGTTTACAATAATGATCCATGACATAAATGTCCACTGGATATGAATGGCTAATATAAATGAACTTCCATTGATAGGAAGCCTTCAATGGATGAAGATCACAAGCTCCCTAAACTTGTTGTGATGGATCTTCATATATGCATGTATGTGGAATCTACATGAACTTCTTGAATAAGAAGTCTTCAAACATTGAGGATGTCAACTGCCTTTGAATCTTCATATGTTGGTATGCTTTGGTGGATGATGACTTCAAGATCTCCAAGTCTTTTGGTAGATCAGGAGGTATGCTATGCTTATGATGGATGATGACTCACGATCTCTGAGCTTGCTTCACAGGATCATTAGGAGTGTATGCTTACAACATAATGAAAGTTAGTAACATTATGATCATGATGGAAATGGTGATTAATGTATGTTTCTACATGGTTTACTACTGATCTAAATGTATGCAAAGGGTAGAGAGAATGTATGTTCAAGTGGATGAAACAATGGGTAAACAATGGGCTACTATTTATAGGCAAATTGTAAAAACCAACCCACGGATTTGGCGGAACCAAATCCAGGGGTCCGTCCCTTATGGGTTTTGGTTCTGCCAGACCCTGACAGAATATCTTTCAAAATCTTTCCAAATCTTGCCAAGATATTATCAAATCTAATTCTTTACTTGAAGATCTTTCCATGATATTCTCTAAATCTTCATGATATCCTAAAGATATTACTATGATGTATGCAATGATGTCATGTACATATTTTCATTTTAAGAATTAAAATGTAAAGTATGTAAATGTAAATGTATGTAACATGTATGTACCATTTATAAGTAACATGTATATACTTATGCTACTAAAGATGTTAAACTACTTATGCTACTATGTCATTAACATCATTTTCATGAGTAAGCACATTTGTCTTAGTTTGACACCTAAAGAGTACTTATCCTATTAAACTTAGGAAACATGATGTACAAGTAAAAGTACTTGTATATGCAAAATGTGAAATGAGGTTCTAAGTAGAATAGTTAGTCTTTTTAAAATACTTAATGACCTAGCCGTATTTTAAACATTCTAAATGGTTTGTTAAGGGTTTGATCATAATGCCACATAACAAACATGTACGAACCTGTGTTGTATCATACAAGGAATCGAGAGGTCGAGAGGTGTTGAATGTATGTTAAGACAAGATATGATTACAAGTAACTTGTACATTTTACGTTATGTATCAAGTTACATGTTTGTCATCAATCAAAACAAACGAGACTGCTTGCACTAACAACAACAACACAAGACCTCAGATTCATTCAAAGATCTTTAAAGATCTTAAGTGATTGAACAAAAACCCATCATAGATCTTGAACAAGAAACGAAAACAAATGCAAATACCTTACCCGAGACCTTGTTTAAAGATCTTGAAGCCTTTTAATAAGAAAGAAACCAAAAGAGGTATAGTGTTTTAGTGATTGTGAGATTCGGCCTTAGAAGAAACTGTGTTTCGATTGAGATTTAAAGAAAAAAGAGGAGATATGTTTGTGTCTGTGATTTCAATAAGGAAAAGATGTTTTTGTTAGCGTGGATGAGTAGGTGAGTGTGTGATTGGTGGGGTGGTGGAGGGTGGGGATACGGTGGTTTTGGTAGGGTTTAGTGGTGGTTAAAGTGGGTGGGGTGGAGGAGGCCATGGTGGCCGGAGATAGGGTTTGGTGATGATGGTGATGATGATATCAAGAAGATTACACACAATGAGTGTGTTTTAGTGTATGTTTGTGTTATCTAGTACCAATGTTTTGAAAGGCTCAAGGCGCACTAAGGCGCAAAGGGGGGCAAAGAGCCACGAGTCGAGGCACATTCCAAAGCGCGGGATTCATGAATGCGAGGCGCACTAAATACATTAAGTTTTTTATAACATATGTGACCATTTATGTAGCTAAAATAGCACAAAATAACATTAAAATACTTAATACATGACATATATTACCATTATAAAGATTAAAATGGATCAGTTGTTACTTCTAAAACGGATCAACTCTTTGGCTCGATGACCTATATAGAGATTAAAATCCATATCAGACTAAATATGCTTGTGTCCTACACTTGTAGACTTACATCTAACAAAGCTCACAATTTAACCCAAAATATCAGGCAAGCAACGTATTAATATTCAAGGCACAATGCCACATTTTCATGATAATATGTCGTAAAGAAAATACCTAATGAAACAAAGTAACTTCTTAAAGAAAATTTCAATCAATAAAATAAACATAAAATCAATTCAAATTTACAAATCATACAAATACACACCCTATGACTTAAAAGACCCATGCATATAACTTATAAGGCCCATGTATCTTATCTTAATATTTAGAAAAAAGCCCAAAAACTCGTTACATCTCCGAGGCGCAAAAATCCCCAAGGCGCTGCGATTTTTGTGGGATTCATGCATGTCGTGAGCCTCGATCTAAAAAAATCCCAAAGGCTAGAGCCTCGTGCGACTTAGCGCCTAGGCGCGCCTTAGGCGCGATTTTTAAAACTCTGTCTAGTACACAATAATAAGCTGAAGAAGAATGAGGGTGGTTTTCACATATGGTCCCTGTGGTTAGACATTAAAATGATCATAATACCCTCATGTGCAAGTCACATGAGTGGCTTTAACGGTCAAACTTGACGTTTGTTTGGTCAAGGGACTATGGATGTTAAGGGTTTCAGAGTTGGGGACTATATGTGAAAAAAAAAAAAAAAAAAAAAAAAAAAGTGTTAGTCAACCCAAACCACAGGACCAATCTTTGTAATTTACTCGGGTGGTAATGTTACTCTACTCTCTCCTTGCCCTGCTACAGCCATAAACACGATAGAAAAATACTAGTCGTAGTAATGTCTAGTGCTTCACTAATTACATACCATTATTATTACCATAACTATATTACAAGACCACATATACATCATTACAATCATCAGCACAGAAGATTGATAAGTATCATTAGATTTCAACCTTGTACCATACGATGTAGCAGCTCTGGTTCTAATTCTGGACGAGGTTTTGGGGACCCATCAGCTGTTAATAAGGTAGTGCTATTACTTGCTTAACCTGGGTTTTGTTCTTTTTGTTTATTTCTTTGTTGCCTTTTGATTTGTTGTTTAATGTTCAGGCTTCAAGTGCAAAGGATTGTAAGGGTATGGGTGGTGCCACGTCACCAAGGAGGTACTTTATGCTAATTTTAGCAAAAAAAAAAAATTATTGGGTAACTATGGTTTCCGACATTTTGGCCGACTTATCCGTGGGGTTTAACTTACCGCCACACAAAATCAAACTGGGTAAAGCTTACCGCCCTTTTCTGGAGGTTGGCGAGGCCGCTTTAGGGTTGTTTGCACATGGCAAGAATTCTGCTTTGTATATGGTTTGGGGTCTGTCCAAATCCATAACTGTAGTCTTATGTTTCCAATGTTTGGTTATTAATATATATATTCACCTTTGCACCAAAAAACTTTAGACCTCTCACATTTTAGTGATGATAGTCACAAGCCTTTTGCCACTAGTCACACCGGTAGCAAATTTAGTAGTAGATGTGAGGCTATTTGCACCTAATAAATGGTCATTACATTTAAGCGTAAAGGGTAATTTCGGTTTACTAGAAGTTTTGTTTGATATTGCTTAGGGGGGTGATTGTGTAAGCTCAATATGCATCTCGAAAAAGATCCAAATTTGCAGCTTAAGTTTATTGCCTTTTTGTTTTACGCAAATAAGCTAATAAGATTTCTAGATAAAGTTTACTCAAAGACAATTAAAGTTATTGAACACCACCATTAAGCTTTACCCAAACACCCCGTTATTAAAACTGCTTATTGCCTTTTGAATTAAGCAACTTGGAATAAACAACTCTAAAATACATTTTCAAAGCATCTTATTTCACTAATAAATAACCATATAAGAAGTTTGGATAAGCCTTCCAAATGCTCTTAAACGTCAGAATTGCTTATTGCTTTATCACAATAATTAGATAAATATTGCTTATAAGGAATCCCAAACACCCCCTATAACTTTTCTTTTGATGCTTATGTTTCCAAAATCAAAGCAAAAGCTGTCATCCAAACAATTTTTGTTTACTTTTTTCAATGATTTTTATTTTTATTTATTTATTTTTAAATCTTATTAAAGCTATAGGTGGTGTCTATGCCCATTTAAAGATTAATCTCTAACTTTGACTTTCACTGTTTGGTGTTCAAAATTGCAGGAAATCAATATCGCAGCAACCTGGTTCTATACCCAATCGTAAGTGATTTCATTCTATGACATGCATCTTTGTGTCACTCGTGTACTTCAAAACCAACACAAATGCGAATGAAATATCTTTTAGCATTTCAAAATGACATGATTTTATATGCATTTAAAGTCTGTTAAGAAATATATTTCTACTTTTGATCCATTACTAATAACTCTTGAAACTTTTCCTTCAGAGGCACCTGCAACAAATTCTAGAACAGAAGGAACACCCAAAAGTTTTCCCTCCGATCTTGAGTTTGAGGAAAGGCTTCAAGCGGTCAAAAGGTATTTCACTTACATCTTTTCGTCTTTAGCATGCTATTCACAGAATCATTCAGTTTTCCTATGACTTTGTAATGTCCTGTTTAATTTTGCTTAAATGCATTGACTTGATTTGATTACTCATTATATACTCAGGTAACTGTTCTAGTAAAAAAAATTAATCATTGTAGTTGAAGTAATTAGTCTTCTAGTAAAACTAATTTATAAAAAATCTCATTAAACTAGAGTACTAGACTATATATGTTAGTCCATTGTACTCTTAAAATGCTATAAATTTTGCGTCATGGAATTTTTTTTGTATTCACTTAGGTCAGCATTGAACCAGAAAAAAACTGAAGAGAAGAATATATATGGAACTATCGACTACGATGCTCCAATTGAATCAGAGCCTAGCAAAATTGGACTTGGTACTAAGGTAATAATTTATCTTTTATATACCATGAATGATGTTCCAGTTAACATATTGTGGTATTGAAAATCTAACATGGAATCATGTAGATTGGAGTTGGAGTTGCTGTCGTTGTGTTTGGGTTGGTATTTGCTCTCGGAGATTTTCTCCCTTCCGGAAGGTATGGGATATTGAGTTATTATTTTTAAGTAAAATGGTTCTCGGTATCTAGAATTTCGCATAATTAGTATTGAGTTATGTATGCAGTGTAAATTCGAGTAATGATTCCGCTATAGTACAGAACACATTGTCACCAGAAGAGAAAGAAAAACTTCAGGTAAAGTTCATAATCACAATAAAGTGAAGGTTACTATTTGGGAAAGTAGCTCACTTCGTTATATATCAAATTATTGGTTATTGTATAATAAAACGTTGCTTCATATGATAAGATATCCAATGTTCTGAACGTGTAGTTTTCATTTTGTTACAGAAACAACTGCAGCAATATGAGACGACACTTAGTGTCTCCCCAGATGATCCTGTTGCTCGTGAAGTGAGTCAAAATATATCAGTTGAAATATCAACTAAGTTAAACTGAAAGTTTCTTCAAATAAGGCAAATGTATATCTGTGCATGCAGGGAGCAGCTGTAACCTTAACAGAATTGGGAGAGTATACTCGGGCAGCATCCATGCTTGAAGATCTTACTAAGGTTCGCTTTGATAAGTCGTGCTAAAATAAACAGCATTCTACACTACATTATTGTACAGCTGATAATGTGTGGGTTATAAAAACTGGTTATCAGATGAAACCTAGTGATCCTGAGCCTTATCGTGTACTTGGAGCAGTAAAATATGAATTGAAGGACTATGAAGGTAGTGCTGCTGCTTATAGGACTTCAGCAAAGGTCAGTATGCACATAAGTATAGCTCTTTATTGACTATATAATAGAGTACAAATTTCTTTCTAATCCAATAGTGAGTTTGTTTCTTACGTAGTAACTTTGAAAGCAGGGTTTATAATACTGTCAACAGTTATTTTCTTTTGCATAACAGATATCACATAAAATGGATTTTGAAGTTCTTCGTGGTCTCACAAATTCATTGCTTGCTGCTAAGAAACCGGATCAGGTACGTCTTGTCATGTAATTGCTACATTGCTACTCTCCCTGCTCCAAGAAAATTGCTATTTTTGAAGAATATTTAAAAGAATGCATTATTCATGGGGCAGTTGATAGTGAAAATGGTATTAACATTGTACTTGCTACTTATTCAGGCTGTAAAGATCCTTCTGGCAACTCGTGACAGTCTGCAAAGAGAAAAGGAAAATCAGAAAAACAATGGAGCTGATGGTAGTCCAACAGATACGGAATCTCAGTTAGATCCTATCCAAGTGAGTTGCTTCTTTGTAGAACAACCCACCTATAATACACGTAAATGATAGTTTCATCATACATAACTTTCAAAATTTACAATTTCATAAGCAATATATCTATATTTTATCACTGACATAGCCAATCTCTACGTTATTTATAAATAGATATACCTGAAACAAGATAAAGCTAAAAGTTTGATAGTGATAAACAAATGGATGGAGTAATTAGGTTATAAGTAGCCCATACCTAACAATCCATTCCACCAAGGCAACGGGGAAAGGGGGTAATATTTAGTGCAGAAATAATCTTTGTATCTGATGTAACTTTCTTTAAATGATCATTTTCTTAGGTTGAATTACTTCTTGGAAAATCATACTCGGACTGGGGCCATGTGAGCGATGCTGTGGCTGTATATGATCAACTCATCTCTAGCCACCCAGATGACTTCCGTGGTTATTTAGCTAAGGTTAACCACATTCCCTCATTTCTAATTTCTTTTAATCTTCTAAATGATCCGCACCTCACACGTCCACGCTGCAGTGCCTTTTTTACTACATTGTGACATAAATACTGTTACGCTGATACAATATTCTTTGATGAAGAAAATATGAATTCGGATGTCATTGTTTATGATTTATATTTCCATCTAAGCAGATAGTTTTAGCTATGTGCTTGGTTTGAAATGTTAACCTTGTTTAATCCTGATACTTGTTATGTTGCCGAGTATGACAGAGTACTGCAGAACATGGTTACATAGCCATAGTTGCATGTTGACCTTTACATTTTAAGTATCTTCATTTTGACTTTTCTATGGTTTTGGTTTATATAATGAAGCTTAAACCTCTGCAGGGAATTATTTTAAAAGCAAACGGAAAAACTGGAGATGCAGAGAGGATGTTTATACAAGTGAGTATTAATGTTTTAATACCCTCTACACACTATAACAACCAAAAGTGTACTATTTTATATCGTATCACTTTCAATCGACTGCTAGAACAGGATATAGAACATCATTTTCCCAGTCTTTTTTTTCCCTCACAAAAGTGATTGCTACTTGTTAATTTACAGGCTCGATTCTTTGCACCAGAGGGAGCCAAGGCAATTGTGGATCGCTACTCGAGACAATAATTTTAATGTTGGGTAAAGGTATTTATTTTGTGTAAAGTTTCACCACTAAATGAAATGTGTTGTTCATATATCTCAGCGTGTGTAAAGTGGCCTCCCAATGAGGACTCCTAGGAGACGACATATATTGGCTAAGACGTTAAATCCTATATGCCGTATCAAGCCTGGTATTTGTCAAGAAATTCAGTTCGCCCACTAGATTTTTGTACTTGCCTATCTTTTGATGAGGTTCTAATATGAGTTATCAAGCAATAGGTGACGACAATGCTTAATATTTTTTTTTGTAACAAAAGTCTCAAGTCGCACAAATTTCTAATAGCGTCTAGAGAAGTCTTTGCTTCACAATCAACTATGAATCGTTCCCCCCTGACTGTGACAAGGATTCTGGATGACGGATGCTGGAGTCATTCGTTGACAAACTATACTTTCGACTCTAAGGTGTCGAGTACTTTGTTGGGCAAAATATTTTGTAGTTAACAGTCATTAAATCGTTGAAAATTAACAAGTTTGATGATCCAAGTCAGTATAGAATGAAATCATATTCTTTGGTTTACACAAAGCATATAGTTGGAGTTAGAAGTGTCAATTTGAGACCCATTAGTCAAACATGTGTCTGGTTGGGTAAATATTTACCGGTGGATCGGTCTAGTTGGGTATTTCTAAATATTAAAGATTGGTCTAGTTGGGTATTTCTAAATATTAAAGATTGGTATAAGAGCATTACGTGCCATGACTTGAGCCGTTTCGCCACCTTGGCATTTCACTTTTCACATTCACTCACCGAAATACACACACACTCATGGCTCAAGTTATTTTGCCTCTTTTGGGATCCACCATACCCGATTAAAGCACAAACTCAACAATAAAACCCAATTATAAAAACTAAAAAAAAAAAAAAAAAAAAAAAAAAATAAAAGGAAAAATGGCACGGCGCCAAGGAATTGGCTTTGACAATGGCACGGGGGAGGGCGGTGTCATGGCACCGAAATGGCTCAAGCCGTTTGGTGTCCATTTAGGAATGGCATGCATTTTTTGTGATGACACCGAGCGGACTAATTAGGTATTTGATAGAAAGTTCAGTTATATAACAATTAACCAACGGGTTTAGGCGAATAAAAAAAATTTTACTTTTTTTCTTCACTTTTTTCATGTTTTACTCAGAAAAAAATAAAAATAAAAATTTATCAACCTGCCCAAAATCCATCTAGACCTGAACCTAATGCATCTAATCCTAAAACCATTTAGACTCATGTTTCTAAAAGAACCGTCTAGACCCGGATCCGTTTAAAACCAAACTCATTTAGACCCATGACCCGACCCGATCAACCTATTTTGCCATGAGTATGATGTTAGAAATGTCAAGAAGAATATTATAAGATGGCCCAATTTGACAAATATCTTTCATTGAACCAATACTTCAACAATTCTATTCTTTTTTTCTTTTTGAAAAGCAACAGATTATCAACGATTCTGTTCTTACGTGTCCCTTCATATGTCTCGCGCGTTTTTGAAACCTAAATGATGATTTATTCAAAGACAAAATTCGATGCCACATACTCACGAACCATATAAGAAACTATAGAATAAAAATTACTCTACTTTTATATTTGTCACATCAACTGGTATTCCATTCATATTATCTTTCATTTTCATGACATTAACATCCTCATACAAATTTAGGCCAAGACAAAAAAAAGGAATAGAGACTGAACCTTGTGTCACATTGGCATTTGTTTCATATTGTAATGTCCCGGGTGACTTAGCTGACAGGTACATGTAACTGTTATTCTTGTTTAACACACATGCTAAAAATAAAGCAGACAAAATCAAACATATCACTCATTTAATACTCATGCATAAAGTTTTTGTAAAATACGTGAACTACACTTTCCACAAATGAAATAAATATCTTTGTTAACTAAAGTCTCTTTTAATACGAAATTGACACTTATTTCAAGGTAACCCAAAATAAAATGTAAACACTAACAAGTAAGGCTAAAGGGAATGGGGCTACCCAACTAAGGGGCGACTCGCGACACGTGGCGTCTAGTCAGCATATTGGGTAGCCTCAAAAAAAAAGGGGGAGTGGGGCTACCCAGGAGGGTGGGGCGACTCGCGACACGTGTCACTTCCAATGATTGATTTTTTTTTTTTGTTTTTCATTTTTTTTGGGCAAATACCAAAATAATACATTAAAGTTGCCATTTTTTGCTATTGTATGGTCCCACCTTTTCCGTTAGTAAATGCATGACTAAAGTTGTGAAATCGGGTCATTGTGGGTATAAATGTCACATTGTTAGTCCTTCATACTAACGGCCGTTAGTAAATAACTTACAATTCCGTTTTCTTACGTTTTCGTCTGATTTTTTACGTTTTCATCTGTTTTGGCACGTTTTCGTCGTTTTCTTACGTTTTCGTCTGTTTTGGCACGTTTTCGTCATTTTCTTACGTTTTCGTCTGTTTTCTTACGTTTTCGTCCGTTTTTCTACGTTTTCGTCTGTTTCTTTACGTTTTCGTCTGTTTTGGCACGTTTTCATCCAGTTTTTTACGTTTTCGTCTGTTTTGGCACGTTTTCATCCAGTTTTTTACGTTTTCGTCTGTTTTGGCACGTTTTCGTCATTTTCTTACGTTTTCGTCTGTTTTCTTACGTTTTAGTCCGTTTTTCTACGTTTTCGTCTGTTTCTTTACGTTTTCGTCTGTTTTGGCACGTTTTCATCCAGTTTTTTACGTTTTCGTCTGTTTTGGCACGTTTTCGTCGTTTTCTTACGTTTTCGTCTGTTTTGGCACGTTTTCGTCATTTTCTTACGTTTTCGTCTGTTTTCTTACGTTTTCGTCCGTTTTTCTACGTTTTCGTCTGTTTCTTTACGTTTTCGTCTGTTTTGGCACGTTTTCATCCAGTTTTTTATGTTTTCGTCTGTTTTGGCACATTTTCGTCGTTTTCTTACGTTTTCGTCTGTTTTTTTACGTTTTCGTCCGTTTTTCTACGTTTTCGTCTGTTTCTTTACGTTTTCGTATGTTTTGGCACGTTTTCATCCAGTTTTTTACGTTTTGCCAAAATAGACGAAAACGTAAAAAACTGGATGAAAACGTGCCAAAACAGACGAAAACGTAAAGAAACAGACAAAAACGTAGAAAAACGGACGAAAATGTAAGAAAACAGACGAAAACGTGCCAAAACAGAGGAAAACGGACGAAAACGTGCCAAAATAGATGAAAACGTAAAAAACTGGATGAAAACGTGCCAAAACAGACGAAAACGTAAAGAAACAGACGAAAACGTAGAAAAACAGACGAAAATGTAAGAAAACAGACGAAAACGTAAGAAAACGACGAAAACGTGCCAAAACAGACGAAAACGTAAGAAAACGACGAAAACGTGCCAAAACAGACGAAAACGTAAAAAACTGGATGAAAACGTGCCAAAACAGACGAAAACGTAAAAAACTGGATGAAAACGTGCCAAAACAGACGAAAACGTAAAGAAACAGACGAAATCGTAGAAAAACGGACGAAAACGTAAAAAAACAGACGAAAACGTAAGAAAACGACGAAAACGTAAGAAAACGACGAAAACGTGCCAAAACAGACGAAAACGTAAAAAACTGGATGAAAACGTGCCAAAACAGACGAAAACGTAAAGAAACAGACGAAATCGTAGAAAAACGTAAGAAAACGATGAAAACGTGCCAAAACAGACGAAAACGTAAAAAACTGGATGAAAACGTGCCAAAACAGACGAAAACGTAAAGAAACAGACGAAAACGTAGAAAAAACGGACGAAAACGTAAGAAAACAGACGAAAACGTAAGAAAATGACGAAAACGTGCCAAAACAGACGAAAACGTAAAAAACTGGATGAAAACGTGCCAAAACAGACGAAAACGTAAAAAACTGGATGAAAACGTGCCAAAACAGACGAAAACGTAAAGAAACAGACGAAAACGTAGAAAAACGGACGAAAACGTAAGAAAACAGACGAAAACGTAAGAAAATGACGAAAACGTGCCAAAACAGACGAAAACGTAAGAAAACGACGAAAACGTGCCAAAACAGACGAAAACGTAAAAAACTGGATGAAAACGTGCCAAAACAGACGAAAACGTAAAGAAACAGACGAAATCGTAGAAAAACGGACGAAAACGTAAAAAAACAGACGAAAACGTAAAAAAACAGACGAAAACGTAAAAAACTGGACGAAAACGTGTCAAAACAGACGAAAACGTAAAAAATCAGACGAAAACGTGTCAAAACAGATGAAAACGTAAAAAATCAGACGAAAACGTAAGAAAACGAAATTGTAAGTTATTTACTAACGGCCGTTAGTATGAAGGACTAACAATGTGACATTTATACCCACAATGACCCGATTTCACAACTTTAGTCATGCATTTACTAACGGAAAAGGTGGGACCATACAATAGCAAAAAATGGCAACTTTAATGTATTATTTTGGTATTTGCCCATTTTTTTTTTACATATTATATAAATAATAACTAAAAATACATATTATATACTAAAAATAACAATATCACATAAATAATAATCCTAAAACATAAAAATTACTTAAAAATTAATACAAACATAAATATTGTTCATAAAACATAAATAATAATCCTAAAACATAAATATTACTTAAAAATTAATAAACTACGCATAGCCATGTTTTTCGCGAATTTCTTGTTTCGCTTTCTCCATGATTGATCTTTCGGGTTCCGGAAGATGGCTGTAGTCAGTGGTCAACACTCTCAACTCGGCAAGCTTTATTTTACTTTCCTTTGATAATTAGCTACAAAAAATAAAACAACATTTCATATGTATATATATAACGTAAATGTGTATATATATGTATATAAATATCCGTAAATGTATATATAAATTAATAAAAAGAAACGCAAAATTTAATACCTTCTAGCGGGTCCTCGGTAACCTCCAACCAAGCTTTGCATAGGCACATCTCCTCCTTTTTTTGCCACGGAATACCCGTGGTTTTCGTCCTTGGTTCGTCGGCGGGTTTCCGTTTGTGTTGTCGTTTTTGTCTACGTTGTATAGATCCCCCGGCTTCGACATCCGGTTGGGTTTCTTCGACGATTTCAACGTCCGGAGAAGTTGGCGTCATTGGTGGAGTGTCAATGACTCGTTGACGATCTAGAAAAAAAAATTAAAAAAATATATATAGATAAATATATATACCGATATATATATATATATATATATATATATATATATATATATATATATATATATATATATATATATATATATATATATATATATATATATATATATATAAGTAAATAAAGAGTAAAAATGTTATACCAAAATGTCCACCCGGTGTGTTTTGAGGAGTAACCCCGGCGAAACCGTATCCCTCTTGTGACGCATTCCAAGGTACGAAACCCGGCATTGGTGATGGAACGTTCATTTGTTGGATATATTGAAACAATGCCGGGTTATTAAGTAAATTTGGATCATTCATATCCGGTTGATTTGGGACGTTTGGACGTGCACGATACCCATACGGGCTGCGAAAGTTATTTGGATTTGGATACATATTTTTAAAAAAAATATGATATATGTAAAGGAAAGTAAAATGAAGTGGAAGTATGTGTATAAAATGTTGGATTTGGATATATATATATATTATATATATATATATATATATATATATATATATATATATATATATATATATAGATTTGATGAAGTGGAAGAAAAAGAAAAAAAAAAAAAAAAAAAAAAGAAAAAAAAAAGAGAGCCGTTTGTATAACGGCTAGAACATGGAAACCACCAAAAAATTCAAACTTTCAGCCGCCGACCCATATGTATCGCCAAGAAGGTGGATCGCCTAGGGGGGGTGGTGTTTTCGGCGAACCAGGGGGGAGTCGCCTGATTTATCGCCTCATTCCTCTCAGTCTAAGTGTGTAGGCGAGAAACATGGAGCCCCAGCTCACTTTGTAGGAAAATGGAATATTTTTTCTTTACGGCACTTAAGACCCAAAAAAAAAGTGAGAGATATGTTTAAATGAGAGAGAGTATTATTTATTGGTTGTTATGTGTAGGTACGTGTGTTTTTGAGGTATTTTTAAATGATAAAAATAGAAAAAAATAATAATATAAAAGAATGAGAAGGTGGTGGTTGAGAGAAAAGATAAAACAAAGTGTTTTTCTGTGACTTAGAGCTAATAGGGGTGTAAACGAGCCGAGTACTTCCAAGCTCGACTAGGGGTGTAAACGAGCCGAGTACTGTCAAGCTCGAGCTCGACTCAAATACTAAAACTCTAGCTCGAAACTAGACTCGAGCTCAGTCGAGCTTTATATTTCGAGCTCGAACTCGATGCGTCATATAAAACTCGAGCTCAATTATTTCCATATTCATGCTTGAACTTGATAAATACCCGGCATATCAAGCTCGGCTCGACTCGATTTCTAAGAAAATTAGGTAAATGTGTGTATTTAAAAGGTAAAAGTGTAATTTTACTGAAGCTCGATAAGGCTCGCGAGCTTCACGAGCTGGGTATTTTGGAGCTTGGACTCGACTCGAAAATATACTCGGGTAGCTCAAACTCGATCTCGACTTGTTTAAATCAAGTCGATTTCGAGTAGTTTACAAGTCAATCTCGAATAACTCGCGGCTTGTCTCATCTCATTTACACCGCTAAACCAACCCCCACCCCCCTGCTAACAACAATATCCAAATGGGCTAAACTTTTTTCTCATGGGCCAAAAAAACAAACCCTAAAAAACCCCAAAAACATCATTAAAACACCTCCGTTACAAAATAGAACACTGAAAAACATGTCAACAACTTACAGGGGATTAATGTCGGTTAACACAAAAACAAAAGTAAACATATAACAAAACCTAAACACTACTAAAAATACCTCCCTCTTTCAAACTTTTGAACACAACCTACGGCCACCGGAAAACCTTAAAAAGCAAAAAAAATATCCAACACGCCATCAAAGGGTGGGGGGCTCACCACCCTTTCAAAAAAAAAAAACAAAATGACCCAAAAATCACCATCAACTTCACCCCCTCAGGTTTATATATAATCACATTTTTGTTGTTTTTTTTTTTATATATAACATTTTAGTATCTTTATAAATAAAAATATCTAGATGGTTTTTTTATATATGTTTTTATTTTTTTTATGGCATTTTTAGTGTCTTTATAAAGAAATATCTAGATGGTTTTTTTTTATAATGTGACATTTTTTTGATATGTTTTTATTAATTGGTGTTGTTGGTTATTATTAGCAAGGGAAGGGGTTTTGTACAATGGGTGATGTATATGGAGCAATCGTAGAGTCTACGCCACTTCAAAACAAGAATTTGGACCTTGTTTTTTTGGGTCAGAATCGAGCGAAAGATGATTCCTTTTCGTTCGATTTTCAGCTTCCCGATATCCGAAAACCCATTGCTGTAAGTTTCAGTTTAAATGATATTGCTTGTGCTAAGTTTGTTGAAGTTTTCACCTTTGAGTGTTTGTATGTTGTTTCAGTCAATAACGAAATGAAAATGCATTTGATTGTAGGTTCAAAATGTTGGGTATCTTATATAGATTAAGGGATTTTTTGGCGATGATATGTTTTTGGTCGGTGTTGATGTAAATGAATTCAAATGGATTCTTGTTTTGCTGATTTTAATGTATTGGTTTATTTATTGGAAAAAGTTGAATATTTGAGTGAGTTCTTGTGTTTATGCTACTGATTGCTAAAATTAGTATATGGTTCTGAATTGTTGTACTTTGATTTGGTTTTGCTTCAAATTGCTTTGGGATTGGGAGGATGTTAATTGTATAGCTTGTTGGATGTATGCTAGTTTTGTTCTGATCATGTTATTTTGATTGCATGTTTCTTGAGCTAGAGTCCTATTTATGATATTAAAGCTTTCGTGTGTCTGATTTTGCTTTGCTCTATAAAATGGTTACTGTCTTGAAATTGAAGCGAAATTTGTGAATTTGTCTCAGGGATTTGTTAAGACGAGAGAAGTTGGGGAATTTATTAGTGGTGCGTTGGCTGGGGCTATGACTAAAGCTGTTCTTGCTCCTCTTGAAACCATCAGGTTTGTTGACTCTATATGCCAATGATATCCACAAAGTCAATTTATTAGTCCTAGTTATACTTAGGTATCTATGCATATAAAAAACCCCTAAAAGACCTTATTAATACTTGTACCATACATGCATGCTTTCACTCAAATAAAATGTTTTGAAAAAACTAAAATTAAGTCGTGTTGAAGTTTCATGCCATTAGTCTTTGAGTTCTTTGAATGCGGAGTTCCTAAAATTGTCATAACCAGATTGAAGTCAGCAAATTAAATGTATAATATGCTTTTTGCATCAGCATGCAAAACGTTGTCACTCTGTCCCACAGAAAGACACTTTGCATAGCGTGTCGATTTAAACTTCAAAGTATAATTAATGCAGGACAAGGATGGTGGTAGGTGTAGGGTCAAAAAAAATATCTGGTAGTTTTCTGGAGGTGATTGAAAAACAAGGTTGGCAAGGACTTTGGGCCGGAAATGCAATCAACATGATACGGATTGTTCCCACACAAGCAATTGAGCTTGCAACCTTTGAATGCGTGAAACGAGTAATGACATCAACAAAAGAAAAATGGGATAAAGAAGAGTCTCCAAGTGTACAGCTTGGTCCTGTCAAACTAAATTTTAATCTATCATGGGTGTCACCTATTGCACTCGGCGGTGCTGCTGCAGGGTTTGTTAGCACACTTGCGTGCCATCCTCTTGAAGTGTTAAAGGTGAACACTGTAATTTCTTCTTTTATAATAATGGTTTTTGCAGAAAAAACCAACACCATTATTAATGCTCTGTATTTATGCAACAACCCTTTTTTGTATGATCATTATATATTTTTGTTGATTGCTAAATCTATTTTTTTTTATCGACTTTCACAGGATCGGTTGACAGTAAGCCCTGATGTTTATCCTAATTTGAGCATTGCAGTTCAGAAAATGTATGCAAATGGTGGGATTGGCTCTTTCTATTCTGGTCTTTCCCCTACATTGATTGGTATGCTGCCATACAGCACGTGTTACTATTTTATGTATGACACCATCAAGAATACTTACTGCACGGCTCAGAATAAAAAATGTTTAAGCCGTCCAGAAATGCTACTGATTGGAGCTCTTTCAGGTGCATTGCTTTATACTTGTTTGTTTCTGATTACTAACCAAAATTATTGTTATTCCAAATAAAACTAAGCATGATACCTTACGCGATTACTAAAATAAATTTTTATGGTTAGGTCTGACTGCAAGTACGATCAGTTTTCCATTGGAACTGGCGAGGAAAAGGCTGATGGTAGGGACACTGCAAGGGAAGTGTCCACCAAACATAGCGGCCGCATTATCAGAAGTTGTGAGGGATGAGGGTTTCATTGGACTTTATAGAGGATGGGGTGCAAGCTGTTTGAAGGTCATGCCATCATCAGGCATCACCTGGATGTTTTATGAAGCTTGGAAAGACATATTTCTTGGTGAAGACCATCGACAATAATAATAATAGTGCAATGGTTGATGCTTTCAGAATTATAACCTAGTTTCAACCTGTCATGTTAATGTAACAAAATGTTTCCTTTTTCCTAATCAAGAAGAGAACGCCTTAAACATGTCCCTTTGAATTTTGCTTAGAGCTTAGGGAATCATGTTTGACCTGACCCTCTTTCAAGTTTTTGTATGAAGGTATGCTGATTCTCGCTATATGCTACTATATGCTAGTATGTTTGTACGTTTCTTTTTTCATCACGTTGTGGTCACCCCTCCAAAGCTTACAACGGGTAGCATGGTGCTTGTACAGGTTTAATCAGAACTCAAAATGATCAATGATATTTACATGTCGGAGATCATAAACACATTAGTTTTTAGGGTAGGATGTGCGAGGTGTGTTGGTGGTACGGTAGTCCACGAAATGAAAGAGAGGAAATGGACTAAGAAATGAAATTAATCCATGTGGTTTGCGAAATGCAATTATTCCAACCGTAGTGTTTACGTATATCACACCAATTTAAAAAAATTGTGAAATGAAAGAAACAATTGTAGTGTTTACTCATATCAAACCAATGTAAAGAATCCAAGTCTTAAACCTTCTTGGGTTTTCTTCACCACGTTTGCGCACATATGTTTTCCATGAAGACAAGAATGCCAATTGTCGGCCCAACTTTAGATTTGAAAAGCACAAGAAAGAACAAAACAAGAAAACAACTCACCGGCACACTCTAGATTTACCAAAAATTAATGCTCCATACTCTCATATGTACAGTGAGGGACACGTATAGCAAGTTTACATTGTTGTTCCTGTAACATGTCATGTTTTATGAGCACATATAACATGGTTTATCCAAAGAACTTATTCACCACTAAACCTCTGCAAACAGTAACAACTGCAAAAAAGCTTCAAGGATCAGCTCGGACCAAACATGTCTTGATGTTGACTCTGCAATGACGTTGAATACACAATTCTAGGAAAGCATCTCTAACACAAACCTATTCAGAATCCTTTGTCCCACAAATACAATATAAGATGGGTACTTCACAGAACATGCATCAATTGTAGAAACTATGAGTTGTCTACTACGTCATTAGGACAATCTCTTCTCCAGCTAAATTTTGATGAGCATGAGCCAAACAATGATGAATTTTCAGCGAGTATATACAGACAAAACAAGCTCACTCCTGTCGTCAAGTTAACAAATCAATTTGGAGTATAATAACGAGCAGAAATTCTAATATCTCAATTATAAATCAATTTGGCACTTACCGGCATAAGCAACAGTAACACCCGAGACCAATCTTCCTAAAGCTGATAGTGTGTATAGAAAGGCAACCACCTATTAGGAAATATAAAGAATGATTACTATAATTATTGATCTAAAACAATCTATCTGGAGAAAAAGCAGAAAATAATACAACACAGTCAAGAAAAAATGACGGATGCGCAGTGAAATATATCTACTTAACACAGCAAACATATGCTTTCATGTAATCTATTTTCAGTATTTTGGTTTCCTAATATGACACCAGAAGCTCATAGAATGGACAAAGCACAACGTTTATGCAGGAACTGTTGTACCGATCCCTAATGCTCAGGAGGTGTTTAAGGTGGTCTAAGAGACTATTTAAACACGTAGTTAATCATAAAGTTCACATGTTCTATAATCATTACTTCATTGTCTAGGATGTTGGCCATTATAGCAGCTTATCTATAAATGGTTTATTAGGCAAGGTAGTTTTAATTTTAGAGATGTAAATATTGATATACCAAGATGGATACCAATTGCTTTTAATGCAGTTAATTAGTTTACAACTAGTTTAGAACCACTTTCTGTTTCAAAACTTGCAATGTTTTTGTTGATAGCTATTTTTATGCCTCTAACTCTAAGTATAGCCCTTAGCTTCATGGATGTCATTAGTACAATTTCCAATCTCTCTATTATGAGTTCTAGCAAGTTTGCCCGATAAATAACATCAATTTAACTATAGTCCACATACCTTCTATCTCTAAGCCTGTCATCAATTTAACCCTTACACACGTGCTCAGCACATAGGTTCCTAATTTTCAAGCAATGGTTAATCATGTAAGTTAATCGCCTCATTGTTTATTTGATTAAACTGTACAAGAGGTTGAAATAGATATATAAAAGAAATCAATGGAGCTGAGAATTTCTGCAATGACAGAAGAATACCAGTGTCTCAAGTCTCACACGTATTTCACATTTTTAAACTTGGTTTTTTTACCCCATATCGCTTAGCATACGATGAGGATGATTTCAGAGATATTTCAAACGGTTCCTTTTAGTCGTTTTAGGTAAAGCATGAGGCTGATCGAAAATAAACAGCTGCAGCGACAAGGGAGCTTTTAAACTAGCACACAAGGTTATACAACATCGATATTGTAGGATTATTACCTTCAGAAACAGACGCTTGTCATGCCCGGTTGCAGCAACCCTAAGAACTGATTCAGTAGCACCTACAGTATTAGCCAAACACGCAAACAGACTGTTTGCTGTATCCTGTGATATCTGCCATTCCAATGGATCCACAGGCACTCTGCAATATCAAAGATCCCATATCAAACACAACAAAACCCCTGAATCAAATCTCAACTTATCCTAACACAATCGATCCACTTGTTCACTCGTAACCAGATACATATAAAAACCTAAAAACTATGGATCATCACCAGAAACAGATATCCAATAATTCAAATGCACCCAGATGCAATTAAAATCTATGAATTGGGGGAACTCAAACATTATCGTGTCTGTTTACTACATAACTAAATCACCAACAGAAACATATATCCTAATCCATCAAATTATTTACTTATAACCAACTTTCTTCATATGTGTGTGATACAAACCAGATCATCGACCAAAACAAACATAATCATAAATGTAAGAAATTTAGATTAGATTGGGATCTTTGGGTGAATAACCCGGTTTTAGCTATATCTCCAATCGTGTAATGTTATTTTGTAGCTTTCTAGCATCTTGCTAGATTGTTGTGTTCTAATAAAAAAGCCGCCGTTAAAAAAAAAAAAAAAAAAGAAAAAAAAAAAAAAAAAAGAAAAGGAAAAAAACACCTAAAAAATCGTGGAAAATCAACTGTCAACATGTTCGGCAAATACACAACTAAATAATCTCAAACCGCCGCTCAGCAGATCAACTCTATTACATAAACCGATCCCTAACACTTGTCTCATATCATGAAATAAGTCAAATTTTATTATAATCACCAGCAGAAACAAAGATCATAAACGGTCCAATCGTAATCGAATACACCAATAACAACCTAAAAAATGTCTTCAGCAAAACCAGTGATTATAATCAATCAAAACGCTCCGTTAAAATCTAATACGCGGACAAAATAAAAACCTAAAAAATAGTGAAGATTAACTGTCATTATATCACCAGCAGAAACATAGTTCCTAATCGGTCCAATCGTAATCAAATACATAAAACACAAGTTAAAAATTGTGCCAAAATAACATGTTATATGCCGAAAAATATAACTAAATTATCAGCAGAAACACACATCATAATGAATCATATAAGCATATTATATAGATGAAGTAAATCATAAGCATAAAATAAGCCAAAAAAAGAAGTTACTGAATGTTCATTTGGCGGAACAATAAACCGAGTATCGCGAGCGAACACAGCAGCACGATAAACACATCGGAAATAAGCGACACGAGGCTTGAGTTACGATAGGCGCAATGATAGTAGATCAACGTACCACACATTCCAATTATCAACGGTTTACCTTTTCCGATCACTGCTCCTTTCTTCTTTTTGTTCAATACGTCGTCGTTTTCTGTGGTCGTTGTGTGGTCGTCCATGGTGGTTTGATTATTGTTATTACTGTAGTTGTTTATTTTACTCGTTTTAATTGTCTAGATTCTGGAATTTGGGTTAGTTGTTAGAAGAAGCTTATTTTAGTTGTTTGGTTTGAATTTGGAAACTACTTTAAATCTGGGTGTACAAAAAGGCTTATTCAAAAAGTGGTCTTTCTTTTCATGCCCAGCTGTTATTTTTGGCTTTTTGTTAGTCTATGAAATTAATTAGCTAAAATAAGAAGAGTTATTTTTGACTTTTTGTTAGTCTATGAAATTAATTAGTTAAAATAAAAAAAGAGCTACCTCCGTCTCAAAATTATTGTCCCATGACAAAAAACACATTCTTTTAGAAAAACATCACTATCACTACTTTATCTCTCTTACTTTTTTGCCAAATGACAAGTTTACCCTTAACCAATTAATTAATACTTCATTAAAGTTTGTAATATTAATTTCAACCAAGGGTAATATAGTAAACTTTACCAAACTCCACTACCTATTCACTTTCTATTTTTGGTATGAGACAATAATTTTGGGACGCCCGAAATGAAAAAATGAGACAATAAAATTGGGACGGAGGGAGTAGTTAAAATTAGAAGAGAGTTATTTTATATACCAAACTTATTTTACATAGTGACTAATCCTTACTATCTATTTAAAATAAAATCAATGGTTGAGATTAAAAGCATTTTAATATTTCACTTATTTTTAATAATTTAAATATCTTTTAAACCGTTAATCGTTAAGCGAAAATAATTACACCATCACGACGAGCATTTAATTTTCTTTCTATAGACGGGCACTTTGATATACTTTGGACGAATTTTTTTTTTTCCTTTTCTTCACCTTTTTTTTCTCATTTTTTTTTTTGTCATTTTTTTTTTCATTATTGAAATTTGCATAAAAAATCATATGTGATATTAGTGTTAAATCACATATGATATTTTCATGTAAATTTCAGTAACGAAAAAAAAGAAAAAATGTAAAAAAAAGGTGAAAAACACGAAAAAAATAATTTTGTCGAAAGTATATCGAAGTGTCTATCTGTAGAAAGATAATTAGATGCTCGTCGTAACGGTATATTTTTTTTCGCTTAACGATTAACGGTTTGAAAGATATTAATATTTGAAATAAAAGATGAAAGTGTGATCTTTAAATTGTTAAGATTAATCTCATTCATTAAATCAAATAAAGATGAAGATTAATCCTTTGGTATGTAAAAAAAAAAAAAAAATTGATTCTCTTAAATCTTAAAATAAACATGTCATTCTGTCAAAAAAAAAAAAATGTTTTTCTTTAAATCATATGTTTATTCTCGAGGGACAATTATTTGAAACAATGGTAGTATCAAGTTTTACGCCCAAGTTTCTATTAAAATCTTATGGCCACGTTACTACTGGTCACTTTGAAATGGTTATTTTGTACAAATAACTAAAGGGGTGGGAGGTTTTATAAAGTGAAGAAAGGTAATCGTTATGAAATATGGTGCTTGGTTTCTTATAATGCAATCCTCTATTTATTTAAAATGGTTAATAGTTTAAGAAAAATGATTATTGTGTCTTTTAAGCATGCCTACAAATCTTTTATATAATAAAGCAAAACCCCTAGCGGGGACTTTTTCATTTCAAAAAAATCAAATCATTCCTTATTTAGTAATAGTTTTTTTTAATTTGATTTTTTTTTCTGGATTTTGAAAAATAATTAAACCTAATTATTTCCTAAATTGGTTAAAAAAATAAAAAAAAAAAATCGTTATGTGCCAAAAAACAAAAAATACACATGGCCTTAATAGTGTATTTACATAATTAGAGGCAAAAAATGTAAATTGAAAAACAAAAATTGAAAGCCGCTCCCATCTCAAAACCTTTAATCCAGATTCATCAACACAACATGCGTTTACTTCCTAAAATCCTATCTAAAAATGAAAGATCCCAAGTTCATCCACGTTTGCATCAATCAATCATATTATTTTAATATCAAGGTTAGTTCAGTTATATGTAAAGCTCTCTGTTTAGCTTAACTAGATTCTTCTTAATCGTTTTCTTCTTCTTTTTGTGAATTGTTATCAAGTGAATGAAAAGTTCATCTTTGTTGTTGCTTCATCAGTGTGTTTGTTAGGTTTTATCTTAGGTTCCCAACTTACATGATTTTTTTTTTATCATTGTTTACATATTTTGTCAATTGTATATCAAGAATAAATGTTTTAGAAGATCAATTAGATAGTGATTGTTGGTAAAGTTTGGATTCTTATGATTTTGATTACCCTATGTCTAATCATCTGATGCGGATTCCCTTATGTCTTAGTCAATCAGTTTTAAAACGCGCATCCACACACCTCCATAGTTGCTGTAGAGATATGGAAAAAGATTAGTATATATGTACCTGCTCAGAGAGAGTGCTTAAAAAAAACATATGGTTAGACTAACACATATAAGTTAGTTTTGTATAAGATAGTTAATACCCCATATCATTCTATGCTTAATCTCAACACATTTTTTGTAATTCTGGGGTCCGTGAACGCATAACCACATCATTCTTAAATTTGATACCGGTCTTCAAGAATCAAGGTGGTTTGATTTTCAATGCTCGTGTGAACTGCAGAAATTAAACTGTCATTGCACATTGACAAAATCAATCCTGCAGTTCCAAAAACTATTCCTATAGTCATCATTCATGAGCTGATTGACCTCGAAGGTTTTTGATCCTTACCTTGTGTTTTTCAATTATGCGTAATTATGTGAGCATGTTCACGTGTAGTTCATGGTAGAGTGGAAATACCCTCAAATTTTATGTGGTGTATATAAAAAAAAAGTGTCTTTGTTGCCATGTAAGTGCATACCTTAATTGTAAATTAGATATCTACTTTTGCGGATGTGTGACTTTTTTAAGGGTATAGGTCATATAATCTTATAATTATCGAAACATATAACGGTTACATTTCACACGTAACATGTTGCCCTATTTGTAGAATCCTATTTATTCACACCTTCATTCATTGAACTTATTATATAAATTAAGATTTTATTCATTTCATTTTTTGTATGAACTAAGATAGAAGAAAGGAGAAAGAGTCAACCAATATTTGCATTTGTTTCTCTGTAGTTAGTCTTCTTTGGTATAATTTATCGCTCTATATAAGCATAATCTAAGTTAATATCTATGCCATTAAATCAGTATGTAGTGGACTTCATGCTATATTTGGAGGATAATTGATTTCTCATTTGGTTCTACGACTAAATGAAAGTTTTCGCATGGTTTATTTAGTATATTAATATTCTCCCTCTTTTTAATTTAGGGACATAATAATCTGATCGAGTGTTATGCAATGGAATCCATAATGAATGAAGAAGGCGACACTGATATTATTAGTCAATGTGAACCCGTTGAGGTCAAATGGCTCCTCAGACGCAGAAGTTCAATCCAATGTCAACTCTCTGATATGAACTCTACACCACAAATTTTTTCTGATGAGCGAAAAAAGGTTATTAATTTCTTTGATGATCTTTAATCTTTAAGTATCTTAGTAGCTTTCATAGATGTTCGAATAGTAAATAAAACAAACAGCTTTATAAATTTGAACAATGCTAATTATCACTCTTTTTTTCTTCTAGAAATAATGCTTGATTCTCAGTTGTTAAATTACTTATATTTCTATTGCATTTGCCAATGTTTTTGAAGGTAAGTTATAAGATAAATGAGATTTGAAAACTTTTTAGTAGAAATCAACTAGGGTCTAAGAATGAAGTCTTATTGCTTTTTCATCCACATATGCTACTATTATTGCCTTTTGTATATATGACTCCAGAGCTCTTATAAGATACATATAATTTAAAGTATAATGCCAGTGGATTATAATCAGATTTTTGTTATCAATTATAGATATTCTAGGTATAATAGTGAATATAGTCCTTCATTGTTTTAGTTCATGCATGCTTAAATTAACGATTTAACCATGATGAATATGATTCGTGTACTACAAATAATACATCAATGCTTGGTGTGATTACCCTGTTCGTAATACCTATTATAATCGAAAAACACACCATAAAAGTAGAACCCATAAACGCCACAGCAACACCAAAGCTTTATCCAGTGATTAAAATATGGTAACATGACCCATATGTTTAAAATTAGTCGCATTACACCAACTAAACCATATTATTCGAAAAAGGTCATGGTTTTTCACTATCCGAATAATGTAGTGCATATATATGCGGCTGGGAAAGAGTAATAAACTTATAATGCATCTTTTTTGTAAGTTATTCTGCATCTCATATACTTCTAGGTAGGCGTAACAATTATTTCTTTATATAAAACTTTCTAAACAAGAAAGTACACAATAGAAACCTATTGTACCTTTATTAAAAAAAAAAAAAAAAAAAAAAAAAAAAAAAAAAAAAAAAAAAAGAAGATGATTCATGTTTCTTGGCTTGCTGAGATGAAAAAGAAAAATGAATACTACAAAATAGATGGTGTGGCTAATATTTATTCTTTCTATTGTTGGGAAGTTTTAGTAGAGAGATTACACGCCATCTCGCGTTCTATCAACCTTAAGCTACATGTTTTCCAATTTCACAACTAATTCTATGATGATCATTTTGAAGTACACTGATAATGGATCTTATCATCTGAAGTGTGTGATTGAAGTCTTGAGAGACAGTGGTTGCAATATGAAGTAATGATATTAGGTTTTTGGTGTTTTGTTAGTTATATGTGTTATTGTAATTGTTTATATAGTAAATGAAAATGTTAAAAGCTAACAATATGTATCAAGGAGATGTTTGGCTAAGATTACCTTTGCTTTAAGAAAGCTTATAAGCTTCTTAAATTTAAATGTGTATGTTTTAGGTTTATGTTGGAGAGCTTATGACCATTTGGGGGTGAAATAAGCTATTAATGTGAAGCTTAGGTAGTGTTTGTTCTTTTCTTTCAAATCTGAATGACGTCTGAAGTCTGATTCGGTAAGACGTAATCAGATTCAGACTGTTTTTTTTTTTTCAGGTCTGAAGTCTGAATACATCTGAATAGGGTCTGATTCATTCAGACATTGAATAACGTCTGATTACATCTGAAAAGCCTAAACTTTAGTGATACTTCTTTTTAATCCTTATTTCCTCATCTTGGTCTTGATTTTTTTAATAATCACGAATGGAGGGTCGTTTGGTTTGTTTTATAGCGAAACGATTGTTTTCACTTTTTTGTTTATTCAGACATAAAAACAGACAATCTAAAATAATTCAGATTCAGACTTTTGGACCACTCATTCAGATTCAGAAGTGGTATTCAGATTCAGACATAAAACCTCTTAAAAAACAAACAGCACCTTACTCGAACAGCCCTTAAATCTCGTAAGTTTTTTTTTTTTTTTTTTTTTTTTAATTATTGTTGGTGAGTATACAATATGTGTGTTATAATGTAGATATTTACCAATATATAATAAATGGTTGTTTCAATGCAAAACTTAGGACCATAGGGGGTGTTTGGATTGCTTATCAAAACTTATGATATGCTTATTCCTTTTTAAAATTTCCTTAAGGCTTTTATTTATGTTGGATTCTTATACATTAGCTATAAAAGTTTGAACTTGTCATATCTTTGTCCTTTGAGTTCATGTTTGTGTTTTAATCTATTTGTTGTTTCAGAAAATGTCGCGTTATGATGACCGCCATGGTGGTAGAAGTCTCAATGTTGGCGATTTGGCTTCACGTACTAGATCACGTGATCTAGAAGAGTTAGCAAATTGGAAGGTTAGTAGCTCGACCCACTATTATTTTATATATGTTTAGTAAATTTATTGTGAGAAATTGACTCCTGCATTTCCTCATAAGTTAGTCTTGATGTTCTTTTAAGTTAGCAGTCCACGAGACTTAACACATTACCTTTTGCCACTTTGCTAATGAGGACTTATATATTAATTGCACAGAGGCAAAAACTATGAACGATAACTCTACCAATGTTACTCTACTATACGGGCTTTCAAATACACTATGTTGGTATGTCAATATTCACTTCAACTAGCGATATATTTTTTGAATTATAAGTCCCTTCAGGCTTACCTCATTTAAATGATAAACTTGATCCTTGCCTACAGGAGAACTGAAAGTAAGACCTCTCAAATGTCTTTCATATACACAGTAGAATGTTAACTGAATGCTTAAAGAGTAGATGGGACTGCCACTTGAGCTATATGAGTGGTAACAATATTAGGGATTTATCCCTTTTCGAAGGTACCCACGAAGAGCATATCTTTGAAGGTACATAAATACAAACTATAAGAGAGTTGAGTTCATCATCGAGAACTATGGACATATGACAAGATGTTCTGCCGGTCGTCATTTCTTTGACTTTTTGGCTTATACATAAAATTGATGAAAGCAAAAAATGCTTCTGTAATTGAGCTCTATCTGTTAAAGGAAACATTAGCTACATTTTGAGAGGGTCATGTAAAGATTACATACAAACATGAGTTAAAATTACTATAGTGCTCAATAAGGCTTCACCGGGTGATTATTTCTACAGGTTTTGGTGGTCGTGTTTTATGTCCGGTGGTAGTGCTAAAAGATGATTATATGTCCATTTCTTTTACTGGGTATTTGAAACAGTATCGTTAGCATTTTGTCCTTTGCATATGCCGTAGTAACCATATGTGGAACTATTAATTTGTTTGATTTTCATGCAACTCTAATTATTTATAGAGGGTGCTTAGCATCGTCTTTCGAAAGGATCATGTCATTTATTCGCTTCGAATGCAGCAACAACAAATGTCTCAAGGTGAAAAGAAAGACGAGCATTCCTTGATACCAGGAAATTCGTTTACTTTAGAATAACAAATGTATCAATGTTACTTTATCTTAAGGGTGAGCAAAAACGACCGAATCCCGAAAAACCGACCGAAACCGAGCGTCCCGAATCCCGAACCGACCATACTCGGGTCGGTATTCGGTTTTGATTTTTCAGAAATTCGGTTTTCGGGACGGGTCGGGTCGGGACAGAAACCGAAAAAACAAACCAATATCGAGCAAAACTGACCGAATCCGACTAAACCGGAACCGAACCGAGTAATTCGGGTCGGTATTCGGTTTGGGTTTTTCCCCAAACTCAGTTTCGGGATGAATCGGGACGGGTCGGGTCGGTATTCGGCCCGATGCTCAGCCCTACTTTATCTCATATTTTAATTTATTTGATGGTGTGCAAACTCAAATCAATTTTTGTATGGTTTGATAAGTTTAGTGCATATATACATGCTATATTGTACACTTCTATAAAATAAGTACATAAAAATAAAACAAAAGTTTAAAAAAACCATTATATCAATTAAAATACACAACATAAAAAATCAATAGTATATAATAACCTAAATAAACTTGGATTTTCTTGATGCATGACCCTAAAAAATTGTGACGCATGTAGCGTTTCCGTATTTATCTACTTTTATACATTGTGTGGGACACCAAACAACGACATTTTTGTATGGTTTGGTCATGCCAGCTTTAGGAAGAAAAATATTAACAAAGTTTGAAATGTACTATTTGATTTTGAATTGGGCCTGTTTTCTATAATGTAATTGTAGCACTGTGTGTACAACATAGGATGTGTATAAATGCACTAATAAAAGATAAGAGTTTGATAGAAAAGATCTTTTTAGCTCTTGCTATATCTTGTGAACAAAATTTAAAATTTTAATCTATAATAATACATAATTAAAACTTTAGAAAAAACCCGTGCGTGCACGGGTATTATAACTAGTTCCATAGTACCTAATGATTTGATTGGTTGATTTAAAAAAATGATCCGTGGAAATTTGGAGAGATAAAGTGCATTATACAATTGTATAAGTGATTGATGCATTAGCCATGTATTTAGGCATGTGTTGTAGGTCTAAATAACACTACTCATATTTTAATACTCCATTCCTTGACAAATTGAGGGTTAGAGAGGTAATGAAATGTTACCTATTTTTGCTCTTTTATCCCAATCCTGATCCCACGTTCCATGTTATTTTCTTTCAAATATTCATTCTTTTATTTTTATTTTAATTATTTATGTATTATGTATTATATTATATAAAAATCAACATACACTAACTAATGGCATACTAAATATATTTGATATTAGTTATTGTAAATATATACATAGTAAAACTTTTGTCACTCGCATACAATCTTCTTTTTTTTCTTTTTTTTTTTTTTTTTTTAATAGTTTCAACAAAAAATCTTACCTTTTTAACATCACTAGCAATGGTTTTTGCATATCAATATATTTATAATTAACAAAAACAATAATATATGTATGTAGCATTGAATAGTAAGACCCAATCCGTCACAAAATAATTGTCCAGTTTGACTTTTCAGAGTCAAACTGGTTCAACTTTGACCTTAATATATTTTTTTTGTATTATATAATACTTGATGAAAAATTATACTAACGAAAAATACACTTAAAACCCAATCCATTCATATATTTTGCATCAAGTATTATATAACACCCACAAAAATAGATAAGATCAAAGTTGAACCAATTTGACTATGAAAAGTCAAACTGGACATTTATTTTGGGACGGAGGTAGTAAGAACCAAGCAACGTCAATGATAATTACATTATTACATAATCATCATTATATTCCTTAGTATTATCTTTACTTTTCTCATTACCATTCTTCGATGTTGAACCAAGCACACCTTATGAATTTACTGTATGGAGTAGCAGTCCGTCTTTTAAGTATGCCGGATTTATTTTGTAGTTTTATGTGTAAATGTGTGAAGCTAAGATGTCTAATTTTTTTTATGGTTAAAATAGATAAATTATTTGCATACACCAATTTTTTGTAAAAGTAGATGCATGGTTCTCAATGTATCTTATTAATGCTATATCTTTAAGAAATGGTCAGTCGGTAACCAAAAAGGGTGCACGAGATCAAAGTTTTACTACCCATTTAAACTTTTTGAGGAAAAACGATGATGTTGTTGGAAATTTAGTTCAATTGATGGATATGATCATATTTGAAAATGAGTTTGGAGGTACGGAGTGTACACCCATTAAGTCCCTGATTACCCTGACTCTAATAGTGGTTTTATGTTTCTGATGGGTTCAACAGAAAGTTAAGTTTCTGATGTACTCATCAGGGAATAACTCATCAGAAGGTTCAATCCTTCAGCGAGTTACTACTGCTAGTAGTAATGTTAAGACTGCCAGTGCAGAGTTAACATATAACGATTCAAGCTCAAGCTTTTGATAGCTCGGCTCGAGCTCTTATCAAGCTTTAATATATATATATATATATATATATATATATATATATATATATATATATATATATATATATATATATATATATATATATATATATATATATATTATTCATAATAAAATTCATAATAAATTTATATAAGTATTTAAAAGCTAATTTGAGTATAGCCTAATTATAAGGACTTATTTCATAAATAAATTAATAATGTATTTTAAAAGGACTTTTTACCCTAAGTAATTTAACAATTTGTATTCTGGCGTCTCTTGTCTCTTCTCTGATCATTCATCAACCAAGTAAGCTTCTCTTTTTATTACTGTTAAATCAATCTAATTTGGTTTTCAAATATGGTTTTAGTTCAAACCAGCCACATCACTGCCACATCAGCTTTCTTAAAAACCACATTTTTTACTCCAACAATACACCTTCTCAAACCATCTTTACATTTCCACATCATCACTTAAACATCAATTTTTAATTTCAAAAACCAACCATTGGAGTGATTTTTGGTGGTTTGAACCATGGTGGGGCCCAAAATTGGTGGTTTTTGGTGGTTTGAAAAATCAAACCAAGCTTGGTTTGAACCAAGCCTCCAATGGTTTGGTTGGTTTTTGGGTTGGTTTGAACCACCAAAAACCAACCATTGGAGATGCTCTTACTGCGAGTAGCCTAAGAAAAACTATTGCAAATGTTAAAAAATATTTTAACCAATCGATAATAAATTTACGGCAGCATGATGTCATTATATGATAACAAGTTCTAGTTAATTTATTCAATACAGTTTTTTTACGTTATCCTTTATATGACACAGAAGCACGAAGCATCCATCATAAACCTTTACAAGACTTGTCTTTATTTGAAAAGGACTTTCTTTAAGGCAAAATCAAATGTACAGTGACGACGATTAAGCAGAAAACTTGATTAGTGAGTTTTATTTGTTTGACCCTGTTAATGAGAAGGTTATATCACAAATGAGCCCAAAATATGCAACAAGTAACCACTACATATGACAAACAGATCATTTAGAAACATGAAAAATGGTCACAGCATATGGACCTTAAAAAAGCTACTCAAAATCCTTATTTCATTCATTATTTATCCATACTGACAAAGTAAAAAAAAATAAGGCAAAAGTACCACCAACTTCAGTTCCGAGAGCAGTTGTTCGATACAATCTACATGCAGCTCTGCTTATTTCAACTCTCAAGACACAAAATGCCCAAGGAAAACCCGAGCGATGCAGAAATAATTATAATAGCTAAACACAAATGGATATTGAACAACACCCTTTGAATAATAAATAAATCAAACTACTAACAACAAACCCTTTCTTTCATGATGCACCAAGAAACAGCACACCCTCCCCGAATGGCTCCACGCTGACTCTGACACTTAAACAGATGAAAATCGCCACTGGGTTTCATCTTCAAATAACGTAATTACGTGTCCTGTGTTTACCGGGTTTCATCCTCAAGGTTGCGGAAACCAGCAGTAAGATCTTCGTATAGCTTCTTGAATTTTCCAGTAAGAACATCCTCGCCTTCAGCTGGGTCCTCAAACTTCTGAGACCTGTTATACATATTTCAGTTCATCAGATTAGATCAGGGATTCAGGGTTCAATGACCACAATGTGAGTATTGTTTGATGGCAATTTCACTTACACTAATCGGTAAAATAGATCACCCAAACGATGTTTGATGAGTGAGTAAGTAATCTTCTGGCCATCCATGCCAGCTCCTCTTTCCACAGACTATACATTATATAACAAGATTACATTTTTGTATCACAAACCCAAAAAGCAAACTATATATACTGCAATTAAAACAGAGGGTGGCTTACCTGGTTGGCTAGATTGTAGAAATGGATAATATTGCGCATCATCCATACAGACTTGTAGAAGGGGCAGTACTTATCATATCTGTCCTCGTTACGATATAGAAGTTTTAGCGCACATGGTAAAACACAAATTAGTGTGAGAAAAAAGAAGGGGTGTGTAGGTTACTTACGGTGTGAATGCATTTTGAGCAAGATAGTCTTCCCTCAAAAGTTTTGCAGTTTCTAAGGTAATCTTATCTGATTCAGCCAAAGCATCTTTACCCACAAGCTGAAACGACAATTATAAAATATGCATATTACATTGAATATCAAACAATAAAAGTTTTTTTTACTTCACTCCAAATTTAAGTAATCGACATAAAGTAAAAATAAAGTAAAAGGCAACAAACCTGGACAATTTCATTAAGATCGTCTTCTCTCTGGAGCACCTCACGAGCCTTTGTCCTAATGTCGATGAAATCTGAATCAAACTTCTCATAGAAGGATTCTAGAGCCTGAATAAGCAATACATCTTTAGTAAGAAAGATAATATAACAAGGTGGAAAAAATGACAACTTGTTGTGATCATTTCAACAACGCACCGTTGAGTACTTTGAGTAGGAGATAAGCCAGTTTACAGATGGAAAATGCTTCCTCTGGGCAAGCTTCTTATCTAAACCCCAGAAAACCTGACAAAATGTGCAATGGCTTACATTATCAATAACTTCCGATTGCATATCATTACCACAAACCAAAGAAAAATGTAACTGAATAAACCTTAATACTCAGAGATTAAAATATATATATATATATATACCTGAACATTACTGAGGGTAGCAGATGTAACAGGATCTGAGAAATCTCCACCAGGAGGAGAAACAGCACCAACAATTGTGACACTACCATCACGTTCTGGTCCACCAAGACACTTTACTTTACCAGCACGTTCATAGAAGGATGCCGAACGTGCTGCCAAATATGCAGGATAACCACTATCTGCGGGCATTTCTGCCTGTAAAAAACGTAAAACAAAACTCACACAATTACTTATTCGTTATAAACAAATATTTTTAACCAGTCAGTAATTTAAAATTTTCTTTGGCTTTGACTACATAAGTGAAAAGTAGGCCAGAGTGAAATTCAAAGACTTCTTCCAACAACAAAGAGGCGCATCATATATAGAGTAAATGTCTAATTTATGCTCCATACAGGGAACAGAGATCACTACAACAAACAGAATAAACTCAAATGAGCAGTAACGATTGTTGTGAAATTGAAAACGTACCAAACGACCAGAAATTTCACGCAATGCCTCTGCCCAACGTGAGGTAGAGTCTGCCATCATACTGACATTGTAACCCATATCTCTGAAGTATTCAGCAATGGTAATTCCTGAATACAAATAAAATGCAATTCAATTAGAACTTTGGTATCGTGAAAGACTATGAATCAATTTTAAAAGAGAATATTCAAAGTGGTTTTACCTGTATAGATTGAAGCCTCACGAGCAGCCACAGGCATGTTAGAAGTGTTGGCCACAAGTGTTGTACGCTTCATGACAGATTCTTCACGTCCGTCAGGCAATGTCATTGTCAATTGAGGGAAATCCATAAGAACCTGCAAAGTAATCATACAAAATTAGTAAAAAAGCATACATGGACACATGAAACAAAAGAATAATATCTTCGGTGAGACATACTTCCGCCATTTCATTTCCTCTTTCTCCGCAACCAACATAAACAACAGTGTCTGAATTTGAGTACTGCATAATGAAGGAAAAACAGTGAATATGGAAATAATATCAGCATCTAATTATTGAATTAAGTGACAAAACAATATACATCCATACCTTAGATAGAGCTTGACTAATAACGGTTTTACCACAGCCAAAAGCACCAGGAATAGCACATGTCCCACCAAGCACAGAGGGGAAAAGGGCATCAAGAACACGCTAGCACATAGAATATATGATTAGGGATATAAACAAGCTGAATGATCAACAGTAGATACCTTTTTATTAGGACTAAATAAACAAGCTAAATTAATATAAATGCTTTATAATATACTGATAGATACCTGTCCAGTAAGAAGAGGAGTATCAGCAGCAAGCTTTGATGCAACAGGCCTAGGTGTACGTACGGGCCAAGTCTGTGAATATAATGAAAATAGAAATAAGAAATCGCATGTATAATTACTATTAGAAACTCAAATATACTTGATCATCATGTTTGTAAAAGAAAAATATAAAACCTGAAGCATGGTAAATTGCTTTTTGACACCTTGAAATTCAAGCTCCAAGACAGTGTCCTGTATAAACAGAGAAATAGTTGATACTCAGGATCCCGCATATACAAGATTATACATCAATTTAATACAACCGTTGCTCCCAACTGAGATGTCTCAAATGGACTATGCAGTTATAATGTACGCCCAACACTAACCACTAACATAAATTCACAGAAAACAATTTTGTATGACAAATACGTCTATTTTTATACAGGCCTAACAGTTTTAACCCGGCATAAAGCGGCCTGGCTTGTCATAGTCTAGTAGTCCATTATCTCAATCGACATGCATCTTTATATACCAACTTAGATATTCATATTAACATAGGTGCTTTTAAGGTTGATTGAGTCCACAAGAAGTATGCTGAAAACATCTTTCTTTTCCTATGATATAAATACACATCTTAGCGCTCAATTAATTGCTACACTACAGATAGTTCTGCATGTGCTAGTTTACACCGATGAAGCTAAATCATCATAAAAAGAGTCATGCTAGATGCCTATTTATATGCATACACAAACATGAGAATAATATTAAAAGTGTGGTCAAGATGGCAAAATGAGTTTGATAGAAAGACCTTTAATGTTGATCGAGTCCACAACAAGTATGCAGAAAACATATTTCTTTTCCTATGATATAAATACACATCTTAGCACTCAATAAATTGCTACACTACAGATAGCTCTGCATGTGCTAGTTTACACCGATGAAGCTAAATCATCATAAAAAGAGTCATGCTAGATGCCTATTTATATGCATACAAACATGAGAATAATATTAAAAGGGTGGTCAAGATGGCAAAATGAGTTTGATAGAAAGACCTTTAATGAGTATTGACCAGCTGGTGCAACATATGTTACTTTTCCCATGGCATCAGGAGGTAGACCAATGCGATGTTCCACTAAACTGTTCTCAAAAACAGTCTGCACAGATATGAGAAGAAAACTAACAGTTAAAAACAATAAAAGATTCTGGATAGAATTGAAACAGGAAAAAAAAATAAAAAGAACTCTTTAAAAGTGAGGATGTTATGACTTACAGCATATAGATCTCCACCTGTGATAAGATCTCCCTCGCCTGACATCACAACAAACATTTAGATTTAAAATTATCTACTACAAAAAACAATTACAAATTTGCCACACATGATGACCCATAATTTTCTATAGTTCAATGTAGACAGCTTACCTATTTTCTTTGGCTGGAATTCCCAAAGTATATCCTTGTCAAGAGCTGGGACAGATACACCACGAGGAATGTACACATCCTGTGATATTCTTGCGATAGTCTTCAAAGGCCTCTGAATACATAGAGAAAACAGCATTTATTAGCTCCTAAATAAGAAATAAAAAAGACGGTAGAATAAAGCTGTAACAAAGTGTAGAACTAAAAGCATCCAACGAACCTGGATACCATCAAAAATGTTCCCCAAAATTCCAGGGCCCAACTCCACGGATAGAGGCTGCAAATTCACACAGAAATTACAGCAAGTTCCAAACAGAAGTAACCGCAAATGGAGTGATTATGTACAAATACATACCTTGTGTGTACGCAGAACTGGATCGTTCACCATCAGCCCAGCTGTTTCTTCATAAACTGTAATACAACAAATATTTTTTTTCAATATTGAGAGACTGAAGAAATGACTCAACAACTCAAAGACAGTTCAGGTTTTCCTCCTGATCAGCTTAAGTGGATAAATTAATTAGTTATATCGAAGCATGGGTACCAAGATAACATTCAATTACCCCGATTGGCTTAGAATGTAGTTAATTCATAGCCTTTGACTAGTAATCAAGCACATAAAATACCGAATAAGACACTTTTTGGGCCATAATCAATCTCATCAATATCTTTTCATGATTGTTACTGGGTAAATAGGTAAACCAGAAAAGGAATATCAACGAATGACCAACAACCTCAATGTTTATGATAACTTCTAAGAATATAAAGTAAAATACCTTGGATGGTAGCAGAATCTCCTTCCAAACGGATAATCTCCCCAATAAGGCTGTCATGTCCAACACGAACAAGTTCGTACATAGCAGCCCCGTTCATTCCATCTGCAATGACGACTGGCCCTGATACCTGCCAAATTCAAAAATACATGAGCTCACTGGTTGGTCATTACGAGTTTGGTTTACAAATAGTGTGCTCAACCATCAATTGTTTACTAGCACTTAATATATAATATGTACATGACAGACACTTGAGCAAAGTCATCAAATATTAACATGTCCGAACACAACAATTCCTTACCTCCTGTTCATCAATATTATTACAAAAACATATCCGGATATTTATGAGATAAACAACTATAATGACTCCTGATTTAATGACACAAGTAGCACAGATTTCAGTATTAACAAACTTTAATGTCTCCGCAATAAAAATATATCTAGCCAGTAAATTATAAAAGTTCAATCAGCATAAATCACATAAGCAGTAGCATTTCACATGTTCCGATTACAAATTATTTAATCAGCCAGCCTAGAGCGCCTTTTCACAGGTATCAATTCATTTCCATACAGTCAACCACTGGATCACTGGCATAGAGTTGTTATCCACTATATCCGAAAGTGCAGATACATTACAGATATCAAAATAACATATCACAAGTTCCGCTTACATATTATTTAATCAATCAATCAGTCTAGACCACCTTTTCGTAGGCAAAAAACAGGATAAAGTTAATAAAATGATCCAGAGAGGGATGGTTATACTGATAGAGATTCATTTCTATAGAAACTAATAAACAATCAAATTCAGTTACAGTGATATAGTGTGAACACAGATCAGATCAATAATTCAGTTATAGAAATATAAAATGAATTCAGATCAGATCAACATAAATAAAATTCGATCAAACGGATAACTAAAACCTAATTACGTAGATCGGAAGTGATATACCTTACGGACGTAACCGCACTCGCTCTCCTTCTCGGAGTCTTCGAACGTGGTCAATCGAGCACCGTATGCAGACGGCATGATTGTTATTAGATCGGTATGAACACGATGATTGGTGGTTATAACAGAGACGTGTATAATATAACAGTGACGAAGAAAAATACAATCACAATCAGTTGTGCTGTTAATTGGCCTTTCAAAGAGGGGGAGTTATTGTCTGCTACGCACGTTGGGGTGTACCGGATCTTAGATCTAATTATCTCTTGCCACGTTTATATAACTTTTTTCTTTTTTTTTGACTATTTATTTTTGGATTTTTCTAACATGTGCCTTAGGGCACATGATAAGTACACAAAAAGACAAAAAAAAAAAAGTACAAAAAATACATTGTGGCCTAAGTTTTTTTTTACCTTTTCTTTTGTCCTTTTGTGTACTTAACATGTGCCCTATTTATTTTTATGGGGTCGGATTTTAGGTTGGTGTTTTTTTTTCTAAAAAAGAATAATGGAGAGATTTGTATTTTTCTTTAAAGACAAAAGATGGTTTATTCATGGATTTATTGAAAATAACTCAAACTATGATGAGTTATTAATGGATGTGCTTCGGCAACACTTGAATGCTGGTCTACCAAAACAACAATGTGATAAAATACAATAAGACCGAATGTAATAGTAACAAAACTCATCATCTACAGTGTCAGGTATGATAACGTCACATAAGGCGTCAATCTAACGTGGATGGTTTTTGGCTTGAGCCATTTGGCGCCACCATACCGCCCCTTGTGCCATTCTCCAAGCGTTTGAATTGGCATATGCTATTCTTTGCTTTTTTTTTTTTTTTTTTTTTTTTTTTTTTTTTTTTTTTTTTAATTAGCTATTTTTGTTGAGTTTGTGTTTTAATTAAGTATGGTGGGTCTCACAACGAGTGTTTTGGCTTGAGTTAATTTTGGGGTTTTACGGGTATTTTGGTGTATAAATGTGAAAAAAGAAATGCTGATACAGCGGTGATGTGACAAAACGGCTTGAGCCATGATACCCCTTGCTCTTATAAATTAACGTCACATCACTATTCAACATATTATCAAAACCATCACTAAACATGTGTAGTATTAACCGCTAAAACCACCACCAAACTCATTATGTTATATTTATTTTTTTATAAAACTTAAACACAGAATCACACACTAGTTCTTCATCCTATAACACCCAAAAATATATAGTCCGTACAAATTTTCTATTTATTTAAATAAGCTAAAATAAAGGAGAAGTTGTGCAATCGGTTAAGTGGTCGTTACCACCCAACAAAAGCCAAAAACCCACCAACCCGCGCAGTGGTGGGGTGTTGTAATGGGAGACCCCGTGTGATTGTGACCATTACGGTTGGTCTAATAATAAATATCGAACATTGTTTAAAAATATATTAGTAGAAGCTGGTAGGGTGACGTGTTGATGCTTGACACCCGAGCTAGTTCAAAATTTCTTTTATATTAATCGAAAACAAAGTTTATGAAAGTAGCGTCCTAACATATAACCTTGGTTCGCAGTGTCTGTAATACAAATAACCATTTGATGAAAGATTTGTCCGTTAAATTATGACACTTCTTCAATCTCAGATAATTTAAGAATTTAACCATTCAGACAAAAAATAGATAATTTAAGAATTTTCTCAGCGAGACACTTTGTTAAATTGATGCACTTCATATATTTATTACTAATTGGTGCATAAAACTTTTGTGAAATAAATTTATCTAATTTTGAGTTTTTATATGTTTTTTTATTGCACAGAAAACGAATTTTGATGCGCAAAAAAAATTTGATGCACAAAATTTTTAACTTTTTGTAGTTAGATACGCAATGTTATTTTGATGAAAAAAGTCAAAAGAAGTTGGGTGCAAAAACAAATTTTTAATGCACAAAAAAATGATTTAATGCACAAATGTATTGTTTCATAATTTTTTTTTTCCGGAAAAAGTATCCACTTTTAGAAAAAGTTCCTTCACGACTTTTTCATACACCAATATACCCGATCTTGTGGAATTTTTTTGGATTTTTTCGCGAACTTTAAAAAAAAATCTTTTTACGTAATGTACGGATATTTGTCTTTTTATTTGATCTTTATCCTATATATATCTATAAAACATATATATCAGGATATATATATATATATAATATTATATATATATTATATATATATTATATTATATTATATTCAGGATGTATATAACATCATTAATGCCACATAATGCCACTTAAACGCCACCTAAGCAAAGCATGCCACCTAAGCAGTGTTTTACAACAAGCAAGCATTTATAAAGCTAAAATTCGGAAATTATTTAAAATTTTTGTCACTTGCAGTATTTGAACCCTGGTCTTGGTATCCACACACAAGCCTGTCAACCATTGGACCACGCAGGATTTTGTGACAGACATTTGAAAACAATAATTACATGCTTAAATTGATATCTTATAGTACCACCTCAATGCCCTTATCAAACACATAAACCTACGTAATAAAATAATGTCGTATATCAGACCTTTTTCTCAAGACCTTAACCCTAATCCCGTATCCCCTAAAAACAATCGCTTCACAGCATTAAACAATCGCTGATTCTCAAATCTACAAAAAAAGAGGTAAAAGAATTATTGTTTCAAGAATTTTTGATATCATAACTCACCATTAAATTTGTGAGTTATTGTTTGATATGAAGGATTTGTTAGGTATGAATCTTTGTATCACGTTTTATGGTTTTTTTAGACAGATCACGTACAAGAAAAAGGTTTGTCTCTTTTCCCTCAAAACCCTAATGATGATTTGTGTGCATGCATGCTAATATATTGTTTAAAGGGTATATAATGATAACATCTATATTTCCGCTTTATAATGTGAACATTGGACATAGAATGATGCTTTGCCAACAATTTGGAGGAATCAACGGAATATGTTTTTAAGTTTATTGATGATGAGAAGGTACAATTCTTTGTTGATGATTGTGTTTACTTATTATTAATCGGATTTATAAAATCATGGTGTTGTTGATTTAATTTTTAAGTTTATTGTCTGATTAATTTCTACCTATCTGTGATATAGTTATCAATGTATTGAAACAATAGTATAAAATAGTACATGAGGTTATTATTCAACCAATGAATCAGTTTGTTTGCAGTTGACGAGGAGGACATTCTTGATCACTATCTTGCCGAGAAATTAAACTTATCAAATAGGAGGACATTGATCACTATCTTGACGAGGAGGACATGCTTGATTACCATATCTATTTACGTCTGTGATTTACTTAGTCTCCCAGTTTTGATTTTTAGTTTAGTAGTCTCCACCCTATATAAGGGAGGAGAACATGCCAAGGAATGGATTATGAAGCTATTTGAGAACAATACTTACTCTGTTGAGGTAATCTTTCATTGCTTAGCATTATTAGACATTAGACTTTTCAGGACGATGCTTAGGTATTGGAGCAAGACATCATGTGCTTAAAAAAATCTTGAATAGGGAAAAAATCAGGAATTGAACCTGATCCTGATATTGATGCTTTCATGAAGGGGTTTGTTCCAGGCCAGGAAACTACTTTGATCACTGATTATATCATCAAGATTAGTCACTTTTTTTTCACTCAATGTGAGATTTTGATATCATAGGTACAAGGATTAATATAAGAAGCTGAAGATAATCGTATGATAGATACTTGGCTTGGAAACGTGTGTTGATGCTATGGTTGGCGATCAAATGATAAGAGGTATCTCTGGAGGAGAAAAGAAACGTGTTACTACTGGTATGCTTTTTATGCATTTATAGCTTTTACACAACTCCTGAAATGGATATATCTTAAACCCACACAATAAAACTTCCCCATTAATTGTTATTTGGCGGTTTAGTTTGGCGGGAAAATTGGTATAATATATAGCATAAACCTGTGTTTATTTATGTTTTTTTAAGGTTGTGGATGTAAGTTAAAAAGGAATGGTCTCAACCCGAAAAGTTAGCAGACGACATCTACTAAAGTCAAGTCGTGAATACACAAGCTAACGTTGTTGCCAACAAGCCATATTTTTGGTAGATCTTCAATAAAATTGAACAATGTAACTTTTGTAATCGTGTGTGACACATCAGTGATCTATATATAATAATTTTTTGGACATTAAATGCCATGACATGGATTAAAAAATTATTTTCTATAGTTTCAGCCTATATGGAATTTTAAATTTACCGATGACATTATCTTGGCGAGGCAGCCTCATCCGAATTGTGGTTGCAACCCATGGTTGCTATTCGGTTTTTGCGACTATGTTTGCAGCCCCGTATCTTGGTTGGGCAGTCACACTGAGAGTTTGATTGCAGCCATTTTGTGTATACAATGTTTCAAAACTTGGTGAATGTTTATTTGAGTCAAAATGGTGCAGATTGACCTAAAACACCCTTTTTTCACACAGTACATTCTCACATTCTTCAAATAAAACTCATACCCCGAATTCATTCATTTATAATTTAAATGTATTGAAATTGTCACCTTTAGTTATAGAATTTGACGTATGGTATCATTGGTTTAGTAGGATTGAAAACGAAGATGCTATTTATGGAGCCATTGTTGAAGCTCATGTTGACCTTACAAGGAATTATTGTACTTTCATGTTGTGATTTTATAATATAGTCATTTTTATTCTATAGTTTAGTGTTGATTAGTATAACAAAAGTAAGTGGGTAGTAGTTTCGAGTGCAAGTAACATGGGATTGTAGATTAGATTGCACTTAACACCTATATGTTCTCTTAGCTACAAAAAGCTCACAAGATATCATTAAAATTGGTTTTTATTAGTCGTGGCTTTTATATTGTCATAGATGCTTCGTTGTTTGCTTTGTAATTATTTTGAGAAATGCAGAGAAGAGAAGAAAGTGATGTAGCTATATTCGATTGGATATTGGAAAAAAAAGTCCACATATATCGTTTTTAGATGTAAGATTCATCATATACATTAATGAAGTGTAAGAAGTTATTTCGATGTAGCTGGTGATAATTTGCAGTAAAGCTTCACTTATAAAAACTTTAATGAAACTTATGTAAGTGACTTACTGCTCTTAACAGTTACCTACATCTCTGCACGGAACAATTTCTTATGGATTTCGAGCACCTTCAGAATCAATTTCAGTCCACCTGTGAGAAGAGCCAATGCAAATGTGGTAAGTATCATTGCAAAGTATGCCGTCCCTACTGAAGAATGGCCAGATTTGCTACCATTTTAGTTCCAGTGCAGTCATTATACTTCTTTTTTGAAGTATGAATAATCAACTGATATCGTGGAGTCCTATTCAAGTCATCAAGTTTTTTTGTGAACATAAGTCATCAGTGACTTGATGACCTGTATGTGGCATTTTTTGTTTCAATTAGTCAAAAAGTTGGCTTTTTGGTTCCATTTAAGTCAATTGGTTTAGAAGGTCAGGTTACTGGATGAATCAAATGAGACAGAAAGCCAACTTTTTTGTTACTTATACGGTAAAAAAATGAATTAAAATGACTCGAGTGGGACAATTGGTGTTTACCATGTTGAGTTTTATTACGAGTATTAACCGTTGTCCTTATTTATATACACAGTTTGTGAGTTGTGCACCTACTATCAAGACTAAACTGGTTAAATCTTCAGCAAAGTTTTGTCCAGTCATTCCACGAGGAGTCATGTAGACATTGGACCCCCGCAAATCTAATGATACATTTAGGCATGGGAGGAAACCCATTGATACATTTAGGCATAAAACATAGATTGCCATATTGACATTTTTGATGAATGAAATGGCATGGATACATGGGAGGAAACCCATTGACGGACAAAAACGGGGATATAAATTCTAGACTTGAATATGCTTATCTCATGGCAAATATATCCGATGAACTATATGAGGTAAGATAAAGCTCCCATTCCATCACAGTTCCATGTTTTTTCTCATATTTTGTGAAATGAAACCAGTGAAAGTAATATACTCACTGTCGAATGAACTATTGCAGGCTACCAAACAGGATTGCAGTGGTGATGATGCAGAAGCCGACTCTAACAATATGCGATGCATGTTGGATATTAATGAAGCCCACAAAGTAAGCCTAATTCATTTATATCCGGCACTTTCATTTTATCTTTTTGGCAAACTGTGTAAAACCTTCTTTTCTTTTGATGTTAGCGTGTTTGGCCCATAAACATTCAACAAATTGATGGATCAACCTGTCTTTGCTAAAGTTGTGAACTTTGTTGCTACAACTGATGTGCCAAAAAGTGCTCAACACAGAAGCTAATGTTTGGTTTGATGAATTTAATGGTGTTACATTGCAGGATATTTATCTTAACTGTGTAGCTAATCTATTTTTTCCCTTTTTCAATGGATCTGTGATTCAGGTCATGGTTGTAGCCAAGGTTGGTGTTTGGTCGTACAATTTACCGAGGACCTTATCTTGGCCAGGCAGCCTCATCCGAATTGTGGTTGCAACTCATGGCTGCTATTCGGTTTTTGCGACTATGTTTGCAGCCCCGTATCTTGGCTGGGCAGTTACACTGAGAGTGTGATTGTAGCCATGGTGGGTGTTTGCCACCGCTGTGGTTGCAGCCCATGACAAAAGCCAAAATGATTTATAATTCAGATGGTTGCTGCACGAAAAAACGCCAAAATGATTAATAATTCAGATGGTTGCTGCACCGAGGTATGGTAGATAACATAATTTGATTGATATGCACCTCATAAAATCAAGCCAATTAGAGTTGCACTATTTTACTCTTTCCAGCACCACTTAAACCTACAAGAGCCGTAACAGTTCCACATTTTTGTGTCAAATCGAGGCCACTAAGGATCTCTACATCAGCCTCAAGGGATACGAGAAGAGCAAATCTAAAAAATGATAGAATAGTGAGTTACAAAATGGACCATCGAGCAGGTTGTGTAACATGTTAAAACATGTGATATTCTACAGTCAACAAGGGGTTTGACCGGAACACACTGTCTAGAATTTTCAGATACTTATAAACATTTAGTATGTAAAATATTATTACATAATTTCAATTATCTCAATAAGTCAATGACGATCTTTTTTTTTTTTAAATGATTTAGGAGGTTCTATGCATTAGATATACTCTTAGGTGCTGTTTCTTTTAATTTAGATTAAGTGATGATTACATATGACATATGGTTTGACAAATAAAGGGTCCCTCGAATAAGTGATAGCTTTAAAGAACACGTTTCTACAGATCCACTTACTGTCAACAATGCAAAATGCTATATATACATGTAAGTAGCACCGTTTCCCGTTATTGTTGAACATAAATTTCTTTTTCTAATTATGATACAAAAACCTAGCCAAAAGGAAAACAAGATAAATTTAGACAAAACAACAGAAAGAAGGGTGTAAACTTGACAATTTCATGCAACCACTTAAAGTTTATTATGCGATAAACAGAGATAATTGGATAAAGCATGCCGATAAAATGTTCATTCTGCATTTATGGATCAGTCCTTTACATCATACGTTTATGTCCATCTTTTATTTAACGCCATTTGATCTTTTAATTTTTGTTGATTGCTATAAATTATAAGACCTTATGTTCATGGTTGAAAGAATCACTGAACAACATGAATTCATTTTTAGGCGCTTGTGATCTTATTTGTGGAGGATTTTGATCGCTTTGCTGGTGTGCGTGGCAAGTTTATACATACAAAAAAACAGGATCACGAGGCTTTTATTAATCAACTTCTCGTGGAACTTGATGGGTAACTCTCATAACTCTTCACCACAGATCGATCACTACATAAATTTTGAGCCACATGTCTACACAATGTGTATCTTGCTATCTATTTGTGTGTTTGTGTGTGTGTGTAGATATATATCATGCATTCAAATTTATCTGCATTAATGTAATTACTCTGTATCATATATGTCCAAGTAGCCTCACTCCTGGCAACCGATTCTTTTGCGCATTTTTGAGAGACAAGACGGGTTTGTTTCATTGGCTACAACTCGAAATCTCAAACAAATTGACGAGGCTTTACAGCATCCTGATCGGATGGACAGAATATTCCATCTTCAGCTACCAACACAAGCTGAAAGGGAGAGAATACTTCAGAATGCTGCAAAAGAAACTATGGATCCAGATCTTATTGATTATGTTGACAGGCAGAAGGTACATGATTGCATTCAGTCATTTTATCATTGCAGCTATTTTTTATTACTCTAATTGTCGTTGGTTATTTTCTCATCCTAGGTCCCTTATATAATGTCAAAGCTGTCTATCTACTTGTGATTTTTGTTAATTTAAAGATGGTTAACAACTTGATGAATTTTGAACTATATTCCTTGGCTATCTTCACTAGAGGTGGTAATTTTGACCCATTCACTTACGATTGGGTTAATTAGGGTTCTGCTCTATCTCTAACAGGTAAAATAAACAAATTTAGCTTAAAATGAAACGGGTCAAAAGTCGCCCAAACAGTATATTAGCATTAAACCTCCTACACCAATTTTTGCGGTAATATTTAGTTTCTTCTGTACATTCTATAGCTTAAACTATTTTGTGTGCTTACTTTCCTTGTCACTATTTCTTCTCATAATGACTACTACACAGACTTTCAGCAGTAGTATTCCCATGTGGTTCAGGAAGACACCAATCGCAAAGAAGATGAGCAAAATGTTGGTTAATCATCTCGGCTTGACATTGACAAGAGAGGATTTTCAAAACGTTGTAGACTTAATGGAGCCATATGGTCAGTTAACCAATGGGATTGAATATTTAAATGTTCCTCTTGATGCAAGTATATGGCGACTTTTTATAGTTGAATTGCCAAATTAGTTTATAATGATATTCATTTGGATTTTGCTCGTCATTATAGTGGACAAGGGAGACAAAGTTTCCACAAACTGTTTAGGTTGCTGGTCGTGGACTTATTGCTGCTCTTTTACCAAACTATGATGTGGTAGATAACTTATGGTTGGAGCCTTTATCTTATGAGGTATGCTTTTATAAAACTAATACATTTATACAATACTAATGGTGTTTGTATTAAAATTACTGTGTGGGCGACTTTTATATGGGTTGGTCAAAGTGGGTATGGGTCAGAACGGGTAATTTTTTATGGGTAGAAACGAGTTGGTTCATGGACTTGGAATCCCTTTTGATATAACCATGTCCTTTGATATTTGACTTTAAAAAGTCAACCTACCAATAGGGTAGTCTTGACCCATTTACTTAAACATGAAATGGGTCACATTGGATTACCGGTTGACACAAATTAGGATATATACTGATTTACTTATATTACACTTGTGAAAGTCAGCTGAGATATGTCTGATCTTAAAGATTTTATAATTCAGTTTTTGACACCATCATGTTTTGGCATCAGGTAACATCTCTTAGAAATACCTGTTAAAATAATATATTATGTAAACTGTGAATCTGTGAATGAAACTTGCAACTTCAGGTGCAATAAGCATGATCATAGGTTGTTTAAATATTCAATCCCAAACACCACATAATCTCCACTATGCACTTTTATATCTTTTGTTTTTTGATTATTCAATGGGAAAGGGGATTAGAAATGTCATAGAATACGAATAAACTAAACCTAAGAATTGAATAAACGTACAAACATGATATGCATGTATATATTTATGGTGTGTTTGCAAGTATATATATATATATATATATATATATATTAGTGTAGGAAAATCCCGACCAAAGGGTGAATTCTATCTCTAACCAAGATTGAATAAACCGAGAGGTCACAGAGATTCAAACAAAATATAATTCTGGAAGTATTGATTTTTTCCGGGTCGTTAGGTTCTGATGAAGTGTGAATGGAATGTTGAATTCCGTTCGTGATCGAATGATTTGATTAAGTGAGAAATTTTGGGATTATTTCTAAAAATAGAAAACATAAACTAAAAAGCATTACAAATGAATAAGCAAAGCACAAATCATCAAAAACGTAATTAAAACTAAAAAACGGGCTCTTATGGGTCTAAAAACGGGCCTAAGAAAACCATAAAGTCAAAAATTAACTCTAGATGTGCAAATTTGGTTCCTAAAAGCCCTAAATGATTAAAAAGAATTTTAGAAAAAAGATTTATATTTTTTTTGCTTTTTATTTTATTTTTTATGAATTAAAAACACTTTTGTACTAAAAATAATATAAAAAATACTAAATTAATATGAAAAATTATGATTTTTTTTGGAAAACTACTTAAAGTTATAAAGATTCTATGAAAAATAAAAATAAGTTGACAGCTTATTAGGATAAGCAGTTATTAAGCAAATAAGTAAAATAAGCTTAAAGGACTGAAAGGTGTTAAATATAAAACCTAAACAAACTTTAACGGAAAAGACCCAAGGGCGTAGTTGGTTAAGGTGATGGTTATAAGAGGTTGAGACTGGTTGAGGTCAGGGGTTCAAGCCTCAGGCTCACCTTGGCTTCCCAGTTTCCCTCTTTTTATTTTTTTCAATTTTTCTTTTTGGAACTTATAAATAAGCTAAAAATAGAAAACTTTGTGAAAACAAAAATTTTGTAACTCAAGAAATAAGCTAGAAAAGGGCTTATAAGCAAACAACTTCTAATGACTAAAAATGCTAAGGGCCTAACTGATACGAACACACGAGCTTCTAAAAGCTTGTGTGTAAACTAAAAAAAACTTCTAAATCCTAAATTCTAACCTAATAAGCAGTTCCAAGCTAAATAAGCAACTCTAAACAAGCAATAAGCTCAGATTTCAAAATAAGCAAATAAGATGAAACTGCCATATCAAACAGCCCGAAGTGGCAACTTTAAGCTATAAAATAAGCAACTAAAGCAATAAGCTTTACCACAAAAACT
>CP139508.1:107685674-107926272 GCA_021014915.2 Artemisia tridentata subsp. tridentata
AAATTACCTTGCCTTCTGCTATCATTATCATATAAAGAGGATGATCTATGTAGTATGTATGATCAGTAATATCCATGTTCTTAAAAGTCACATTTGATCATATTGTTGATTAGTTTATTTGTTTTTACTACGGTATCCACCCCTTTACCTTGCTATCCGCCCAATGGGTTTTGCAGAAAGGGTTTTCCATATCAGGTTGACAAACGTCTCCCTAGCCTCCGTATTCAGATGAACCCGGCAACCTTTGTGATACTTTTTTCTAATAAAATATAGCAGGTTTAAAATAAAATTTTGAGCTTTAGGTCAAGTAAGTATATATATAAATCATAAAGCCAAGCTAATCTTGGAATAATGGTGTTTTGATCAGGGTCAATTGGATGTGGCACGTGTTTCCCTGGTTGCTCTCTTGTTTGAAAGTGTCATGCGACGAACATAACTTTTTCAAAAAAAAAAAAAACATACGCAAAGCTGTCAAGATTCAATATTTTGGCCCTATAGTTCATGAGAATAGAAGAAAAGTATACTGAGAACAAGCTTCTTAGTAGTTGCAAGGACAGTCATATTGTGGAAAAATGCAATTTCCCAATAGGAGAAAAGCTTTTTTGTCAACACAAGGTGAGTCAAGTCAACCATAGAAGCCAATGCATAAATGCAATACAATTTATTTATTGTCTAATAGTTCAATCATATCTCAAATCCACTAGGTAAGATCAACCATAGAACTATAGAAGCATATGTTTATGGGCACATGTTTTACGTTGTTCATCACCATACTGAATATTATAGTAGATCACTTGAGGAATAACCAGGAACAAGACCATGCAGATGTCATACACTCAATACTACCAGAACCAGATCAAGATGAATGATGCAGACGCTTTTCACTCGCGGAGATCAAATCCGTGACCATGGGCGGCTCTTGGGTGAGCCGGGGAGGCCAACCGGCTAGGGCCCGTTTTACGCGAGGGCACATTTAAAAAAAAAAAAAAAAAAATCCTATATATATATATATATATATATATATATATATATATATATATATATATATATATATATATATATATTATATGTATTTTTTTAAATAGGTATTAAACATTTAAACTTGGGCCCAATTAAATTCCAATCTTATAACTAAACCTATAACTCATAATAAATTTATAAGCCCAATAAGGGGTCTAAGGGGCATATTTTTTAACGGCTCGGATAGGGCACGTAAATCCTCAGAGACGCCTCTGTCCGTGACCCTTAACTTTAGTGAATCATAGTCATCGGAAGGGGTGGGGTTTTGGAAAGGTCTACAAGGGAGTCATAAACAGCTTAGGGAACAAGTCCAGTTGCCATGAAGCGGCTCGAGTTGGGTTCTAACCAGGGATCTCTTGAGTTCTGGACTGAGATCGATATGCTTTCTAAGTTTCGACATAGTCATCTTCTACCTCTCACCGGATATTGTAAATCTGACAATGAAATGATACTTGTTTATGAATATATGCCCGGTGGAACCCTTGAATATCATATACATAGCAACCGACTATCAAGGAATCATAATACTCCCATACCTTGGGAGCAATGTCTAAAAATTTGTATAGGTGCTGCACGTGGGTTAGACTACCTTCACACGGGTACGGGAACTCAACAAAGGGTCATACACCGTGATGTGAAGAGTTCAAACATTCTTTTAGATGAAAATTTAGCAGCTAAAGTATCAGACTTTGGATTATCAAGGATGTTGTATATGTGTCGTAATTGGGGTGATAGGTATCCTGATAGCAATTAGAAGTCACGAGTATGAACGCTTTCAGATCGATTAAATTGGAGTGGATACCAATTAACGACCGGATAAAATCTAATTGATTCAAGTTTGTGTATGTGGTTATGTTTGCAGTTGCAAAAATGTCTGTGTTTTTGCGTCGCTCTCAAATCAGATGTTATCTCATTGTTTATAGGTTTCAAACCGTTATTAAAACGGTTTTATGAACGGTTAATAAGAAGCAAAATAACTGTAAAACAGTTATATGGTAACTGCCCCAACCTAGCAGCATGTTCACATAACTAGCAGCAGATTTACAATGCTAGCAGCAGAGTTACAATGCTAGCAGCAGACAAATAACCTTATTAGCAGGTTAACATCATTAGCAGCAGGTTAACCATGATGCATAAAGCTCTTGATAATTACTAGCAGCAGTCCCATTAGACACAAGCAGTACCTTAGCAACAAAGCTAACCGTACCATTGCATAATAGGAGTACCTTATCATAAAACTAGCCGTACCTTTTATCCATAACCAACCGTACCTTCTATGTAACTAACCGTACATTTGAAATAATCAACCGTACCTTCTTATAAGTAACCGTACCTTTTAACCCAGTTAGACCTGTTAATATACAACTAAGTGTCGACCCTTATTTGTATATTAAACTTAACTTATAATACACTAAAATACCAACAAACCTCTCCCATTTTAGTGTAATCATAAATTAACTAACTATACACAGCAAACAATCAAACTAATGCATAAATGAAATGTCGAGACAATTGAATTTCATATTAGTATATTACACATTCCAAATATTCGAATATCAAGGTTTCCCGAAAGATTGAACCTTGTAATATTACTATTGAATACCTGAAGATAATATACACATTAGTTTTGCATACACAATTTCTTACTTGACACATTATTTTACTAGCCTATGTCCCTATCCTTTCGTGAGTACATCGAAGCCAAGTCCCAACTTCTTGAAGCAGCTAAACTTCATACTCATATAGGTAGTTCTTTTAATCTCGCACCTGCAAATGCAATTTTTCAAAAGAACTATTAAGAAGAACACTTCAACCTTCCTTATCTTGCAGTACCGAACACATACCTTTGGGATAATTTAATGTTGTGTTCCAAACTCTAGATGTTAAGCTTTCCACATTCAAAATTCAGCACCTAACGTCATATTAGGTGGTGAATTGGGTATCTCAACATGAGAGTTTTCATATGGACTTTAAACCCAATCCCACAGCTGATCCTTTCACGAGATCTCTACATAACCCTTTGGTTAAATGAGCAGCTAAATTCCGATGAGTTGCAATCCACTCAACGGATATGACACCATGCATAATGAGCTCACAAACCATGCTGTGTCTCACACCTAAGTGCCTTGACTTGCCATTATACACTTGACTATATGCCTTAGCCAATGTAGCTTGACTATCACACCTGATAGAAATAGAAGAAATCGGCTTTGGCCACAATGGAATTTCATAAAGCAAATTCCTTAACCATTCAGCTTCATTACCAGCTGCCGCCAAAGCAACAAACTCAGACTCCATAGTTAAGTTTGTTATGCAAGTCTGTTTCTTTGATGCCCAACTAATGACACCTCCCCCAAGAAGGAACACCCATCCAGATGTAGAAGAATGATCTTCTTTATTGGATATCCAACTTGCATCACTAAAACCTTCAATAACAGAAGGAAATCCGATGTAAGTTAACTTATAATCCATTGTTCCTTTCAAGTATTGAAATACTCGATCCAAAGCTCGCCAATGAAATGTACTAGGATTGCTAGTAAACCTACTAAGCTTGCCAACTGCATAAGCAATATCCGGCCTAGTACTTATCATAGCATACATTAATGATCCAATCCTTTTCGAGTATTCAAGTTGAGACACCGCTTTACCTTTATTGGGTAATAGCTTAACTTGTGGATCCATGGGAGTACTTGTGGGAGAAATATCCTGGAAATCGAACTTATCCAAAATCTTCTCAATATAATGAGATTGAGATATAGAAATACCCTTGTTCTCACGTATGATCATAATTCCTAAGATCACCTCCGCCTCCCCCATGTCTTTCATAGCAAATTTAGATGACAAAAATTCCTTTGTCTCATCAACTTGATCTTGGTTTGTACCAAAGATCAACATGTCATCTACATACAAGCATATAATGACTCCATTTCTAGAATCATCAAATTTACTATAGACACATTTATCAGCTTGATTTAAAACAAAACCATTCGACAACACAATTTCATCAAATTTTTGATGCCATTGTTTAGGAGCTTGTTTTAACCCATAAAGAGATTTAACCAATTTACATACCTTGTTTTCATGTCCAGGCATAACAAACCCTTCAGGTTGTTTCATGTAAATCTCTTCATCTAATTCACCATTCAATAATGCAGTTTTCACATCCATTTGGTGAATTACAAGATTGTGTATAGCAGCTAATGCCAATAACAATCTAATAGTAGATATCCTAGCAACCGGAGCATAAGTATCAAAATAATCAATACCCTCTTTTTGTCTAAAGCCTTGGATAACCAATCTGGCTTTATATTTATCAATAGTACCATCTACTTTCATCTTCCTCTTGAAGATCCATTTACATCCTAGTGGTTTACAACCAAGAGGTAAATCAGCCAATTTCCAAACTTTGTTTTGCAAGATAGAATCCATCTCATCTTGGACTGCTTCTTTTCAAAAGGCAACATCCCTTGAAGCCATAGCTTCACCATATGTCATAGGATCTTTATCAATATTAAAGCAATATTGATACTGAAAGTTTATTTCATTCCTTGATCCTTCAACTAAGTATAGGTGGAAATCGTCACCAAAAGTTTTGGCTTGTCTTACACGTGTACCCTTTCTTGGTTCAGTGCTAGTCGATGGAATATCCTCAGTATTAACTGGTACCATCGAACTATGATGCATGTCCCTTGGCCTAGGTATAGATGTGAATCTTTCTTCATCAAAGACTGCATCTCGTGATTCTATCACAGAATTCACAGAAACATACTCATTCAATTCTAATACATAGAATCTATAAGCGTATGAATTTTCAGCATAACCAATAAATATGCAATCTATACCTCTTTTACCTAAAGTTTTTCTTTTAGGTTCCGTGAGCCTAACCACAGCCCTACATCCCCAAACCTTGAGAAAATTCAAGTTTGGTGATTTCTTGTGCCAAAGTTCATATGGGGTTTTCTTGTTGCTTTTACCGGGAATACGGTTTAGCAAGTAACAAGCCGTTAACATGGCTTCTCCCCAAAATCCTTCACTTAACCCAGAATAAGATAACATTGAATTCACCATTTCCTTCAATGTCCTATTCTTTCTTTCAGCCACACCATTTTGTTGTGGTGTATATGGAGCTGTTGTTTGATGTATTATTCCAGTAGATTGGAAATAAACTGGATCATAATACTCCCCTCTACGATCGGTACGTAAGATTTTTACCAATTCTTTTTGATGGAGCTCTACCTCTTGTTTATAAATGCGAAATTTATCAAGATCTTCATCCTTTGAATGCAATAAATAAATATAGCAATAACGTGATGCATCATCTATGAAGGTTATGACATATTTCTTATTTCCTAGAGATGGTGTAGCATGCAAATCACATAGATCACTATGAATAATGTCTAACAGTTTGGATTCACGATTTGCTGTTTTGAATGGTTTTCTAGTGATCTTAGTTAACATGCAAGTTTTACACTTATTATGGTCCAATTCAATAGATGGAATCATACTTATTTTAGAAATTTCTTTCATTCCTTTATAATGAACATGTCCTAATCTAGCATGCCATAATTCCATGTTACTAATTCGAACACTAGATAAATCATTAACCACACAAATCGAATTAAAAGTAGAAGACATATCTAAATTCAACATAATCATTCCATTACATAAATATCCAAATCCAACAAAAGAACCATGTTTCGACAAGATATACTTATCGGATTCTAACACTTGTTTGTACCCACAATTATTTAATAATACACCGGATAACAAGTTTTTCCGAATACCGGGCACATATAAAACATTACATAACGAAATTGTTTTTCCAGAAGTAAAAGTTATATCTACTAGTCCAATTCCAAGTATTGGTTCTGTTGCGACATTTCCCATGGTTAGAACACGTCCATCATTAATTGTTACAAGTTCCTTGAACCATCTTCGGTCCTTGCACACATGACAAGTCGCACCAGAATCATACCACCAAGCAAAATCATCATCCTGTACATAGAATGATTCACAAATTAATGGCACATAATTCAAAACCGAATTATCATTAATCGTTAAAATTGTACCTGCTTGTTTCTGATCACCTTTGGATCCACCACTAGTACCAGCCTCGTTTTTGCCTTTTCCCATACGGCAATCACGCTTGAAATGTCCAGGTTTCCCACATTTCCAACAGCCACCATCATTGGACTGTTTTGCTTTCTTTACACTTCCCTTTTTGTAATCGTTACCTTGAAACTTTCGTTTCTTGTTCTTATTATTCGAACCCTTTTTGAAACTAGAATTAGTTTCTTCAACCATATTGACATTTGAACCGCCAATATCCTTGTCCTTTTCATTCACCCAATTTTTCTCCATACGTCTACACCCTTCCTCAATACTAATGGTACTTCCCAACTCAACCAAATTGTATTCTTCCTTCTTATGTTTCAAATTAGTTTTGAAATCCTTCCAAGAAGGTGGAAGTTTGTCAATGATAGATGCTGTCGCAATGGATTCATCCATTTTTAAACCATGTTGGGCAAAGCGACCAAGTATACTAAGACACTCATTATATTGTTCCATAATGGAACGCCCATCTATCATTTTGTAATTCATGAAATCACTAACTAGGAATTTCTTACTAGATGAATCTTCGGCCATGTATTTGGCTTGAAGCATGTCCCATAATTCCTTTGCAGATTCTATGTTTTGATAAATATCAAAAAGAGTGTCACACATACCGTTTAAGATAGTTCCACAGCAAATAAAGTCATCATTCCAGAACTTGTTGCGTTTCCTGGTTTGATCAATGGTTTCGTCCTCCACTTCCTCCGGTGCTGGTGTTGTTAAAACGTACACAACTTTCATTGTTGTTAACAAGAAAAGCATTTTCTTCTGCCACCTTCGAAAATCCTGCCCTTCGAACTTCACAAACTTTGATGTCATATCTCGTACAGATTCGCCTGCCATCTTGTGAATTTAATCGATCTTTGTTGTATATGTGTCGTAATTGGGGTGATAGGTATCCTGATAGCAATTAGAAGTCACGAGTATGAACGCTTTCAGATCGATTAAATTGGAGTGGATACCAATTAACGACCGGATAAAATCTAATTGATTCAAGTTTGTGTATGTGGTTATGTTTGCAGTTGCAAAAATGTCTGTGTTTTTGCGTCGCTCTCAAATCAGATGTTATCTCATTGTTTATAGGTTTCAAACCGTTATTAAAACGGTTTTATGAACGGTTAATAAGAAGCAAAATAACTGTAAAACAGTTATATGGTAACTGACCCAACCTAGCAGCATGTTCACATAACCAGCAGCAGATTTACAATGCTAGCAGCAGAGTTACATAACTAGCAGCAGAGTTACAATGCTAGCAGCAGAGTTACAATGCTAGCAGCAGACAAATAACCTTATCAGCAGGTTAACATCATTAGCAGCAGGTCAACCATGATGGATAAAGCTTTTGATAATTACTAGCAGCAGTCTCATTAGACACAAGCAGTACCTTAGCAACAAAGCTAACCGTACCATTGCATACTAGCAGTACCTTATCAGAAAACTAGCCATACCTTTTATCCATAACCAACCGTACCTTCTATGTAACTAACCGTACCTTTGAAATAATCAACCGTACCTTCTTATAAGTAACCGTACCTTTTAACCCAGTTAGACCTGTTAATATACAACTAAGTGTCGACCCTTATTTGTATATTAAACACAACTTATAATACACTAAAATACCAACAAAGGACTGGTCCATCAAATCATGATTGCACAACTCATGTCTATACAAATAACATTAAGGGTAGTTTTGGATACATGGATGCAGAATATTTTATGACGCGTAGGCTTACAAGGAAATCTGATGTGTATGCCTTTGGGGTGGTATTGTTCGAGGTATTATGTGGCCGGCTAGCTGTCGACTTGACTTTGGACGAGGAGCAACATAGTTTAGCTGGATGGGCAAGACATTGTACCAATAACGGAACAATACGCCAAATTATTGAACCTTCCCTGAGGAGTGAAATTACACCCCAATGTTTAATGAAATATGTAGAAATTGCGTACAATTGCCTGTCTGATAGTCCGAAAAAACACCCAACTATGAGTGAAGTTGTTGTCAGGCTTGAATCGGCATTGACATTGCAGAAACATTCTTTAGGGGATAATGTTGACCAAACGACTCGAAATTCCTTGAGCCGTGTTGATGTTACGACTACCCATGAAGGTGGTGAGCATCACACGGAGCACATTGAAGTGGATAGACGAACCAGTGAGTTTATTGTTACACAAGCTGAAAAGACCTTCATAAGGAAAATTCGATCATTATTTTTAGCCAAATTTCCCACCGTCTCAGGTAATTACCCCTCGTTTATTTCAAATAATACAGCATATATACTATGCTCATAGTTCATTGTGGTAGTACTTCTTTGCATATGTATTTATCTATGTACATCTGATATCTTGTTCTGTTTTATGAGTCTTAGCTGAAGATAAATATTTAAAATCGTTGCAATTCGACTTTGGCACAATAAAAACTGCCACTTGTGACTTCTATGAAGCTAATAAGATCGGGTGGGGTTCAAGTAGTATTGTGTACAAGGTGCGTATAGAAGACTAGAGCATATTTAAATCTTTAAATGCTTGAATTTGTCCTCTGAGTCTGTTCAAAAATCATCAGGGTAGGCTTCCAAATGGGCTTCAGATTGCGGTCAAGAGATTTAGTGCGCATTAAGGAGGAAACCGCAACCCTAAAGAATACAGAAACGAGTTGCTATTGTTATCGAAGCTACAACATAGAAATTTGGCGAAGCTCCTCGGGTATTGCATGGAAGGTGACCAAATGCTTCTCATCCATGAGTACCTGCCAAACAGAAGTCTGCAATCTTTTTTATTTGGTACAGTTGCGCATACAGAAAAAAACCGGTTTACCATAGTTCTGATTGTGTACATGAAAGTCAATATATGATAATCGCTAAATATAATGTTACTCATTTAAAATATCACATGATGTTTCACACTAACAGTGCCCTTGTTAATTTCTAGGGGATGTGTTTGCAAGTTCTTTTCAGAGTGGCCCTTTAAATTGGGAGACCTGATATCGTATTGTAGGAGTTGCTCGAGGACTTGTTTAGCTTCACGAAGATTCTTCCATGAAGATTTTACATCAGGAAACAAACATGAAACACATTCTTTTATATGAAAATTTTGATCCTAAAATTTCAGATTTTGGGTTGGCAAGGCGGCTACCATTGGATGCGCCATACTGCATTGTTAGCGTAATTACGGGTAGCATGTGAGTAGTTTGTCATTAATTACAATAAAAATGAGTTTAACGGCCTGGAACCTCCTCATAATTAATTCCTCTCATCATAATTGAGTCTAATCGGGCCATTTGACATTGTAGGGGATTCATGGCACCAGAATACGCGCTATATGGTCATCTTTCACTTAAGTTAGATGTCTTTAACTTTGGTATGTTCGTCTTGGAAATGGTAACTGGAAAGAAGGCTAATGGTTTTAGACCTGATGGTACTTATGAGAATTTTCTACTCTATGTAAGTGCATATAAACAAGATTGTTTGAGTTCTACAGAGGATCGATGCTTGTCAATGCTTAGTAATGTGTTTGATTCATGCTTATTTTGTTTTAGGTTTGGAAGAATTGGCAACGAGAAGTGGCATCAAATCTTATGGATCCTAACATGGATACCGGTTTCAGTTTGACTGGTGACATAATGAGATGCATTCAAATTGGATTGTTATATATGTTCTCAACACAATGTAGTTGACAGACCAAACATGGCTACCGTCGTCCTCATGCTTTCAAGCCCATCACTTATGATTCCGGTGCCTAAGGAACCTCCTTACTCGACATACAATTCAAGTGACATGGAAACAGACAGTACAAGCTTTTCCAAAGGGTCAATCAGTTGATCATATATATACATCCGACTTACTAGGAGAAGAGGGTGAATGACTTCATGTTAATTACATCCTATATTTCTATAATTTAATTGGCGTTAATTTTGTCATCCAACCAAATGTTAAGTCTGTGGATATAATTAATGGATTCGAACACGAGCCTATGAGATTGCACACTTTATGTATGAGAATCGATATTCAAATAATTAATATAAAATGTTATATTTAATTATTAATCACAATAAATACTTAACGGACATTAGTACTTAACGGTAATTAACTAACGTTCGTTAAATATTAAGTTAAGGGACTTGATGAGTGTGTAAATACTCATCATTTTATACCCATACAAGACACAAAAATGACCAAAAACACCCAAATAGATCAATTATTGTCGCAAATATTCTTGGTTTGTGTTTTTATGTGTTTCAGGTACAAAAGGATCGAAAACATGGCAAAAAAGGACAAAACCGAGCACAAGATTGGAAAATCGTGAAAAGCCGAGGACGGGGAAGAAATTTACAAGTTTGGACCCGGATATTGCTCAAGTTATCAAAAGTCAACCTTCAAAGAAAATCAAAATGGCAGAATTGGCCCTTGGTGTAATTTTCAGATTTGGCAAAGTTAGTCCCTAAAGTTAACACTAAACCTAATTCTAATCCTAACCTAAACCAACAATTTCTATCCTAAACAAATAAAACCCAACACAATCTTAAACCCAAGCCCAATCCCTCAAAATACACCAACCCCGTCCTTTTTAACCAATACCAGGTTTGACCTGGTCAAACCTTTCTTCAAAACTAACACCCGCCAAACCAATACCACCTTCTACCCACCATCCCACTATCACCACAACCCATACCCTGCATCCTTCCCCCCTCTACACTCCACCTAACAGTCCAAAAAGCATTTAATGTTTCTCTCTCCTCACAAGATAACCGGTACAAGTTGGTATCCACATAAGCTAGTTTTGGCGCCAAAACAAGAATGAAGGGATGAGATTACTTCAACTCAATCCAATGGTTGGAAAATGGTCAGAAGAAGTCAAAATGAGGATCCCAGCTTATTTTAGTATAAATAGGACCTTGTGTAAGCCTTAATTAGCAAGTAGTTAATTATTGTAGTCGTATTTTTAGTTTAAATGTTTAATTAGTAGAAATTTAAGTTTTCAGTTGTAATTTAAGTTTATTTAAGCTTGTTAAGTCTTTACTCTATCAGCATGGTATCCAATTTCAATTTCATTAAAAGTTCAAGTTTTTCTTAATTTGAATCAAGTTCACTAGCTCTTAAAATTAGAAGATAAGCCCTTATTCCTGTTTGTATAAGCTTATATAAGCTCTTCATAGCTTTTTGTAAGCTTATACCAGTTTAAAACCAATTTAATTTCAAAAAGTTTAAAATGGTCAACGAAAGTCAAACTGCTTATAGCTTTCTTAATTCAGTGCTTATTTCCAGTAAGAGATGTTCATTAGTGCTTATTTAGCTTAGATAATCATTTAAGTCTCAAATTTCTAGCTTAGAATGGTCTGATTCAGTTTAAATTCCAAAACAGTCCCCATAAGGGAGTGTTTGGCACAGGGTAAATATGGGTCATAACTGAGCCATCACTGTTCAAATGCAATTGGTACAGCTTTGGTTAGCTCTAATTCAGCTTAATTAGCTGATATTAAGTTGAAATTAGCTGAATTGCAGAGGGGTGCATGATCACAGTTGGACTTCCTAAGGTTTGAAGGTCAACTGCTCGAGTAAGTTTTAAATTAAGGATTCATGTATTTAAGCTTGTTTTTGCAATGTTTGTGTTAAATGTAGTGATTTAAGTTGAATGTTTGGAGATGGCCAAGTATCAGTTGGATTCATGATGTTTTTACCCACTTTTGTTATAAGAAACCTGCATAGGTAACATAGGCAGTCTGCTCTAGTTTTCCCTTAGGATTTTTAGTTTTTAATCATCATTCAAATTAGTTAAAAATCAGTTTTCAAGCTTTTCAGTTGTATGTCATTACTGATTTCCAATATTTAGCTTATTTCCTAGCCTTTAGATAGCTTTTCCAAGGTTTTAAAGATGGTTGATTAGACTTGCATACTGCTGATACAACAGTATGCAAGGCTGAATAGCTCTTTTTCAAAGCTAAGTTCAAAGCTCTTGATAAGCTCATTTCAGTCTGATTTTCAGTTTTTAAGTCCCTTAATAATTGATCTTGATTTGTTTTAAGCTCTTGTGGATTTTCTTTTTGCTTTTGTGGCTTTTTATTAAGCTCAAAAATCATATCAGTAGGTAAAAACTTGCCCTGCACATCAGTATCCTTGTTGCTTTTGAAGATCTTTTGTGCTTATCTATTTGAGGTTATAGCTTATTATGTGGCTTATTCAGTTGCTTGTGTTTCAATTTTAGTTTGTTGCTAGTCAGTTAGCTTATTGCAGTCTTGGTTTAGCTCAAAAATAGCTTAAACAAGTCATGTCCCTTATTGCCTTAGCTTCATAGCCCACTGTTCTGTTTCTAATTGCTTTTTCTGAGCTTTTTAAGTAGTTTTAGAAATAAGTGCTTTTTAAGAAATGCTTATTTACTTGTATTTAATCAGTGTTTAAAAAGAAAAATTAAAAAAAAAAAAAAATTGCAAAAAGCTAAGGCCAGGATTCGAACCCTGGACCTCAGCCTCCCAAGCCTCTCAGCACAACACAGATAACCAACTGCCCTTGGGTCTTTGTCTGGTTTATCTTTTCCAAGTTTTTTATTTAACCATTTTCAGTCCTCTTTGCTTATTTCCCTTTAGCAGCTTATTACAACTTATTTGTATAAGCTTGCACCCCATTTTATTTTTCCTAGGATCAGTATTACATTTAGCACTTTTCTGATTTTTTTCATAATTTTCCATTTTCAGTTAATATTTTTAATCATTTACTTTCTTTAAATCAGTTTTTAATTCATAACTAATTAAATAAAAGTAAAAAAAATAAAATTCTTTTTTCTAAAATTTTCTTTTATTAATTAGGACTTAGGAAAATTAGTTTGATTCCCGTAGAGTTAATATTTCATCATTTTGACGTTTAGGCTCGGGATTTCCCGGTTTAAACGCGTGTTTTATTTTTCTTTACGTTTCTTTGCTACGTGAGCTTTCTATTATCATTTCCCTTGCTTTATAAGTCGTTTTTAATTTATGTTCATCAATCTTAGCTTAGAAATCAAAAAATCTCTTTTTTCACTATTCATCACACACAATCACGAATCGAGATCACGAGATTCCATTCAATCCTTCGTTTGGGATAACGAATCGGGTTACACATACTTCACTTGTGTTTCCTAGGAAATATTTTTGCATTGATTCCAGCGAATCAATTTTTGGCGCCGCTGCCGGGGAAGGTTGAAGCGAATTTTTTAATCTCGTTTGGCGATTCGTGTTTTGAAGACCATTCTTTCGAGAAGTTATTGTTTTCTCTCGTAAATATTTTCTTATAAAAACCCAAAAAGATTTTCTTTTCAAATTTATTTTCCCTTTTCTTTTGTATTTTTCAAAGTTTCTAAATTATAAAAAACCAAAAATATTCTTCTCATTCCTCTTATCCGTTTAATTCTTCTTCTTTATGTCTTCATCTTACCATTATTCTTGTGAATGGTGTGGGGGTCCTCATAATGGTGGGAATTGTCCCGGTTGTAGCATGGTGGAATCGGGAAACGGGTTTGTCTATGACCAAAATTATTACCATGAAACAACCGACCTTTTCAACCAGCCCCCACAACACCAGATGGAGACATACTCGTGTGAGTCTTGTGGAGGTAGTCCTCACCCGGGTTTTGATTGTCAAACAGGGAACATGTTTGTCTATGAGCAAGTTCCATGTAATCAAAACTTCGGTTATGACCATTATCCATATAATTCACCGAATCAGTCACAACAAACGTATTGTTGTGAGTACTGTGGAGGTCCTCACTATAGCTCTGATTGTCAAATGAGGAACCCGCTTGTCTATGAGTGTGGCCCTTATAACAATTACGACTATTCTTATCATGACCAACCTCCACAGTGCCAAATGAATCAAGCACCTACTCAGCCAATTCCGCAAGAAGTTCTCCATGATCTTCTTGATTCAATAAAAGATTTTAAGGCTTTGGTAATTAAACTTCCCCAAGAAGATCCTCATCAGAAAACTTATGGAGAAATTCTAGCTGAAGAACAAGCAGCTAGAGTAAGTTCCAAATATCGTCAGACTTTCGTTTGCGATGACGATGATGAGGAATCTATTCAAACTGGGTATTTTTACACTAATTCATCAGCTGCTATCACACCCGTTGATTTACTCGCCGAAGAACGAGCAGCACAAAGGCGTTTCCTATTTAATAAGGCTGCCATGCTCGATGACGAAGATGAAAACGACGAGGAGAGTACTATTCCTTTGAGCGATATCATTTCTCAACTCCCTCAGTCTATTGCAATCACATCATTCTTTCCAACTTTGGACCCCAAGGACTCTCTTATTATGGGGGATGAGCATATTAGCACTATTCCTGAAAAGGAATCGGACGAATTCATAAAGTCTAGTGCTGAGAACCTTATCCCAATCCCAAATGAGTCTGAGGATATATCGGACAATGAATGTGATTTGTCTATTTGTGATGATTATCCTCTTGACATTGAGGATGATTTTTCCGGGATTTTCTCTAACCCACTTTTCAATTCCAATGATGATTTTTCCTCTAGTGATGACGAATCACTTTCTGATGAGGACGTTCAAAATGAAAGTCTCAAAGTCTATTTGAATTCTCTTTTTGAATTTGATGATGAGTACTTTTCTAGCAAAATAAATCCTCTCTTTGATGAAGAGTTAGAGAACGATGAGGTCAAGGACTCTATTATTCATAAACTTGATGATATGACCTCAATTCTTAATCCCGATATTGTTAAGGACAATCTTTCTACGACATATGTGACTTTTCTTTCTGAGGACAGCCATTATATCTGTTGGGTCAAGAATTTGACCCAAGTACCCTGACAAGATTTGAACATAAAATAGCCTAACTCACTGATAAAATAGTGGGTTACTCACTGATAAAGAAATCAGTGAGTGTTGTAAAAAGCCCGTTGTTGAAGAAACACTTTACTTACTGATACGGTGTCAGTGAGTAAAGTATATGAGCTACAAACAACACCAGTATCACTGAGAATTGACAAATGTCTCAGTGACCCTGAAGATGCTATCTCTACAAAGCAGACTGAAAATATGTGCGGGAACTTCCAAAAAGGAAGTCAGACAAGGTACATCAAAAGGAGTGTTGGTGCCTTTCAATAAAGAAAGGTGATGGGACTTTTCAATAAAGAAAAGTAATGGGGACCACCAACCCATGTGCACTTGTTGTATTAGCTGTATATATTCTTTGCATTGTAATAGAGATAGTGTGTGTCCTAAACAAACAAAACAATACAAAATGTATTAGTTGATAGGATCATCCTCTCATTGAATCATCAAGCATAGCTTGGATCAATGAGAGTTTATTTGTCACCCAAAGGGGATGATTTACCGGAATTATCCCCTTGAAGAAGCTGAAGATGTTATCATGTAATCTAATAGGTTTTGAGTAATCTTGTAACAATTTATTCACTATCAATGAATCTGTTCTTGTTTTACTCAAATTTCATGGACCAACAAGTGGTACCAGAGCCTAAGGTTCATTCTTATGAGCCAGATCCATGAATGATTGCTGATAACAATCTTCAACGAATTAAATAAATGTGAATCTTCAAAAAATGCTACTGACATAGCAATTTTTGAGGGGGAGAGACACATTTATAGGTGACTGACAAACACCAATCCCCTCCCTGAACCCCACAAAACACATACCCACCACACAAATCTTATCCCCACCAAACCCTATCCCACCACACACAAAAAAAAACCCAGATCTTATCCAACCAAATAAGATTTAACCCAAACACATAACAAAAAAAAAAAAAAAAAAAAACTAACACACTCGATCCATCACCTCACAAAAAAAAAAAAACCCTCACCACTACAAAATCCCAGATCTGTTATTAAAACTAAAAAAAACAGATCTCGAAAATCCTATTACCCAAATAAATCCGATCTATTACCTAAACCAGATTTTACAAATGAGTAAAATCACCTCATCTCATACACAAACAAACGACCAACAGATCTCAAATAAAAAAAAGGGAGATCGAACTCAAAGAGTTCATCAGTATCCAACCACAACTCTAACAGCAAACTGCTACAACAATCCTCACCCAATCAACAAACCCAAAAAATATCATGAAACTCGAGTAATGAGCTGTGATAACAAAGAAGGGGCGGCGGCAGTAATGGTGTTAACCCAAATCCTAATTACAACTCAGTGTGTTTTGTTATGGTGACAACAAACTGAGTTATGGGTGCCGGAGATCCAAATAGGGTTATCTTTCGGTGTGTAACCATAAGACTGATAATAAATAGGGTTGGTCTTATTGTTGTGTTTTGGGATTACAGCTGTTAAGTGGATGAGGACAGAGTGTGGGTAGGTTAATGATTATGGTCACTGATGTTGTGTAAATCTTGAGGTAGTAGAGTACTGATCATCTGATGATGGGTTCTCAGGATGGGTAATTATCCTGAACCTCACATACCAGAGGTTGGTATTTTTTTTCGGAAAGTCTGATGGGGTGTTAGGATTTTTAAAGGTGTATTGCGGGTTGAACCTGAATCGAGGCTGTGGTAAAACCCAAGGGAACTGAGTAGTGTCACTTGAGTCTGAAAAAATTTTATCAGACGATAAAGTGGTAAAAGGGTGTGTTGTGCTTGATTGGATAGAGGCATGGAGCCATCAGGCTACTGATCAAACTCAGGGAGTTGGGAGGATTAAAGATGTGACTTCACTGAAGAAGAGTTGAGGTGGAAAGATTGAAAAAAAATTTCTCATCAGGGACTCAAATATGATTCAGTGTGCTATAGGGTGAGATGACTGAGGATAAATCTCAGTACTTAAACAAAACTCAAACCTCAGTCACTGAACTTTAAACCTAAACCCACACTCTTACTCACTGAAACAACAAACCTGAACCCTCAGATCATACCAGGTGACTGAACCCTCAGTGACTAAAACCCAGGTCACTGAAGTCAAACCCAGTCATTGAACCCCCTGAACTTGAACCCTGAACCCCCTTGGTGACTGAACTGGTCACTGAACCCTGAACCCTGGTGACTGAACCCCGATCACTGAACACCTGAACCCTCTCAGTGAAACCAGTCACTGAACCCCTGAACCCTTGAACCTTCAGGTCCCTGAACCTTTGAACCTCAGGAACTAAACCCAAGTCCCTGATCAACCAGAACCTCATTCACCCAGGCTATTTGTATATTCAAATAGGGGGAGATTGTTGGGTCAAGAATTTGACCCAAGTACCCTGACAAGATTTGAACATAAAATAGCCTAACTCACTGATAAAATAGTGGGTTACTCACTGATAAAGAAATCAGTGAGTGTTGTAAAAAGCCCGTTGTTGAAGAAACACTTTACTTACTGATACGGTGTCAGTGAGTAAAGTATACGAGCTACAAACAACACCAGTATCACTGAGAATTGACAAATGTCTCAGTGACCCTGAAGATGCTATCTCTACAAAGCAGACTGAAAATATGGGCGGGAACTTCCAAAAAGGAAGTCAGACAAGGTACATCAAAAGGAGTGTTGGTGCCTTTCAATAAAGAAAGGTGATGGGACTTTTCAATAAAGAAAAGTAATGGGGACCACCAACCCATGTGCACTTGTTGTATTAGCTGTATATATTCTTTGCATTGTAATAGAGATAGTGTGTGTCCTAAACAAACAAAACAATACAAAATGTATTAGTTGATAGGATCATCCTCTCATTGAATCATCAAGCATAGCTTGGATCAATGAGAGTTTATTTGTCACCCAAAGGGGATGATTTACCGAAATTATCCCCTTGAAGAAGCTGAAGATGTTATCATGTAATCTAATAGGTTTTGAGTAATCTTGTAACAATTTATTCACTATCAATGAATCTGTTCTTGTTTTACTCAAATTTCATGGACCAACAATATCGACTTCACATATGTCGTTCGAGTTTTTCTACCTTTCTGTGCTTATAAGGTAGCTTGTCCTCTCCTTCACTCGTTCGGGAGTGAAGACACCATTTTTGACCCCGGCACTCGTTTACTCGTTCGAGTTTTTCTACCTTTCTGTGCTTATAAGGTAGCTTGTCCTCTCCTTCACTCGTTCGGGAGTTTTTCTACCTTTCTGTGCTTATAAGTGTGGGGGGATTCCTCTACTGTGCTTTTGATGTGTTTCAAGGGATATACCCGTTAGGAGTCCAAGTTTTAAAATTTATAACGCGATTTACCAAAGATTCAAACGAAACACATACGAGCAAGTATACTCGTCCGTATGTAGTAAGAGATAATTGAGGTAAGCCGAGGTCGATCACTAGGATTTGTTTTGTTTGTGTGATGTGAATTTTTGCAAATAAATAGCAATCCAACTAGCAATACTAATTAGCAAACAAATGAAGATGATGTAAATTCAATAATTTAAAGACTACACTTGCCTAGACTAGTTTGCACAATTCCTTTGACATGATTATGACATTGGTTCCATTTGATTATGACCAACAAATTAGATGGTGTTCTAATTCGATTAGTGGTGTACTAATTATATTGTTTCCCACACTTTCAATCCTCATCAAGATTTAGAGATTATAAAAAAAAACAATATTTCAAAATTGATCAATCCAAGATTAACACAACTCAATTACCCGATTCACTTTCGTTTCACAAATAATTAACAACCACACTATTTAGCTTTCCAAGTTAAATTAAGTTTCTTATGAAATGGTCAATACATAAGGTAAAACCCTCATAGACAAAGGTTTACAACTAACTTACTAACAATGTCTTTTTCAACCCAATACATCATTAGAAATTACCCAAACTTAATAACTCTTTGGTGGAGAAAACTTAAGATAGCACAATTCGTTCTTAGTGTTAACTTTTCTTTTATATTAGAACCAATAAGTCATAACCAATCAAGTGAACCATAATTCAAACATCATCTAGGAAAGTGCATAAGGCACTTAGCCACTCATGGTAAACAAAGTAATAATCATAAGAAATTGATCACTAGTAAACATGATTGAATAGTCTTACAAAATGTTGTAATGATGATTACAAATAATGAAGAACACTTGTGAAATAATCAACAACGATCCATAAGTAATTGAAGTAATGATTGATGAGATTTTAGCCTCCTTGTTCCTGCGTTTTCCTCCTCTTGTCGCCCACTTGTAAGAGAGAAATGTGACAGATTTTTTTGTGGTAGTTTGTTGTATCTTGATTGTCTCTCTATTGTTTCTTTCTTCATGTATATATGGAGACTTCCCCTTAGCCAACAAGAAAACAACTTGGGCTCCAAGTGTCATAATGATGCTGGAACTTTAGTGATTAGAAGTTAATGATTTGCCTTGGTGTTAATGATGCTTAAAATGAAGAATAAATGCAACTCTTCATATCATTTTTTCTGCATACCTCAGGTATGAAAATGTAGACCCTGGGTATGGATGGCTATACCTCAGGCAGGAATTCTAATACCTCAGGTATGAGCTTCCCTTCTTGAAACCTCGGGTATAGAAACTGAAACCTTGGGTATAGACCAAGTCTTGCATATAACTTTCAACTCAAAGCTAGCATATAATTCCCACTTGTGACACACTTCTTGGCACTAATTTTTGACTTCATTTCCACATCTTTCTCTTGAACTTGAACATAATCATAGCATGAATCTTTGTCTTGAACGGAAAACTTTACTTCGCGCATATTTACTTGATTTTGTCGACTTTTCTTCATCTTTTTCTCTATTTCCTTCGACATAGTTGTACCTGAACCTAAACACATCTTTTGCACCTTTTAAGCGTAATATGTTCATAAATACAACCAAATAACATGCATAATCATAAGAATAATGCTATAAAAACATGTTCAAAATGAGCGTTATCAGCTTTGTTTGTGTGTTGTTTGCTCTTGTTTGCAGGTTTCCCTTAGATCATGATGATTGATGCGCCTGTTTTCAATCCAGCCGCCCAATATCCGATCTTTTTGCTAATGATTATCTAGGGATATCTTTTTAATCCTGTTTGTGAAAATAGAGAATTCTTTCACACACTTGGCTATTAGTATTACCTTTTTACGTTCTAAGTGTCGGCATAATAACCGGTACTTTGAATATTGAGGGCAATATTTAATTCTAAGTGTGGGGGGAATTCTCGCGAATTTTGTCACATTGTACCTTTTAGTGCCCTAGTACCCCCGTTTTGGCCAAAATTTTAAATTTTTTTCGTTTTTAGATAAGAAATTGCAATAAAAAAGAAGAGCTTATAGAAGAAGTAAAAATTTTTGTAAGCTTATACCAGTGTGTATAAGCTTATATAAGCTCTTCATAGCTTTTTGTAAGCTTATATAAGCTCTTCATAGTTTTTAGATAAGAAATTGCAATCTTGATAACTTGAGCAATATCCCGGGATAAGAGATTTCTGTTCCACACTTGGCTATTAGTATTACCTTTTTACGTTCTAAGTGTCGGCATAATAGCCGATACTTTGAATATTGAGGGCAATATTCAATTCTAAGTGTGTGGGGGGGGGGGGGGGGATTCTCGCGATTTTTGTCACATATGTACCTTCTAGTTCTAGTGCCCTAGTACCCCTCCGTTTTGGCCAAAAATTTTAAAATTTTTGTCGTTTTTGAATAAGAAATTGCATGAAAAAAGAAGTGCTTTGCACATAAAAAAAAAGTGTTTAGTCTTGATTAGGTTAGAACAAGGGGAATCCCGGCTCTGCCAGAGTGTTGATCTGGCTGCTTCCTTAACGGTTAGACTAAGGTTTTACGATATGTGCAAATGAAAATGCTAAGCGTAGAATAGTTGGTTTTCTTTAGAGCTTATATAAGTAATCTATGGCTTTTTCTCCCAGGAGATAACTAATCTGACTTAATAAGTGCTTATTTTCAAACATTTGAACACACAAAATTATTTTTCTATACGATTTTGAAAAATACTAGTTCAAAGCTTTATTTAAACTTCGGAACAAGCATATGTCATAATAATGTAAAGTTAAGTAATAAATGTATGTGCTAAAAAAGCTACAGTTCAAGATCGGCCATTGGATCCTTATTTCCGGAAGGCGTTTAGGTCTTGGCTACCCTCTTACACCGGCCCTTGGACCTCTAATTCAGGAATGTGTGAGGTCTTGGTCTAACACCCTTGGATCCTCATTTCAGGAATGTTTAGAGTCTTGGAACTCTCCGTTGTAACGGCCCTTGGATCCTTTATTCCGGAAGGTGTAAGGTCTTGGTTCCCGTGAAACTCCGTTAGTTTATGTTGCACAAGTAAAAAAAAAATGAAAAATGATGAAAAAAATGAAAAGAAAAAAAATAAAATAAAATGGAATGATATTGCAAAATGCAAAAATGGAATGATATTGCAAAATGCAATAAGTTTTGATGTGTTGAATAAAGTTTTGAAACTTGCTTGTTGTAAATTTTAAATTTAGCTTTCAACTAGTATTAGTCAAAATCTTATAAAAACGTCAATTTTTGCGGTCAAAATTTTGAAAATGAGCACATTCACCTAACTTGAATAAATATGGGAGTGAAAAGTTAAGTCTCGGCTTACATAAATTATTAGCATAAGTAGTGTTAGCATTTTACAAAAACATTTGCACATTGAGTTTAAGCTTAGTTGGGAGTATAAAAAAGAGGATGACGATTTCAATTCCCTGGAGACACCCATTTTGTGTGAATCCCGTTCCATGATACCATTTTTGGAAATCAAGCATGTTATCTATTTTTGTTCTAGTTTAAATTTCGTGCATTGAATAAAAAGTCAAAACGGGGTATGCTTGGTATTCTTTTGATCCTTTCATTACTTCATTTGATCGGATTGCTAGGGACTAGCAATAGTTTAGTGTGGGGGATTGATGAGTATGTAAATACTCATCATTTTATACCCATATAAGACATAAAAATGACCAAAAACACCTCAATAGATCAATTATTTTCGCAAATATTCTTGGTTTGTGTTTTTATGTGTTTCAGGTACAAAAGGATCGAAAACAGGGCAAAAACGGACAAAACCGAGCACAAGATTGGAAAATCGTGAAAAGCCGAGGACGGGGAAGAAATTTACAAGTTTGGACCGGGATATTGCTCAAGTTATCAAAAGTCAACCTTCAAAGAAAATCAAAATGGCAGAATTGGCCCTTGGTGTAATTTTCAGATTTGGCAAAGTTAGTCCCTAAAGTTAACACTAAACCTAATTCTAATCTTAACCTAAACCAACCATTTCTATCCTAAACAAATAAAACCCAACACAATCTTAAACCCAAGCCCAATCCCTCAAAATACACCAACCCCGTCCTTTTTAACTAATACCAGGTTTGACCTGGTCAAACCTTTCTTCAAAACTAACACCCGCCAAACCAATACCACCTTCTACCCACCATCCCACTATCACCACAACCCATACCCTGCATCCTTCCCCCTCTACACTCCACCTAACAGTCCAAAAAGCATTTAATGTTTCTCTCTCCTCACAAGATAACCGATACAAGTTGGTATCCACATAAGCTAGTTTTGGCGCCAAAACAAGAATGAAGGGCTGAGATTACTTCAACTCAATCCAATGGTTGGAAAATGGTCAGAAGAAGTCAAAATGAGGATCCCAGCTTATTTTAGTATAAATAGGACCTTGTGTAAGCCTTAATTGGCAAGTAGTTAATTATTGTAGTCGTATTTTTAGTTTAAATGTTTAATTAGTAGAAATTTAAGTTTCCAGTTGTAATTTAAGTTTATTTAAGCTTGTTAAGTCTTTACTCTAACAGCATGGTATCCAATTTCAATTTCAATAAAAGTTCAAGTTTTTCTTAATTCGAATCAAGTTTACTAGCTCTTAAAATTAGAAGATAAGCCCTTATTCCTGTTTGTATAAGCTTATATAAGCTCTTCATAGCTTTTTGTAAGCTTATACCAGTTTAAAACCAATTTAATTTCAAAAAGTTTAAAATGGTCAACGAAAGTCAAACTGCTTATAGCTTTCTTAATTCAGTGCTTATTTCCAGTAAGAGATGTTCATTAGTGCTTATTTAGCTTAGATAATCATTTTAAGTCTCAAATTTCTAGCTTAGAATGGTCTGATTCAGTTTAAATTCCAAAACAGTCCCCATAAGGGAGTGTTTGGCACAGGGTAAATATGGGTCATAACTGAGCCATCACTGTTCAAATGCAATTGGTACAGCTTTGGTTAGCTCTAATTCAGCTTAATTAGCTGATATTAAGTTGAAATTAGCTGAATTGGAGAGGGGTGCATGACCACAGTTGGACTTCCTAAGGTTTTAAGGTCTACTGCTCAAGTAAGTTTTAAATTAAGGATTCATGTATTTAAGCTTGTTTTTGCAATGTTTGTGTTAAATGTAGCGATTTAAGTTGAATGTTAGGAGATGGCCAAGTATCAGTTAAATTCATGATGTTTTTACCCACTTTTGTTATAAGAAACCTGCATAGGTAACACAGACAGTCTGCTCTAGTTTTCCCTTAGGATTTTTAGTGTTTAATCATCATTCAAATTAGTTAAAAATCAGTTTTCAAGCTTTTCAGTTGTATGTCATTACTGATTTCCAATATTTAGCTTATTTCCTAGCCTTTAGATAGCTTTTCCAAGGTTTTAAAGATGGTTGATTAGACTTGCATACTGTTGATACAACAGTATGCAAGGCTGAATAGCTCTTTTTCAAAGCTAAGTTCAAAGCTCTTGATAAGCTCATTTCAGTCTGATTTTCAGTTTTTAAGTCCCTTAATAATTGATCTTGATTTGTTTTAAGCTCTTGTGGATTTTCTTTTTGCTTTTGTGGTTTTTTATTAAGCTCAAAAATCATCTCTGTTAGGATTGTGCACATGGTTAAGGTGGTTAAACCTTTTGTTCTTTGTGTGTATGATATATTGAGTGAATATGATTAAGTATGCGGAATCTACTTAATCACACTTAGAAGGTTATTTATGATTATGGAAATGGAACAGTTGTGTTTGTTATTTGAACAAGGAACAATGAAAGATTAATACCAAACGATTCAATATTATTAATGATAATAATACGAGTGATCTTGAATTATCACTAGGGTTACAACCTTGAATCTTAAAGTTTTCTAACTTGTGATATTCTTGTGTTTTGTTCTAGTTCTAACAGTTATATGTTCTAAAATAATAACACATGCATCGACACTAATATCGAGTCTAAGATCTTCTTTTATAGTCCAAGAAGATCTTTACATATTGCTTAAAGTCTAGCCGACCTACTTGTTAACTTATCTTGAGTGTGTCAGTACATAAGATACAACATGTATCTGTGTACACAACTTGTTAACTAAGCACATGGGGTAAGATATTATCTACCGTATATTGTTGACCAAAATACAAATAATATCTTTTCATACTTATCCACTTAGCAGCAGAATGTTCATTAGCAGCAGCAATGAGTTATCGCTAGCAGCAGGAACAAGTATAATAGCAGCAGGATCAACAGCAGCAGAATGCTAAGCCTAGCAGCAGAATCATTTATCGCTAGCAGCAGAATCACACTTAGAGTATTTCTTTGATTAGAACCCGATATTAAACTTCTTGAATATTTAATTCCCAACAATCCTCCCCTAAACATGTGAATCCATTTCAACATGTTTCTGAATTAAATTATGGATTGTGAAGATCTTTCAAACACTTCTGTTCTTCAAGATTAAATATCTTCTCAGTAATTCATCTGCTTTGTTCTTTGACTTTAACAATATCAACACATTGCTCCAATCTTGGACTAAAAGATGGTGCAATTTCCTTGGATGGAGGAATTATAAGAGGCAATGATGCTGTGTATCTTGGATGCTTGTTTCAACAAGTGAAATCATCTATCAGCATGCCTTTGCAAGTGATGAACAAACGTGGTAAACTGAAATTGAAACTTTTCTTCGTTTGACCTAGATAGAACTTTCTCCTTTGGAATGCTTCATCCCTTCTGAATATATATAATACTCCAGAATAAGCTCTATTCTTGTCATTTTCAACCTCCATGTCATCATCTTGTATGCTCTTGTCTTCTCCTTCCTTTCATTGGATTATCTTCCATTTCTGGGCTATTATTTCCTCCCCTGAGATTGTTACCTCCCCTGAGATACAAATAACTTTTGTTTCCTCCCCTTGTTTGGAAGATCCCACTATGTACCAAAATATATCTTTCCTTATCATCTGATCCATCATTTAGAACTTGTTGTCAGACAATGTTGTACATGAAGCCATCAATTCCTTAAGAGTTTAAGTTAGCTGCCCTCATCACTTCTAGGTGTGTTAACTCCTATGAGAGGTGAATCAGTGGACATTTGATTCATGGTCCATCAATGGATGGTTTTTGTGAATCCTTTAAAAATCCTTGTTTAAGAAATTATTTGACTTAGCAGTATGATGCGCGTGATGTGTCGTTGCGGTTTAGCAGTTTTAATGCCTACTCAAGTTTTAAATTTATATTTAGCCGACTTATCAATAACACACACACTTAACGAGCAGTGTACCCGGTTAGTATGAAGATAATGGTAAGTAGAGTGTCGATCACTAAGAGTGGAACGTATTATCTCGTTATTCTAATCAGTATTTTAATATCCTAACGCAAGGGGGTTTCAGCCTGAGAGACTGGCACGATTTGTTTGCAATTAAATAATAAAATAAACCAATAGGCACGAATCAGCAAGTAGCACACACGTACACAGATAGATACTTGAGACAATAAGAGGGCTGTCCTTATGATTAAGTAGATTGTCACTTGTTTTATTGATAGCTTTATATGAAGTGTATGTAGTTAACCCTTTCTCGTTGGTCCTAATCTTATCGGCGAGTAAACCCTTAATGATTACTTATGTTTAAAAGTTATTCCTAAGTGATCAATTTAGTAATAACCGTGGGAGCCACATTATGTCCCGCAGTCAAATGCCCGCAAGCCACTAATAAACACAGAGGTTATCAATGCACTAATAAGTAGTAACCAAAGACATCAACATATAAACTTTAATTGATGGGAAAGCAAGTATTAAAGGGAGTGCAATCTTTCGTTGTCACATTACACAAGCCACCAATCCTGATGAATTAAAGTTTGCTAACACAATAAAACAAAACTACTTAATGAATTAAACACATGCAGCACCTTCTTACAGCTCTTGTATCTTTGATTTGGGTGTGTCTTGTGCTGCCTCCTTGACTGAATTCGTCCTTTGTTTCTCCTGTTCGGACTTAGGTTATAATATAATGCGTACGAAATTCGTCTGGTCTTGGGGTATTTATAGTTTCTGTCTGAGGGAAGATGCGGCGCATCTAGTAAGTAGATGCGGCGCATGTACTTAACTTCGCGTGGGGTCCAAGATTATAATATTCAGGAATATTCGTACACCGCCAGAAGATGCGGCGTAACTCCATGATTAGATGCGGCGCATGTCCTCTTGTATCTTGGATCGTATCTGGTGATATCTTGATAGAGATGCGGCGCATGTCATGAGTGAGATGCGGCGCATCTGGAGCAGATTAGTCTTGATCTTCTTCATTTCAGTAGACTCTTAACTTTATGCATGTTTTGCTCCATTATTAGTCCAAAATCGCTAAGTTTCACCAAATGCTTGTTTTTACCTGAGAATTACAAAAGTAAACGATTAAGTATCAATCCTCATACATAATATAGTAAAACAAGTCAATTTAATAGGATAAATGATAGTAATAAAATGTACTTATTTGAGTTCATCACAGTATGTTCATGATTTTAGAATTGAAAAATCATACTGCTTTCAACCATTTTGAAGGGATCAAGTGTATAACAGTCACTTAATCAAAATTTCGGTTTAAAGCAACCTCTGGTTGTGTGAGAACCAATGTTTTTTAGTTATAAATAACTGCCTATGTGCAGATAAGCTCATTCAAAGAGTTTTCCTGACAGGGTTTCCAGCTCATAGTACACTACAACAAAATGTGGCTAAGGCAACACTCGAAAAGTGTTGTATTAGGCCTAAAAAATGTTGCTTAATGCCTAGTGCAACACTTTTTCAAGTGCCGCCTTAGGCTCCGTTGCCTTAGGTCTAAAGCGACACTTTTGCCATAATGTGCAACACTTTTGTCAAAGTGTTGCTCGTGTTTACAAATGCAATACTTTTGTATTGCAACACTTTTGATACATATGTGCAACACTTCTTATTATACAACACCAACCAATGACAACACTTTTACGCATCAAGTGCAACACTTTCCATCATCTATTACAACACTTCTTTTTCATTTTAATAATACTAGAGCAACACTTTTTCAACTAGAGGCAACACTAACTTTAGCTTTTCATACAAAATATTTGCTCAACAAAATTCAAAAGCTACAAATAGAGGCAATGTTTTAATTATACGTGGATGCATAACTTGTTTCCATCATAGCAATGATATAATGTCATCAATAATATCATATTCCAAATACAAATTTGTCAAAAATCAAACTACCATAAAGTTCATAAACACAAAAATCTGCACACTAAAATAATGGATAGTACTAAAATCTTCTCCGACATGTATTCTCAAAAGACTTCCATTTGTCGTAACCAGAAAGCACACCAGCACCAGCAATAGCACAAATGATGTTAGCACCAGCACCCTTGAAGAGAGACTTGGCACCCTCATTCTTCAAGATCTGTGAGAAAGCATCGAAAGAGCTCTTGTACTTAACAGCCTCACCAGACGTCATCATCATTCTTCTACGGACGGTATCAATGGGGTATGATGCAAGTCCAGCACCATTGGTGATCACCCACCCAAGAGCAAAACTAGCAAAGAAACTATCCTGAAAAGCCAAGAACACAACTCAGAATCAGCACAAACTATGAGTTACTATCCTGGAAACCAATAATAACCTGTCTTTATATACATTGCTAATCTTTAACAAAAATAATTTTTTCTCAATCCAAAAGCACCAATAATGCAAAAGCTTATTTAGGATTTGACCTTTGGCAACATCAATTTAACATTTATTTTTATATCGAAATTTCAATCAGAAAATTCCTTTTAATAAACATTGAATAATCATAGGAGTGTTGAAATGTGAATTAGTAAACTATACTTTCAAAACATGATGTGACACAGGTAATCGATGAAAAAGCTATCAAGTAAAATGCTTATAAGCTCTTTACAAAAGTTATAGAATAAATAAACAGAAACAACCTTTCAGTTTCAGCTTGAAATGAGATTAAAAAGAGTTAGTTACCTGCAACTTGTCGGTTAGAAGAACTGGTTTCAAAGAATCGTACAATCCAAAGTACAAACCACGGTAGACAATGATACCAGCACATGAGATGTTGAAACCACGGTAAAGCCCAGCAATACCATCAGATGCAAGTGTCTTCTTGTAGACATCAACCAAACCATTAAACTGCCTCTCTCCTCCCTTCTTTGCGGACTTGGAATCGTTGGCCAAACGGGTTCTGGCGTAATCTAGAGAGTACACAAAGAGAAGTGATGAGGCGAAAAGTGTACCGCTTTTAAGGGGTCATTTAAGCCCGAAATCGTATTTATTTGATCAAATATTGCCCTAAATCGTTCCTTTTGTCATTTTAGGTACTTTTGAGGAGAAATCTGGAAAAGGAGGCATTTTGGACATTTTTGGAGCATTAAAGTGAAGAATACGACAAAGTCTCAAAATCGGCTGATTTTTACCTTTGACGGCGTCAGAATCATCTCTTGACGGCGTCATGCCTTGGCAAGAAAAGTGGGATGTGAAATTTACTCATGACGGGCCAGTGAGTTAGCATGTGAATTCTGACGGCGTCACGCTTTAACTAAATCAAGGGCGTCACGGCTTAAATCATAAGGGGACGGCGTCACGTTCAAGTTTAGACGGCGTCAAGCCTTGATAGGCCAGAATAGATTTTTGAAGAGCTAAAGAGGGACGGCGTCAAGAAGGTCACCCGGGAACCCTAAAAGCGGCGAGGTGACGGCGTCACAATGCATAAGGTGACGCCGTCAGATCCAAATATCTATATATAGTTTTCTAATTTTTTGTCATTAAGAGAGAGCTTAGTGTGTGGAATTTTGGGATAAAACCCTAAGACGATTTTAGCTACTTTTTCAGGGCTTTTAGCTTTGAGATCTTCCATGTTTCATTGAAAGATAAGTAATCAATTAATCATTCAATATGTCTATGTGTTGTTTGATTCTATCTTATGCTTGTCTTTTGTTTAACATGTTAGGCTAATTTTATCTTGTGTTTGCTTAGATCTAATGAAACCTAGCTATTGATTATTGGTTGTTAGTGTGTTGTTAGTTGTATTGGATGATTGTTTATCTATGTTAGGCTTAAGAAAACTGGCTAACTTCCTATTCGGTAACTTGCTTGAACGTCTTAAGAAACATGAACCAAACGCGTACTAAAGGTTTTTATGGTTGTATTTAATGCACAAGCGAATTCTAGTGATCCCATGTTAGGAGCTTCCTAGCCGGCTCGACATAGGAGTGAAGTAGGAGCTTGTAGAGTTTGGGGAAGTAAGTACGCCACCCCACGAATGGTATTAAGGAATACACCCGTCATCCACGCAACTAATACACACTAATTAACCGGTAAAAGATAGTTAGGGAGTAAGGAAATCTAAGTAAACACATTTCTCTACACATAAGTTTCTCACCACATTTTCATTTTTGTTATTTATTTTATTGCATTTGTAGTAATTTGGGTTAGTTGACTAGCAACTAATTCCGCCCACTCCTTCAAACCCGAGATTTTACTTGCTTTCATAAAAATATAAAAACATAAAAAGAATCTTCCTCAACCCTTAGACCTAATTAGAGTAGCCTTTCACACCTAACGAACACTATTCCCTGTGGAGAACGATCAATCCCCCGTACTTACCACTACACTATACTACATCGGTCAGGTACACTGCCTGGTGGGGTTGTAAGCCTCTTGAGATCCCTCGAGAGGTAAAACCTGTTGTAAGGTTACAAAACCACGCATCAAGTTTTTGGCGCCGCTGCCGGGGAATAGTTATTGTTTAGGTTGAATTTTTATTTCTATTAGGTCTACTCACTAGATTCCTTTCTAGTGAGATTTTTGTTTTATTTTTCTAGGTTTTCTTTAGTCTATCTATTTTCTTCGTGTCTTTGTTCGTAACCATACCATCCGACATCATGGAAGATGGTAATATCCTTAACCCACACAACCCACCACCACAACAACCATAACCACCTCCTAGAGCCCGTACTTTAGGAGAGTATTCCCGTCCTAGCCACCATGGCTATCGAAACACCATTGAGCTCACTCAAGGAGCCAATATCACACCCTTGCGATCCGGCACCATCCGGTTGGTGCAAAGCGGATGCGCATTCCATGGACTTCGTTCTGAAGATCCTAATCAACATCTCAAGGACTTTCTTAAAATCGTTGATTCTATAGACCTTGATGTTGCCACTCGAGAGACGACCCGATTGCGTCTCTTCCAATTCTCTTTGCGGGACCAAGCTAGTCAGTGGCTAGAACGTCAACCCGCAGGATCCATTACCTCTTGGGATGATCTCACCACTCGTTTCCTTGCTCAGTTTTTCCCACCGGGAAGAACTACCAAGCTAAGGAATGATATCTTGATGTTCCAACAACGTCAAGGCGAAACTCTCTACGAGGCATGGACTCGATTCAAGGACTTACTCCAAAAAGTCCCTCACCATGGCATAGAACTTTGGCTCCAAGTCCAAATCTTCTATGACCATATCAATCTCTCCACGAGGCAAACCATTGACCAATCGGCCGGTGGCAAGCTACGTGATCTAAGTGCGGAACAATCATGGGCTCTCCTAGAGGATCTTGCTCTTTATGACAACGAAAGTTGGAGTGATCCCCGTGATTTGAATAAAACGGTCAAGGCAATATCTTTGCCTTTGAACAATTCAAGCACTTCCGACCGTAGGATCATAGAACTTGAAGACCAAGTCAAGTTTCTCATGAAATCCTACGAGGCTCCTAAACCTTCAAGCCAAGTGAACAAAATCACTTCTTCATGTGAACTATGTAGTGGTCCCCACGACACTCGTGATTGCATGGAACTCCCCGAACAAGCTTTTGTGGACTACGCATCCTCGCGTACCGACGGAGCGGGAGACAAGTGGTACACTTTCAAACCCGAGCCAAACCATTATGGTGATTCATACAACCCTTCATGGAAAAATCACCCGAACTTTAGGTGGAAACAAAACCAAAACTCACAACAAACCAATTCTTCCAACCCACCTAATCGTTTCCAATCAAGCGGTTCCAACTCGAACCGTACTTTCAACAACAATCCTTCCGGCAATGGTAGTACCGATAACTTTGAAGGATTGATGTCTCAATTTATGGCATCTCAAGAAGCTCGTTTAGCCAAGTTTGAAGCCAATTTCAAACAAAAACAAAGCGAGATGACCAATAAGATTGACACTTTGTTGAAAGCCCTCAATGACCGAGAAATGGGAGCACTCCCTAGCAACACGGTCAAGAACCCGAAACTAAACGTCAACGCTATTTCATCGGTTTCGTCCCCTAGTTCTTGTCCACAATATTATTCGGTCAATTCCATGAGCACGTGTTTCAAACAAACCCAAATCGTTCCAAATGACCAAGAAGTTATGACATCCAAATTGGTCAACAACATAGTTGAAACACCTTCCACTCAAAACCTTGACGAAGAATTCAAGGAGCTCCACCTTGAAAGTCCGGTTGTTGATGAGTTGGATGAGAAGAAGCTCAAGTTAGGCGAAAAAGGGACCGCCTTTGTTCAAAATAAGCTACCTAAGAAATTAGATGATCCGGGCTTATTTGTTCTACCTTGCAAGATCGGTAATTCGGAGGCTTATGACACATTAGCCGATCTTGGATCAAGCCTTAACCTACTTCCGTTACCTCTCTACACCTCTCTAAAACTAGGAAAACTTGAAGAAACCGAGGTGATAATAGGCTTAGCGGATGGAAGTGTTGCTTACCCGGTTGGAGTAGTTAAGGACGTGTTAGTGCACATTGGAAAACTAACCATTTTAGCCGATTTCCACGTCCTTGATATGGTTAGCGACCCTACATGCCCCTTGTTGATAGGTAGAGGATTTTTGGCGACCGCTAGTGCTATGATTGATTGTAAGGAATCTAAGATAGCGGTAGGAGAAGGAGATACTTGGTCAATCTATGATGTTAAGAAACACGCCTATGACACTAGTGAGGAACCGACACCCCATTGGTTAGAATTAAATAGGAGACCATCTAGATATGGACCTTGGATTGATAGAGACTTCATAGGACCCCAACGCCCATTTTACCTAGAAGAGGACTTTGTTAACCGAACACATACGGTAGAACAACTCTTGGCTAGGGACACCGAATTGGATCCATTTGAAGACTCTCTAGTTTTTAGAAAGATGATTGATTTCCTAGGAGTTTTGCCAATTAACCTAGGAATGAATAAGTGGATTTGTGAGGAAGATGATTATAAGTGGAATTGGGATAAACCACCCAAAGATGGAGATGGGTCATGGCATATTAAGATGACATTGTATGACCCGGATGGAGAGAAGTTTGAAAAGACATATCGTACTAAGCGGACCAATAGGAAACTTCAATCCAAGCTTAACCCTAAAGACGTCCTCGATGACGAGCTCACTTATATAGGGTAGCGTGACTTTGAGTCTAGCTACAAGACTCGTTAATAAAGAAAAGCGCTTCTTGGGAGGCAACCCAAGCTTTATTTGTTTTATTTGCTTTGAGTGTTTGTTTATTTGTTTGTTTGATTTTATTTGTTTCCGTATGTGTGTGTAATTTTTATTAGTATTGATTCATGTTCAAAAGTAATTTGTGAAAATGCTTTATGTTGTTTTTAACTTCGTCTTAACTACATATAAAGGTATTTTGCAAAAGTTAAGTGTAAGGGAAATCCAAATCGGTTTATTAGAACACAAATTAACATGAATCATAATAATAATAAATTAACATACATATTTGTGTTTGTTTGAGTCAAATGCTTGTATCGAGTCATAGTGATGTTTTGCAGGATTTCCAGGAAGTAAGGTAAAGTTTTTTTCCAGAAATTTTCCGGAAACTTAAAATGAAAATTTTCGTCAGGTCATTTCTGACGGCGTCAGGGGTTATAACCTGACGGCGTCAGATTTAATTTCCAGAAATTTTTGAAAGTTTTGTTTTTAGAAAAGTTTTTATTTAAATCTCCAACTTATAATCTCCAGGAATCTGCAAAATTATCATTCCACAAGCATTATATCCTTATATATAGATTTTATCCCGCCGATGTTATGCAGGTTTTCGTGTTTGTTTTCTCAGGCTTAACAGGTTATTTTGGACAAGGAAATGTTATGGAATCAAGCTTATGGCGATGCATTAGTCATGGAGCTTCAACATTCTCTTTGGAGGAAAATTTAACCGTGTAATTTCATTATCCAACGAGCGAATCAGGGGAGTATTTGATTTCATTCTTTTACTTTATGCTTTTACATCTTGTTATTTGAACATTGGGGACAATGTTCATCTTAAGTGTAAGGGGAGGGTAAAAGTACGATTTTAGAGAATACAATTGCGCCTGATTTTTGTTTGTTTAATAGTAGATGTGTAATAAAACTGAGAGAAATACTTGTTAAGGTAATTTTAGTGCCAAATTTAAAATTTTTTACAACATATAGGAGTGAAACTTTGATCTTAATGAGCGTCTCACGGATAGGAGTTATATGACTAGCACAAAAACCGTACCACTAAAAAAATTTTCCACCCCCAAATATGTGAGGTTCGCCCCTAGAATTGGTAGGAAAAGCATTTATGCTATGATGTGTGTACCGGTAGCACTTAGATTCTAGAACTTGCGTTAGGACCATTCCAAGGCCACAAGTGAGACTACATTCGTGTAGTTAGATTTACTACATGATAAGAGGCATTAGGATTAACCCATTGTTTTACACCTGTGTTTTTGTTATAATTACATTGGCTACATTGGTCAAGTAATTCTCCCACACCCTTTGCGTTGTACTCATTTTTAGTACACGATACCCCTAGTACACCCCTCAGAGCCTATCTTTTCGTTTCGACCTTTAAGCATTTTACTTAAAGGAAGAATTTGTTTACACCCCACTAAAATGTACACCCAAATCGCCTTAGCCTACCTTGTATGCACTCATTTTTAGTGCATTATTGTTACAACATTTGTTTAAACCCAAGTTAATTATCTAGTTGATTACATGGTTGCTAAGTCGAGTCATATCCTTGTACATATTGTTTTGGGACGATTGGGACTCATGGGTAAAGTACTAGTATAATGGAGTAATGGGGAAGAACATCATTTATTACCCCCATATGTGCTAAATGTTTTAAAAGTACTCCAAGTTTTTCAATTATCTTAATTCGAGTCATTAGATTAGTATTTGTAAAGTTATGTAAAAATTCAAGTGTAAGGGGGATGCAACGCCCCTATGATGTATTATTTTGGATGGTAGGGTAAAAGTGTATGCACAAAAAAAAAAAAAAAAAAAAAAAAAAAAAAATCATGAAAAACACAAAAAAATGAGAAAATGAAAAATAGAAAAAAAAAACATACGGACTACCATCCCGTTTCATTTTATGTTTGTTTTATATTTTTGTTATTTTGTTATTTCGTTTCTAGCTTAAGATCGAGTCTAGTCTTGGCTTAGCAACATTGTATAGTACATGTAATTGACCAAGATTTTTAACTCGCCACCAGTAAAATATCCTTTATCCAACAAAACCGTGTTTTCCTTTTCCCTACACCTAACATTATAACCCATTTAAAAGCCCTCTTTGATAGTTTATCTTAGGTGCTTACGCCTAGTGGAGGAGGTTTTCGATCCTTTCCCAAGCCTATGGTAATCTATTTGCTATGACAGGTAGTGAGAGATATTTTCCGTTTTCATTTATGAGATTTATTTTGATGACACTTGAGAGATGTGAGTATCTAAACACTACTTGTGAGGTGCTAGTATGTAATCTCCGTGCTTATTATGATTGAAGTGGAACGATTATTTGTTGTAATTACTTTTATGTTAGCATTAAATGACCCCTAACTTGTATTTTGATTAGAATAAAAGCGCATTTGCTTGAGGACAAGCAAATCTCAAGTGTAAGGGTATTTGATGAGGCGAAAAGTGTACCGCTTTTAAGGGGTCATTTAAGCCCGAAATCGTATTTATTTGATCAAATATTGCCCTAAATTGTTCCTTTTGTCATTTTAGGTACTTTTGAGGAGAAATCTGGAAAATGAGGCATTTTGGACGTTTTTGGAGCATTAAAGTGAAGAATACGACAAAGTCTCAAAATCGGCTGATTTTTACCTTTGACGGCGTCAGAATCATCTCTTGACGGCGTCATGCCTTGGCAAGAAAAGTGGGATGTGAAATTTACTCATGACGGGCCAGTGAGTTAGCATGTGAATTCTGACGGCGTCACGCTTTAACTAAATCAAGGGCGTCACGGCTTAAATCATAAGGGGACGGCGTCACGTTCAAGTTTAGACGGCGTCAAGCCTTGATAGGCCAGAATGGATTTTTGAAGAGCTAAAGAGGGACGGCGTCAAGAAGGTCACCCGGGAACCTTAAAAGCGGCGAGGTGACGGCGTCACAATGCATAAGGTGACGCCGTCAGATCCAAATATCTATATATAGTTTTCTAATTTTTTGTCATTAAGAGAGAGCTTAGTGTGTGGAATTTTGGGATAAAACCCTAAGACAATTTTAGCTACTTTTTCAGGGCTTTTAGCCTTGAGATCTTCCATGTTTCATTGAAAGATAAGTAATCAATTAATCATTCAATATGTCTATGTGTTGTTTGATTCTATCTTATGCTTGTCTTTTGTTTAACATGTTAGGCTAATTTTATCTTGTGTTTGCTTAGATCTAATGAAACCTAGCTATTGATTATTGGTTGTTAGTGTGTTGTTAGTTGTATTGGATGATTGTTTATCTATGTTAGGCTTAAGAAAACTGGCTAACTTCCTATTCGGTAACTTGCTTGAACGTCTTAAGAAACATGAACCAAACGCGTACTAAAGGTTTTTATGGTTGTATTTAATGCACAAGCGAATTCTAGTGATCCCATGTTAGGAGCTTCCTAGCCGGCTCGACATAGGAGTGAAGTAGGAGCTTGTAGAGTTTGGGGAAGTAAGTACGCCACCCCACGAATGGTATTAAGGAATACACCCGTCATCCACGCAACTAATACACACTAATTAACCGGTAAAAGATAGCTAGGGAGTAAGGAAATCTAAGTAAACACATTTCTCTACACATAAGTTTCTCACCACATTTTCATTTTTGTTATTTATTTTATTGCATTTGTAGTAATTTGGGTTAGTTGACTAGCAACTAATTCCGCCCACTCCTTCAAACCCGAGATTTTACTTGCTTTCATAAAAATATAAAAACATAAAAAGAATCTTCCTCAACCCTTAGACCTAATTAGAGTAGCCTTTCACACCTAACGAACACTATTCCCTGTGGAGAACGATCAATCCCCCGTACTTACCACTACACTATACTACATCGGTCAGGTACACTGCCTGGTGGGGTTGTAAGCCTCTTGAGATCCCTCGAGAGGTAAAACCTGTTGTAAGGTTACAAAACCACGCATCAAGAGTACACAAAGAGAAGTGAGGAAGCACCAACAGCACCTCCAGATCCCAAGTTTCCGGCAAACCACTTCCAGTAACTGTCTCTGTCCTTCTTGAAGTTGAAAAGACTCTTAAAGTAATCCTTGAAAGCGAAGTTAAGAGCCTGAGATAATACAAAAAGTGTGAGAACAATACAAAAATAAAAACAAAGATTCAACAATCTGTGAAATTTGAATACTCGCCTGAGTTGGGAAGTAACAGATGACGTTAGCGGTGTTTCCTCTCCACAAGGAAACGAAACCTTCTTCCTTGATGGTACGGCCGAAACATTCACCAATACCCTTGTATGGCTCAGACAACCTACCAGCCTTGAGCATCTCATCTTGGTTTTGGATCAAAAGCTTGACACGCTCAACGGGAGCAGCAACTGTCTTTGATACAGCAGCAGAGACACCTCCCAGTTCTTCAACTTTAACATCCAACTCAACTACCTGTACATTAAAGCAGTCTATGTATAAGAAAACACACTCTTGATATGTTAAAAATGTATTCTTTAAGGTACAGGCGTACAATGATAAATATCAAACATCAGAAGAAGTAAAATTGAAAGTAATACAAGAAAAAAAAATGCCAAATATATAGCAACTGAAAAGTGCTAAGCCTAGACAACTAGACAAATCACTTTAACTCAAATACTTGCCAGAGATGCCAAATTTGACCCATTTACTCAGAGTTGGGTCGATTTGGGTTGTGTGTTATATCAAAGGGTTGAGAGTTGACCAAAGTCTAATTACAATGTATACATCCCTCTCACTAGTTTTTCGGTTTATTTAATATCATACCAATACTTTTTTGTTACAATGAATGAATTAACAATAATAAGGTTTATAAAGTGTTTAGTGGTTGAGCACATCCAACCACCTCGTGTTGAACATGCTAATAAAGAATGTATTTCAACCCGAACCAGCTATGACCCATTAACCAACCTACGATGTTGCCACCTCTAATATCAAATAAATGCTCAAAATAATATAGCAAGCAGAGAGCAGCTCAAAGTTCAAGCATTTGATTTCTACAATAGCAATTCTCAAGTATATTACAGAGATTGAGAATGCCAAACCTGATTGTGGGATTCACCAGGCTTACAGTCAACAAATAAAAGACACTACTAGCCTTCTTGACCGTCGAACTTCAGCTAAACCAGTCCTCCAGTCCTGATGCTTCCACAAAATTCCATGATCCTCTTCATGCAAGCAAATACAATCTTTGATTGTTTCAACACCCACGGTGAAATTGGTTAAGTGTGCATCAAAATATTTGATGTAACCGAGACAATCACAACCTTGAACATAAACATGTTGTAAAGAAAAGTATCTGTTTGATAATAAAATGTCCCCATAAGTTGGATCATGGACTATACCATTAGACCCTAGGAAAGTTGATGGTTACAAAATGCTAATCCTTGATAATAAAATGACTCTAAACGAAATGACCACTATCAAGACTCGAACCATGATAAATTCATGTCCAAGAATGAAGCGGTCGAGACTCATTTTGGGTAGATATTCATATACAAGAATGCTTTCAGGTCCTGAACAGCTGCATCCCAACAGTCTGACCAGATTTTTGTGTTCAACGCTGCTAATCATGTTAACTTCGTTATAGAAATCTGCTGCTCTGAATCTGTTGTTGAAATACAGCCTCTTCACAGCTATTTCTCGTCCATCTGAAAGAACCCCCTGAGAGAAATATCATAGTAACATTAACATTTATGCCCCAAAAATGTTTATCTAGTTAGACTTGACATTGATGTTAAGTTTGTAGCAAATGTGGCGATTCAATTTATGTGTTAATGTCTGGCGGCTAAAACATGTAAAACTGATGTACTTGCTTAAAAGGGAGTGGGTCGAATTACTCAAAAAATCAAATGAATCAAAAGTCGTCCAAAGTGTATTTAAATGCCAAAAGGATAAAACCTTATAAATCGCTGTGTTCTAAGAACGATCAATTGATTACAACTGAAATAACTGAAAACTTTTTAATCATACTGATAATTACTTGTTACTGGTTTTAAAATACCCTTACCCAACCCTCATAATATCACCTCGAGGTTTAAGTACAAGATACTAACCTTGTAGACATTCCCAAATCCTCCTTGCCCGAGCTTATTAGACTCGTCCCAATATCCAGTGGCTTTCTCAATAGTGGAGTATTTGAAGTTCAAGCTACTATCCATAAGCGTCTTTGCCAGTCTTATGACATCATAAGAACCTGAAACATTTAGACATAATTAGCTCATTACACAAATTCAGCAGACTGAGTATGTTGTTAGTTGTTACTAGAAACTTTTAAAATGTATGAATTATACCTTTCCTCTTCTTCTGTAGATATCTGTGTTTCCAAATATACAAAACGATCATCATAGCAACTATGAGAACCGTCACAAAACTAACAACCGAAACTACAATAGCAATTATCTTCCCTACAAAACCAGTAACACTTCAGTTAGCAACTTGGAAAAGAAATACTGACTAAATAAATAATTGCAGGTTTTATGTAATATCATGAATTATAATTTTGTTACCTCTATTGCTAGAGCTGCTAATGGCTGCAAGTACAGGATTGAGAAAATCAGTATCTGAATACCTCATGAAACATCCGGTGTTTAACGCACGTCCCTCAGACCATGGTAAACATTTCGATATTGACGCGGAAGCATTCTCCAAGCATGCCCTACACAAGCTCGAATTCAAAGTCCTCCAACAGTCTGCAAGCACATACACGGACTAATCAAATTTTGTTATCATGATACTGCAGGGAACTCAAAAATGTGAATAGTTTGTGATGAAAAAATTGTAACTTAAACGGATGAATTTCATTCAGGCATTTTATCAAACACTTTGGCTTCACATAAAAATATAACATTACAAAATCAAAAGAAAGGGAGAAACAGTTTCTGATCACAAAGTCATAAGCTTCACATGATTAGAATCACTTTAAAGAAACTAAAATTATATACAAATTCAAAATCAATACATATAAAAGTACCTGGTGTTTTCGGATAAGAAGGGTGCTACAGATGTGTGTGTTCTCCAAGAAGAAGACGAGATGAGATGGGGCGTGGAACTGCAGCAGATGTGGAGATGGGGTTAGGGTTCAAAGGCAGTTGGAGGGTGATGGTGTGACTGAATTAGTGAAAGGTTGGAGGGAAAAGAAAGATGGAGGGATCTAAAAAAGTTGATTTTGATTTTGGGGCAAATTCCGAGCGGGATATAATGAAAATTTGGGAAGACTAAATTTGGGGAACTATTTAAAAATATTACTATTAGTCTTGTGCACACAATATTAAGATTGCAACACTTTTAACAAAAATGTTGCCTTACATCTATAAATACAACACTTATTTTGCAAATGTTGCTTAAAGTTTAATATCCTCTAAAATGCAACAATTTTGTAAAATGTTGCTTATAAAATGTTGCATTAGCCCCATTTTGTTGTAGTGGTAATTGTTGCCTCTAACACAAGTGTTAGATTCACTTTTACTAGCTGTTCTTTCTATCAGATGTCCTTAGACTTGCACATTATACTTAAAAGTATAAAACGATAGAAAGTGAGTTGCATCAGTTACTATCTGATCAACTAAGTCATCAATTCAATGTGAAATATCATAACTAGGTTTCAAGAAAGTAGTTTTAAGGAGTTTTAAATTCCCAAACTCAGTCCATCATAAACCTATTATGGCAGCAGCCAATATCAGCATTTTGTTGCTTCCATTTCACTTGAAATTTCCTTTGTGTTCACATATTCATACCTGAAATTGTTAGTCTAAAAACAAAAGAACAAAGTACAAAGTACTTGTCTTGCATTAGAAAAATCATAAGACCAACTATATGAATAAAACATTTTAAATTTGTACTAGAAGCACAAACTTTTTGTAATAGCAGCAGTATCTTGTAAAGCCATCAGCAGAAACAAAAATTTATTTACATAAACAATTAGATTGAAAATTAAAAGATTAAGCATTCCAATACTTGCTACCAAGTACTGAAACCTTGAAACATCAAAAGCTTTTGTTAGCAGATCTGCAAAGTTGTGTTCTGAAGCAACTTTAAGAACTTGAATTAACTTTTTCTCATTGCAGTCTCTTATAAAGTGATGTCTAATTTCAATGTGTTTTGTTTTAGAATGTTGCACTGGATTTTTAATAATACAAATTGTACTACTATTATCAATATGAATAACAGTGTTTAAGAAATAGTACCCATAATCAAGAAGTTGGTTTTGAAGCCATAGAACTTGACTAGAGCAACTTGCAGCAGCTATATATTCAGCTTCAGTTGTTGAATTTGCCACACTTGTTTGTTTCTTACACTGCCATGAGACAAGTCTACACCCAAGGAATTGACATCCTCTAGTTGTTGACTTTCTGTCCAAGCTAGCACCAGCATAATCACTATCCGAATATGCTACCAAGTCAAAAGGAGATTCCCTAGAATACCATATACCCAACCTTGGTTGACCTTTGAGATATCTAAAAATTCTCTTGACTGCAGTTAAATGAGAAACCTTTGGAGTTACTTGAAATCTTACACAAACACAAACAGGGAACATGATATCAGGTCTGGATGATGTAAGGTACATCAAAGAGCCTATCATAGATCTGTAAGTGTGTACATCCACATTCTCTCCATCTTCATCTTTCAGAAGGTGCTTCTCAGAGTCCATTGGTGTGCTTGCTATTTTTGAATCAACAAATTGAAATTTTCTAAGTATCTCTGCAACATATTTGTCTTGACTAATAAATATGCCATCAGATGATTGCTTAACTTGCAAACCCAAAAAGAATGTGAGTTCTCCCATAGAACTCATCTGAAACTTATCATGCATAAGCTTCTCAAATTCTAAACACATATCTTTCCTAGTAGATCCAAAGATAATGTCATCCACATACACCTGCACTAACAGAAGATCCTTCTTGTGCTGTTTGATGAAAAGTGTCTGATCAATCTTTCCTCTTTGAAATCCATTTTCTAATAAGTAGGAAGCTAGTGTTGCATACCAAGCTCTTGGTGCCTGATGAAGGCCATATAGAGCTTTCACTACTCTGTACACTTTGTTTGGATGTAATGGGTCAATGAAGCCTGGAGGTTGTGTAACATACACCTCTTCTTCAATTGTTCCATATAAAAATGCACTCTTGACATCCATTTGGTAGACTGTGAAGCCTAAAAATGAAGCATAAGCTAAGAAAAGCCTAATTGCCTCAGTCCTTGCTACAGGAGCATAAACCTCATCATAGTCTATTCCTTCTTCTTGTGTGTACCCTTGGGCTACTAATCTAGCCTTATTTCGAATCACTATTCCCCTTTCATCCCTTTTGTTCTTGAAAACCCATCTAGTGCCAATTACCTTTGCATTCCTAGGTAAATCAACTAGCACCCATACTTTCTGAATCTTGAACTAAAGAAGCTCTTCTTGCATAGCCTCTAACCAGCTTGAATCATCTAGGGCTTTCAGAATATTCTTTGGTTCATCTTGTGAGAGAAAACATACAAACAAGCAAGAGTTTGAAAGCTCATGCTGTTTTGAAGCATAAAGGGCATCAAGAAGCCCTTGTTGGTCTGAAGTCATCAATTGATGTCTTGTCTTCACACCAGATTGTACATCTCCAATCACATGTTCCAGGGAGTGGACTTTGTGAATTCTTGTTTGTGGAGTAGAAGGAACTTGATAATTTGATGGAAGATTGTTGAAATCCACCTCATTATCTGAGAATTCTGCTTCTTTTGTTTCTGAAGGGCCAGCAGCAGAGTCAGTTGGCCGAACAGCAGAATCATTAAGCTTAGCAGCAGAGTGCTCTGGCTCAGCAGCAGAATTACCAGCAGAAACAGATACACTACCAGCAGCAACAGAAATGCTACCAGCAGAAACATTTTGTTGTTCCTGAGTTCCATCTTCTTTGCTTGCAATTCAACACCTTCTTTAGTTTTACCATAAGAAGATTCATCAGTTGTTGAAGTTGATTCCACAAATGTACTTGACCATATTGACATCCAAACATGATCTTGGTTTGTCTCCTTTTCTAACCTTGCCTCATCTGTTGCTTGTGAATCTGAAAAATTATTAGTTTCTACAACAACAGGCACATAATTCATTGATTTGGTTAGAAATTCAAGATTAAATAGCCTTTTTGGTCCTTAACCTTCTACACTGGATTTGTCTTCTAAAAACTCCACATGTAGGTTTTCTTCTACAATCAAAGTTCTTGTGTTGTATACTCTAAATGATTTGCTATTAAGAGAATATCCAACAAAGAATCCTTCATCTGCCTTACCATCGAATTTTCCTAAATGGTCTAAGGTATTGAGAATTGTCACATGACATCCAAAAGGTCTAAGAAATCCTATTGCAGGAGTTCTACCTCTAAAAAGTTCATATGATGTCTTATTGTGAGGCTGAATAATTAAAACTCTATTTTGAACATAGCAAGCAGTGTTGACTGCTTCAGCCCAAAAAGTTATAGGTAGCTTAGAATCAGCTAACATTGTTCTAGCAGCTTCAATTAGTGTTCTATTCTTTCTCTCAACAACACCATTCTGTTGTGGTGTTCTAGCAACACTAAATTCTCTCTTAATACCTTTTTCTTTGCAGAAATCATCCATAACTCTATTCTTAAACTCTGTCCCATTATCACATCTAATGACCTTCACTTTCTTGTCTACTTGGTTTTCTATCTGTGTAATGAATGTCTTAAGGATGCTTGTAGTCTCATCCTTAGTAGATAGAAAAAAACCCATGTAAATCTAGTATAGTCATCAATTATAACAAGACAATATCTCTTATGCATTATACTACTTACTGAAATAGGTCCAAATAAGTCCATATGCAGCATAAACAATGATTGATTGATAGAGTTAAAAATCTTGGGCTTACAAGTGGCTTTGTGTTGTTTTCCTTTTAGACAAGCAATGCATGTTTGATCATTTTCAAATCTTTTGTGAGGTAAACCTCTTACCAAACCATTCTTAACAATTTTATTTATGGTTTTGAAATTAATATGACCAACCCTTCTATGCCATTTCATTGATTCATCCAATGTGGCCTTTGCAACAAGACAAGTTAAATTCTTTTTAGGAACAATGTTCTTCATGTCTACACTGTACATATTGCCCTTTCTAGGAATTCTAAGAAGTACTTGACTTTCATCAGACATCTTAAAATCAGGAGAAAGTACAAGACATTCAGTCTCACAAAAAAGAACATTGTTCTTTTTGTCACACATTTGTGAGACACTAAAAAGATTATAATTTAGCTCTTTTACATAGAACACGTCTTCAAAATCTAAATTTCCAGTTTTAATGGTACCTTTACCGGAAATTTTGCCACCAACACCTCCTCCAAAGGTAACATAGCCTCCATCTATTGATTGAAAATCTGAGAGATAAGACTTGTTGCCTGTCATGTGCCTTGAACATCCACTATCTGAGTATCCTTGATCCTCTTCCTGATCATTTGAATGTTCCTGCACATAAATAAGAGTGTTAGTTTCTTTTGGGGACCCAAGCCATTACTGACTTGGATCTGCCTCTTGCATCAATGTAATTTAATCTTTTAAGGATAGTTGATGCAACATTGGATTTAAGAATCCAACATGCTGAGGCCTTAACAGCATTTGCCCTGTTTCCCTTAGCAGCAGGAACTGATTGCTTTTCAGTTCTACCCTTTGGTTTCCAAACTTGTTTTTGGACCACTGCTTTTGTTTGAATGGGCCTTAGAACAGTCTTTGGTGCATGTTTGAAAGTTGTTTTTGCACCCTTAGCTGTTGATTTTGGGTTAATAGTCATAAATGGTCGAGCAGCAGGAAAAATTTGTCTAGCAGCAGGAACCATTAGTCTAGCAGCAGGATCTGAGTTTGAGCCAGACTTGTTTTTGACTACTCTGGGGTTTGTTCTCTTAGAACTAGAGTGAGAGTGAAACTTAGGAGTTTGCCTTTTGTAGTTCACTCTATTGTTTTCATATCCAGATACCCAATGGTTGCAGAAAGCTGCAAGATGGTCAAAACTACCACATGTGTAACAAGCTTTATTATAAAAAGCAAAGTCATCACCTAATTGGTTAGACTTGAGGTTATTCCAATTCCTTTGGTTACCTCTGGGCTTGTTGGTGGTTCTATATTGCTCACAATATCTAACTGGTTGCCTAACATGCTTAATGTTTGATTTAGGCCTATCAGTATTGTGTTTGACTATCTTAGGAACACTTGTTCCTACTTTCTTAACCACTTCAGGTTTAGACATAACCTGTTTTTCTTCATCACTATCAGTTGTGCAATCTTCAACAACTATAGCATCTAAGTTCTTAACAAAGGACACCTTGTCCTAATAAAGTAAAGTTTTATCTAAACTTTTACTTACTTTTTCTACCTTAAGGCTCTTGCTAGCCTTAGAACCATATTCCATGATTGGTTCTTGAAACTCAGGTAAACCTGAATTTACTAGGTCAATCCCTGGGGGTTTAGGGATGCCTCTATAAGGAGGTGGGACACTCTTATATCCTACTCCCGACTTAGCTCTATTAATCACCTGACATTCTACTATGTTGTGCACACTTTTAGAAGCATGTTCTAGTGCCTCAGTAGTCAAGTGAATATTTTCATTTTCCTTTTTGACCCTGTCAAAAGCTTCTCTCAAAAGCTTAATTTCAGCATCTCTAAAGAATATGTCCTGTCTTAGGAGAGCTTTGTCATCAGAAAAAGCTAATTCATTTTCCTTATAGTGTGTTGATGCGTGGTTTTGCGACCTTACAACAGGTTTTACCTCTCGAGGGATCTCAAGAGGCTTGCAATCCCCACCAGGCAGTGTACCTGACCGATGTAGTATAGTGTAGTGGCAAGTACCGAGGGATTGATCGTTCTCTAGGGGAATAGTGTCGTTAGGATTGAAAAACTACTCTAATAGGTCTAAGGGTGAGGGAAGATTCTTTTTGTATTTTTTATATTTTTATAAAAGCAAGTAAAATCTCGGGTTTGAAGGAGTGGGCGGAATTAGTTGCTAGTCAACTAACCCAAATAACTACAATTGCAAATAAAATAAAATAACTGAAAATAAAAAGGTTGTGGAACTTATATGGAGAGAAATGTGTTTACTTAGATTTCCTTACTCCCTAACTATCTTTTACCGGTTGATTAGTGTGTATTAATTGCGTGGATGACGGGTGTATTCCTTAATACCAATCGTGGGGTGGCGTACGTACTTCCCCAACTCTATAAGCTCCTACTTCACTCCTATGTCGAGCCGGCTAAGAAGCTCCTAACATGGGATCACTAGAATTCACTCATGCAGTAAATACAACCATAAAAACCTTAGTACGCATTGGTTCATGTTTCTTATGACGTTCAAGCAAGTTACCGTATAGGAGGTTAGCCAGTTTTCTTAAGCGTAACATCGATAAACAATCATCCAATAAAATTAATAACACACCAGCAACCAATAATCAATAGTTAGGTTTCATTAGATCTAAGCAAACACAAGATAAATCTAGCCTAACATGTTAAATAAAAGACAAGAACAAGATATAATCAAACAACACATAGACATATTGAATGATTAATTGATTACTTATCTTCAATTGAACATGGGAGATCCAAGGGTATAAAACCCTTAAAAGTAGCAGAAAAATCGTCTTAGGGTTTCTCCTCACAAAGTTGCACACTAATGACTAAAAATTATGAGAATATATATAGAAAATCAGATCTGACGGCGTCACGCTATAGAGCTGACGCCGTCACCTCGCCGCGGTTTGGGTTTCTTGATGGCCTTCTTGACGCCGTCCCCTTTTAATCATCCAAAATCCTCTCTGGCGCATCAAGGGTTGACGGCGTCACAATGGTGCTTGACGCCGTCACAGGTACTTTTCCAGCCGATTTTGAGACTTTGTTGTTTTCTTCACTTTTATGCTCCAAAAACGTCCAAAATGCTTCCTTTTCCAGATTTCTTCTCCAAAGTACCTAAAATGACAAAAGGAACGATTTAGGGCAATATTTGATCAAATAAATACGATTTAGGGCTTAAATGACCCCCTAAAAGCGGTACACTTTTCACTTCATCAAATACCCTTACACTTGAGATTTGCTTGTCCTCAAGCAAATGCGCTTTTATTCTAATCAAAATACAAGTTAGGGGTCATTTAACGCTAATATAAAAGTAATTACAACAAATAGTCATTCCACTTTAATTATAATAAGCACGGAGATTACAGACTAGCACCTCACAAGTAGTGTTTAGATACTCACATCTCTCAGGTGTCATAAAAGTGTATCTCATAAATGAAAATGAATAATATCTCTCACTACCTGTCATAGCAAATAGATTACCATATGCTTGGGAAAGGATCAAAAACCTCCTCCACTAGGCGTAAGCACCTAAGATAAACTATCAAAGAGGGCTTTTAAACGGGTTATAAAGTTAGGTGTAGGGATATGATAAACACGGTTTTGTTGGATAAAGGATATTTTACTGGTGGCGAGTTAAAGATCTTGATTAATTACATGTACAATATGGCGTTGCTAAGCCAAGACTAGACTCGACTTAAGCTAATGAAAAAAAAAATAACAAAAAGATAAAATAAACATAAAATGAAACGGGATGGTAGTCCGTATGTGTTTTTTTTTTTTTTTTTTTTTTTTTTTTTTTTTTTTTTTTTTTTACATACACTCTTGCCCTACCATCCAAAATAATACATCGTAGGGGGGTTGTATCCCCCTTACACTTGAACTTTTACATAACTTTACAATTAACTATTCTAATGACTCGAATTAAGGTAATCGAAACACTTGGAGTACTTTTAAAATATTTAGCACATATGGGGGTAATAATGTTGTTCTTCCCCATTACTCCATTACACTAGTACTTTACCCATGAGTCCCAATCGTCCCAAAACAATATGTACAAGGATATGACTCGACTTAGCAACCATGTAATCAATTAGATAATTAACTTGGGGTTTAAACAAATGTTGTCACAATAATGCACTAAAAATGAGTGCATACAAGGTAGGCTAAGGCGATTTGGGTGTACATTTAAGTGAGGTGTAAACAAATTCTTACTTTAAGTAAAATGCTTAAAGTTAGAAACGAAAAGATAGGCTCTGAGGGGTGTACTAGGGGTATCGTGTACTAAAAATGAGTACAACGCAAAGGGTGTGGGAGAATTACTTGACCAATGTAGCCAATGTAATTATAACAAAAACACAGGTGTAAAACAATGGGTTAATCCTAATGCCTCTTATCATGTAGTAAATCTAACTACACGAATGTAGTCTCACTTGTGGCCTCGGAATGGTCCTAACGCAAGTTCTAGAATCTAAGTGCTACCGGTACACACATCATAGCATAAATGCTTTTCCTACCAATTCTAGGGGCGAACCTCACATATTTAGGGGTGGAAATTTTTTTTAGTGGTACGGTTTTGTGCTAGTCATATAACTCCTATCCGTGAGACGCTCATTAAGACTAAAGTTTCACTCCTATATGTTGTAAAAAATTTTAAATTTGGCACTAAAATTGCCTTAACAGGTATTTCTCTCAGTTTTATTACACATCTACCATTAAACAAACGAAAAATCAAGCGTAATAGCATTCTCTAAAGTATCGTACTTTACCCCCCTTACACTTAAGATGAACATTGTCCCCAATGTTCAAATAACAAGATGTAAAAGTAAATAAGGTAAAAGAATGAAATCAAATACTCCCCTGATTCGCTCGGTGGATAAAGAGGTAACATGGTTAGATCTTCTTCCAAGGTAATGTTGAAGCTTCAAGACTTAAGCAGCGCCAAAAGCTAGATTCCACATACATCTCCTTGTCCAAAATAACCTGTTAAACCTGAGAAAACAAAGACGAAAACCTGCATAACATCGGCGGGATAAATCTGTATAAGGATATAATGCTTGTGGAATGGTTATTTTGCAGATTTCTGGAGTTTATAAGTTAGAGATTTAATAAAGCATTTTATGATTCCGAAAGAAAAACAAAACTTTCAAAAAAAAAAAAATTCCAGAAAACTTTTCCTGACGCCGTCAGACTGGGGTCTGACGCCGTCAGAAGTGATCTGACAGATTTTTCATGTTAAGTTTCCAGAAAATTTCTGGAAAAACTCAATCCTTATTTCCTGGAAATCCTGCAAAATATCATTATGACTCGATACAAGCATTTGACTCAAACAATTACTAATATGTATGTTAATTTAATATTGTTATGATTCATGTTCATTTGTTCTAATAAACCGATTTGGATTTCCCTTACACTTATCTTTTGCAAAATACCTTTATATGTAGTTAAGACGAAGTTAAAAACAAGATAAAGCATTTTCACAATTTAGTTTCGAACATGAATCAATAATAATAAAAATTAAACATACATACGGAAGCAAATAAAATCAAACAAACAAATAAATAAACACACAAAGCAAATAAAGCTTGGGTTGCCTCCCAAAAAGCGCTTGTTTTTGTTCGAGTCACGAGCCTGACTCTACCCTTATTTAACGGATAAAGGAGAGGTTTTTCCTACACTTAGGATTAAGTGCGGGTGATAGTAGCGATACACACCATCTTGGTGGAAGTATGCCGCGTGAGGAAAGAGTGGTGGATGAATTATATACTCAAAGGGGTGTGCTCCTTTCATCATAACCTTACCTAGTTCACTTTGGTCAATGGGTGAATTAAAGTTTTCTCCTAAAAAGGGATCATCTTCTATCAACTTCGAGAGATTCTTAGTTGGGAATCCATCTTGACCTAATAAACCCGGTTTAAACCCATAATGTTTCTTGTGATCAATCATGAATGGGTGATGTAGACATGTAAGGTCATTTTTCACTCCTATATTGTCTTCCTCACTACAAGGCTTAGAGTCTACTACCTTAATCTTAACATTACCCGGACTACATGGTTTGATGGGTGGATCGGGACCTTTTTTAATTCCTAAATTCACATCTAAAGATGGAAGATTAGGTAACGGTTTTGGTTGAGGCTCCGGTTCATCAAAAATAGGAAATCCCCTAGAACTAAGAGTAAGGTTGTGATCACTATAAGCATTCAAACCTATATCCTCTAGTTGTGTTTGGTTCAAAGGTTCTACCTCCATCGGGATTCCTAAAGTCTCTTCTACTTCTTCCGGGTAAGTCACGGGCGGTGTGTGTGCCTCAAATGATGGTAGGACTTGTGAGGTACTTAGCGGGCTTATGTTACTAACCTCATCATTCCTTGTGTCAAGATCACCTATATCCTCATCATGTGTTTTAGTAGAATCTAACCCTAACATTTTCCCTAGTATCTCAAGTGCTTCTCTAGGCATCTCAACTTCTATATCTGAATCATAAGGATCATCCTCAATATTCTGACTGCTATATTCAAATTTCCCAAAAGATTCATCATGTGTTTCTTGAGATTCATCGTCATCGATCATAAAACCTAGGTCTTTTTGATCAATGTGATCATGCTCGGCTAGATCCTCCATCACATCAAGATCACCTAAGTGTTCACCCTGTATTATGGTAGTGCCTAACCATGACATGCAGCTAGGTGGCTCAACTCTACCCTCATCCCCAAACAAACTTGTTTCATGATCCTTGAAATTTGTGGTCAATTGACTTGTATTAATGTTTGTTGGGTTGTCTACTATATAATAATATTGGGCACAATTCTCAATAGCTTCCCATGCTTCTTCAGCACTTAATTTCCTAAGATCCCTGCCGGCAAAATGGTAAATGTCCCTTTGGGCATGTCGGTCGACATGATTGTAAAAGATTTGAGTTAGGGACCAAAAATCGAAGTTATGATGAGGGACTTTTTGGAGTAAATATTTAAAACGAGTCCATGCATCATAGAGAGGTTCATCTTTATGTTGTTTAAACATCAAGATGTCATATGGAGTGGGTGAATTACGTGGTTGGTGGTATGGTGGATTCGCGTTCTCCATAATGGTGAACGGAAGAGTCAATGGAAATCTTATACGAACAAAAGCACGAAGAAAATAGATAGACTAAAGAAAAATAAAATAAAAATCTCACTAGAAAGGAATCTAGTGAGTAGACCTAATAAAATAAAAATTCAACCTAAACAATAACTATTCCCCGGCAGCGGCGCCAAAAACTTGATGCGTGGTTTTGCGACCTTACAACAGGTTTTACCTCTCGAGGGATCTCAAGAGGCTTACAATCCCCACCAGGCAGTGTACCTGACCGATGTAGTATAGTGTAGTGGCAAGTACCGGGGGATTGATCGTTCTCTAGGGGAATAGTGTCGTTAGGATTGAAAAACTACTCTAATAGGTCTAAGGGTGAGGGAAGATTCTTTTTGTATTTTTTATATTTTTATAAAAGCAAGTAAAATCTCGGGTTTGAAGGAGTGGGCGGAATTAGTTGCTAGTCAACTAACCCAAATAACTACAATTGCAAATAAAATAAAATAACTAAAAATAAAAAGGTTGTGGAACTTATATGGAGAGAAATGTGTTTACTTAGATTTCCTTACTCCCTAACTATCTTTTACCGGTTGATTAGTGTGTATTAATTGCGTGGATGACGGGTGTATTCCTTAATACCAATCGTGGGGTGGCGTACGTACTTCCCCAACTCTATAAGCTCCTACTTCACTCCTATGTCGAGCCGGCTAAGAAGCTCCTAACATGGGATCACTAGAATTTGCTCATGCATTAAATACAACCATAAAAACCTTAGTACGCATTGGTTCATGTTTCTTAAGACGTTCAAGCAAGTTACCGTATAGGAGGTTAGCCAGTTTTCTTAAGCCTAACATCGATAAACAATCATCCAATACAATTAATAACACACCAGCAACCAATAATCAATAGTTAGGTTTCATTAGATCTAAGCAAACACAAGATAAATCTAGCCTAGCATGTTAAATAAAAGACAAGAACAAGATATAATCAAACAACACATAGACATATTGAATGATTAATTGATTACTTATCTTCAATTGAACATGGGAGATCCAAGGGTATAAAACCCTTAAAAGTAGCAGAAAAATCGTCTTAGGGTTTCTCCTCACAAAGTTGCACACTAATAACTAAAAATTATGAGAATATATATAGAAAATCAGATCTGACGGCGTCATGTTATAGAGCTGACGCCGTCACCTCGCCGCGGTTAGGGTTTCTTGAAGGCCTTCTTGACGCTGTCCCCTTTTAATCATCCAAAATCCTCTCTGGCGCCTCAAGGGTTGATGGCGTCACAATGGTGCTTGACGCCGTCACAGGTACTTTTCCAGCCGATTTTGAGACTTTGTCATTTTCTTCCCTTTTATGCTCCAAAAACATCCAAAATGCTTCCTTTTCCAGATTTCTTCTCCAAAGTACCTAAAATGACAAAAGGAACGATTTAGGGCAATATTTGATCAAATAAATACGATTTAGGGCTTAAATGACCCCCTAAAAGCGGTACACTTTTCGCTTCATCATGTGTGATTTGTTTCTCTACCTTTTCTAATCCACACTTATAGTTTATAAAGTTTTGAAAAGTCTTGCTTAGCTCTAACTTTTGATCATCATATTGTTTCATTAAAACTTGTAGAGCATTAAGAGCAGTGCAAGTATTAGAACAAGCTTTATGATTTTGTACCTCAGTAGCAGAAAAAGCCATAAGTGCCATTTGAGCAGGAGTTTCTTCTTCATCTGCCATGAAGCTCCAATCAAAACCTAAGCCATCAATAGCTACCATAGCTTTTGGCTCAATCACCTCCTCTGTTTTGGATTTGCTTCCAAAACCTTTATTCTTGCTATCTTGCTGCCTTGGTCTTCTGCACTCTCTTGAGAAATGACCCATCATGTGACAGTTATAGCACTCTATCTTTGACTTGTCAAAACCAGCAGCATCAGTGTTGCTGATTATGAGCTTCTTCCCTGTCTTGTGATAGAACTTCTTGGCTCTCATGCTAAGAAGAGAAATTTGCCATTTCAGATCCATTTCCTCCAGATCATCTTCATGGATCTCTTGGAGGTCTTCATAGGAGAGCATAGACCCATTATTCTGACTTGTAAGAAAGGCACACCAAGTCTTTTCATCCAAAATACTTATGGTACTACTTGATGAACTAGCAGCACCAACATCATCAACAACTTTCACCTCTTCACTTGATTTTGAGGTACTAGGAGTTGACATAAATGCCTTGTTCCCAGTATTAGAACTAGTACCTCCATTCTTCTTTAAATCTTGCTTCACAATCTTGAAGTTGCTATACAAGTCCATCAGTTCCATGCTGTCTAAGTCTGGCTTGTTCTTCCAGACAACAACATGCATAGCCCACTCTTCTGGTAAGCTTCTCAGTAATTTTGAGTTCAGATCTTCTTGAGGCATTTCAATCCCAAGAATAGCAAGTTGACTCACAATATTCTGAAGCCTATTAAACATGTGGTCAAGAGATTCATTGTATGTAGAGGAGAAGTTTTCAAACTGCTGCTTGAGCAGTGTCTTGTGGGTTTTCTTGGTGGCTTCATTTCCACCATACCTGGCAATAATAGCTTCAAATAATGACTTGGCATCTTTGAACTTGCTGAAGTTTACAAGTTGATCATTAGGAATGGTCATCATCAGCATGCTTCTTGCCTTCAAGTCATTTTTCTTCTTTATTCTATCTTCTGCAGATGATGGCTTTGTCTGCAGAGTTGAAACCGCTTTGCCGTCCACTATTGATGTAGTGGTGGTAGGCTGGTAAGAGTTTCCATCTTCAATGATTTCCTAAAGTGCATAATCTTGCACTTGGAAATATTGCTCTATCCTCAGCCTCCACATCTCAAACTCATTCTGTTTGAGCATAGGAATCTTTGCAGCAACGTTTGTCTGAATAGATTCAACATCCATTTCTTCAGATTCTTCTTCTAAATCAATAATATCAACCTGTAGCTCTGATACCACTCGTTAGGATTGTGCACATGGTTAAGGTGGTTAAACCTTTTGTTCTTTGTGTGTATGATATATTGAGTGAATATGATTAAGTATGCGGAATCTACTTAATCACACTTAGAAGGTTATTTATGATTATGGAAATGGAACAGTTGTGTTTGTTATTTGAACAAGGAACAATGAAAGATTAATACGAAACGATTCAATATTATTAATGATAATAATACGAGTGATCTTGAATTATCACTAGGGTTACAACCTTGAATCTTAAAGTTTTCTAACTTGTGATATTCTTGTGTTTTGTTCTAGTTCTAACAGTTATATGTTCTAAAATAATAACACATGCATCGACACTAATATCGAGTCTAAGATCTTCTTTTATAGTCCAAGAGAATCTTTACATATTGCTTAAAGTCTAGCCGACTTACTTGTTAACTTATCTTGAGAGTGTCAGTACATAAGATACAACATGTATCTGTGTACACAACTTGTTAACTAAGCACATGGGGTAAGATATTATCTACCGTATATTTTTGACCAAAATACAAATAATATCTTTTCATTCTTATCCACTTAGCAGCAGAATGTACATTAGCAGCAGCAATGAGTCATCGCTTAGCAGCAGGATCAAGTACACTAGCAGCAGGATCAATAGCAGCAGAATGTTAAGCCTAGTAGCAGAATCATTTATCACTAGCAGCAGAATCACACTTAGAGTATTTCTTTGATTAGAACCCGATATTAAACTTCTTGAATATTTAATTCCCAACAATCTCAGTAGGTAAAAACTTGCCCTGCACCACAGATCCTTGTTGCTTTTGAAGATCTTTTGTGCTTATCTATTTGAGGTTATAGCGTATTCTGTGGCTTATTCAGTTGCTTGTGTTTCAATTTTAGTTTGTTGCTAGTCAGTTAGCTTTTTGCAGTCTTGGTTTAGCTCAAAAATAGCTTAAACAAGTCATGTCCCTTATTGCCTTAGCTTCATAGCCCACTGTTCTGTTTCTAATTGCTTTTTCTGAGCTTTTTAAGTAGTTTTAGAAATAATTGCTTTTTAAGAAATGCTTATTTACTTGTATTTAATCAGTGTTTAAAAAGAAAAATTAAAAAAAAAAATTTGCAAAAAGCTAAGGCCAGGATTCGAACCCTGGACCTCAGCCTCCCAAGCCTCTCAGCACAACACAGATTCGAACCCTGGACCTCAGCCTCCCAAGCCTCTCAGCACAACACAGATAACCAACGGCCCTTGGGTCTTTGTCTGGTTTATCTTTTCCAAGTTTTTTATTTAACCATTTTCAGTCCTCTTTGCTTATTTCCCTTTAGCAGCTTATTACAGCTTATCTGTATAAGCTTGCACCCCCATTTTATTTTTCCTAGGATCAGTATTACATTTAGCACTTTTTTGAAATTTTTTCATAATTTTCCATTTTCAGTTAATATTTTTAATCATTTACTTTCTTTAAATCAATTTTTAATTCATAACTAATTAAATAAAAGTCAAAAAAATAAAATTCTTTTTTCTAAAATTTTCTTTTATTAATTAGGACTTAGGAAAATTAGTTTGATTCCCGTAGAGTTAATATTTCATCGTTTTGACGTTTAGGCTCGGGATTTCCCTGTTTAAACGCGTGTTTTATTTTTCTTTACGTTTCTTTGCTACGTGAGCTTTCGATTATCATTTCCCTTGATTTATAAGTCGTTTTTAATTTATGTTCATCAATCTTAGCTTAGAAATCCAAAAATCTCTCTTTTCACTATTCATCACACACAATCACGAATCGAGATCACGAGATTCCATTCAATCCTTCGTTGGGGATAACGACTCGGGTTACACATACTTCACTTTTGTTTCCTAGGAAATATTTATGCATTGATTCCAGCGAATCAGGACTAGAGATGAAAATAGAAGGCAAGAAGGATCCGAAATCCTTCCTAATATTGTTGGCCGATCGGTTATGGGTAAGAGATCCCAATCCCACCCTAACTTGGACTACAAGATTCACAAAGTATAAATACAAAAGCTTGTATTCATTATTTGTTAATCTTGGTTCCCTAACAAACCTTTCTTCTCTTCTTCTTCCTCCCTTTGTGCTTGAGCCAATTGATCACCCCTTTCCCCAAGGGATTCTGTTTTCTTTAGTACAAACAAAAGTGTTTGGCTTGTTATTGTGATCAAGAACCTAGCAATTCACATAAGAACGTAAGACAAACACCCCTTGTGTTTGTGATCTTTCCCAATCGACTAAGTAAGTAGTCGATTACATAAAACCCTAAACTTTTATAGTTTTGGTTTCTTGATTGTTTAATTGCTTGGAGTTGCTAAAATGTACGCGTTTCTTTATGTTTCGGTTAACTAATTACAAGTATTGTTTCTTAACTTCCGCTGCGTGCTTTTGTTGATTACTTGTTATTAATTTATGCATGTCATATTATTAAAATTCCAACAGTGACATCACGAGCCGTTAATATTGTGTAATTAATTACCGAAACACATACAAATTGAATCTTTAAGTGATTATTGCATGATAATAAGTTTCTAGGGTTTTAGGTTTCGAAACCCTATTTTTTTTTTATATATGGCCGATTGCCATTTAATTAATTTTTTTTAGAGTTTGTAAAATTAGTAGAAACCCTAGGTTGCGTGCAATGTTTTATGTGATTAGTTAATGAATAAATTGTAATATGTCATTAATTGTATGCGTATCTTGGGGACTTTATTATTTGATAATAATTGCTATGTGGATCCATGATGAAAACATGCATCTTTTATCATAGGTCATTGAATATTATGCGTTAATTGTTAAGTGTTTTATGATAACATGCTAATTGTGCGATATGTAATAATTAATTAGGGTTTATTAGTAATCAAATTGTGTGACATGATTATTTACTAATAGGTTAATTAATTATAAAATTAGGGAAGACCCCATATGTATCGTTTATTTTATCAACTATATGTGTGTTATTGTATATATTTATCGTAGGACTTACGCAACCAAATTGTTTGGTGCATGTGGTCCATTGGTACCAAGCTCGAAAATCAATGGGAGTCTTAGATCAATATTACATGTTAGTTGACTTATTTTTGCATGTTCATTGTTTTAGTTGGTTATTTTTTATTATTTTCCTATTTGTTTTGTTTATTGTTTGACAAGATTGTAAGCAAATGGTAAATTTTCGAATAGAAAAATTAAACCAGACTAAACAATGGTGAAATTTGATTTATTGTAAACTTTAACGTTGCGAAATCTTATGTGTCATTAAAGGGATTGGCCTTACATGCCGTAATGCGTTAAATGCATCCTTGCGACGAGATTTGCATAGTAAAGGTTTATAATATGTTTTTAAGAGTTAAATTTTAAAATTTTATTCGATTGATGCTTATTGTACCAATAGTTAGAAAGGCTCATCCAATTTGATAAACTATAAGAGAGGTATGAGGGTGGTTGCAATTAAATTTGCAACCTAAAGAAGAAAGTTTTTAATAAGCTTCGCGCTTACTCGCTCTTCGTTTCTTTATGCGTCAAATTGGAGTTACCTACGACTATTTTTTATGTACAAAACATCTTAAGGGTGAATTGACCTTTAATTCCACGCGTCACTTTGGCGGTAATTATCTGAATAACTTGGGTCTTTTAACTCATGTAGTAGTACGATATAGTAGGTGATAATTGAAGGTAATTCTTTCATTGGTTTATCCAATACCTCGATTAAATTTTTTTTTATTTAATCTTAAGTGAAAGAAAACTAATGAGTAAAGTTTTATTAAAACCTATGATACGAAGATGTGTGCATGCTTCTTCGTACATATTTTGATTACCACATCAAAATTATTACCCTTTTAAAATTTAAGTTTGTGCCATCTAATTAAAAGAAACACTTGAAGTTGCAATTTATGTTATGTGAGATCTTAGCTAGATTGCAATGATAAGGTAAATCTCCATGTTACATGAGACCGTAGCTGGAATAAATTTACAGTTTCTGAATTAGACAACCTAATTGAGTTAGTTAGTGAGATCTGTAACTCAAGGCATAAGATGGAATGAAACATGCTTACATTGCAACTAGTTTGGCAACTGTAAATCCATAATGATCTAGGAATTGAAAAATGTTTGTCAATTATTGTTCGACAATTACCTTGTTGAATACTTTCATTACTAGCAGATCAACTAATGTAATAGAACTATGTCAATTTGGGTCCTAGTTTCAAGAAAATTCTATGGTTATATGAATATTTACCAAGGGTATTTAATTTTCTTGAAAGGTTGAATTATTGAAAGTACTAACTTTTGAACTTTTTTCTGTAGAAATGGCTCAACCCGATAACACTACACTAGGTTCTTCGTTCAAAACTTATTTTGAACGAGAAAAATTGACTGGCCCTAATTTCAATGACTGGTATAGGTTACTGAGGATTGTCCTGCGAGTGGCTAAAAGACTAGATTATTTGAACCAGCCTTGTCCTGCTGAACCTGCTGCTGACTCACCTGCTAATGTGAAAGCAGCATGGAAAGTTGAGTATGAAAGACATAATGATGTTGCATGTCTCATGCTTGGAATAATGACTCCCTCATTGCAAAAGCAATTTGAGAATTATTTTCCTTATGATATGCTCAATGAACTCAGACGTATGTATGAGAAACCTGCAACTGTAGAATTGTATGATTTGATTGATGCTCTACACAGTTGTAAGCAAGAGGACAGTAAATCCGTGAGTGCTCATGTTTTGGAAATAAAAAGTTACATGGACCAACTTGAGCAGCTCAACTAGCATTACCCGCAGGAAGTATGTGTTGGCCTAATCAACAGATCCCTTAACAAGGAGTTTGGTGGTTTTGTGCGCAACTTTAACATGCATTGCACGGGGAAGACAGTTAGTGAGTTACATGCAATGCTCATTGACTATGAAAAGGGATTACCGAAAAAGGCTCCTACACCTCAAGTACTTGCTATTCAAGGTGGTAGGATTAATAAGCCAAAACCGCAAGCGAACAAGAAGGGTAAAGGCAAAGGAAAAGGTAAACAAGTTATGACCTACCAACCAATGCCTAAGAAGAATCCTCCTAAGAAGAAAGAGAATCCTAAGAAGGATCAGGCTTGTCACCACTGCAATGAGGTAGGACACTGGAGGACGAACTGTCCTCTCTACCTCGATGAGTTGCGAACAAAGAAGTTCAAGAATGCTGGGTAGGTTGCCAGCACTTCAGGTAACTTCTTTATGATTGAATTATTTGCTTTTCCTCATAAAATAATTTCCTGGGTGTACGACACTGGATGAGGTATTCATATTTGCAATACACTACAAGGAATTAGAGGAGCAAGGAAGCTAGCATATGGGGAGGAAAACCTGCACGTGGGCAATGGAGCACATGCAGCTGTTGAAGCCATAGAAACGTCTGATTTAGTTTTATAACAACCTTGAATTTTCCAGGTCCTTACTCGACCTTAAGCTCGATATGATCTATTTATTTAGTTTATGTGTTCACTATTATGTATGTTTGCAAGCTAGACCACACATGCGAGTCGGCACAAATAAACCTAATAACACTTAAAATATTGATTTTAGCAAGATAACACGAACATGGACGTATGTATAATCATTTTGATTGGAAAAATTGTTTTAAAATCAGTGGAACACATTAAATCATTCGGGAAAATGTCTCGGTACTCAAATCTATCTCGGATATGTTTTATAGGAAGTTTGGCTAAATGCCACTTCCTACCCCGCGCCCTAGTTACAACTTCAGTCCTTGAGGAACCTTATACATTTAAATCTAGTCCTTTGCCTATATAAAGAAAGATATAACCTCATTTAGGGAATCCCCCTTTTATTTCACCTTAACCAACTGCACCTTTATCTTCTCTCACCCTCTCTTCTTCTCTAGCGAAGCTCCGGCCACCACCACACGCCCTCACCGCCGCTTCTTTTCTTACACCACCACCACCAAACCTCATCTCTTGCAACCCTTACCCCGTTTCTAAAAAACACACGCTCAAAATCCCCCTCCCAACATCACCACGCGCCATCCTATACATTTTCGACCAAGATCCGTTCACATCCGAGCGTATCAAAGATGGTTAACACCGAGTCACCCATGGTTGTGGCTCGGTGTGTAACAACTCGATTGTGTCGAGTTATATTTACAGTTTTTAGTTCGATTTGGGTATTAAAACAAATGGGTTTTACATTTTTATCAACTAAAAATCATCAATAAACGTTTGGTATCTTTTATTGTTGTGTGGTTGTGTCGTACGAGGTCTTGTCATGGTTATGCCGTGAGCTTTAGCTCACGGCCGAGTTCTATTGATTTTATTTGTGGTTGAGTCGAGTCATGAGGAGTCCTGTATACCGTTATTTTTGCTTAGTTGGACTGTTTCACTCGAACCGAGGTTGTGGTAAAACCCTCGGCTTCATCAGTTTATTGTGGTTGAATCTGGGATTGTTCATTGATTGGATTTGGTGGTTACATATTTGTTTAAACATTTGCGGCAGTTGGATTGTTGTTGTTATTGGTAATAATTTGAGGCTGATGGAGTTATTGTCGAGAAAGATTTAGGGTCAAATTCTTGTACATATGATATAGGGTCGGTACGATACACATATGGTGAACAGTCACAGCCAGGGATGGGGTCTAGTTAAATACGATATGGGGAGATATAGGATGGCTGCGCTCCAGCTCACTCAAGAATAGGACGGCAGTGGTCCGCCGACAAGCTCGTTCTGATCTTGGACGCAGTACATTGGAATCCTGAAGCACCACCACGAACGCTACCGCGCGTCCGCCTGCGGTGCGGTAAGGCACCACCCTGTTGGGCCAGCAGCCAACTCCGGCGTGTCAGCTTAGTTATCTTCATCAAGCCACTTACTTGATGTCTAGCTTCCCAACTGGCAGGAGCCGAGAACATTAGGGTCTCGGCATGGATACTTTGATTCTGTTTGTGGATTGTTGTGTTGAATATAGGAGGCATTGGTAGATAATGAGCCATAGGATTTTTGGCCGTTAAAATATTGTTGGAGGTTGATTGATATTGCAGCATTGTTATAAATATATCTATTGAAAGCGTGTTGATAATTAGCCAAGTCGGGTGTCACCGAGACTTTTTAGTCTAGGCGTGGCCTCGACAAGCCGAAACGATATTAGGCTTTATTTGGATTTATGACTATTATGGTTGGTTATTTTACCCGAGAATAAAGAAAACTCGGACTCGTGACTTGAAACGGATGATAACTCGAAAAATATTTCTTTGGAAATGTATGTATAACTAGAAGTGGAAAATAAATGATAACGACTAAAACGGGAAATATTAAATAACAAAAACTCAGTTGTTACTTAATATTTAATGGAAGTTTTTAATTAAAAATGATACGTTATAAATGGAAAGTTTGAAGTAAATAAGAGTTATTAAATGTTTTGAGGGCACTTTTACCGAGACACATTACTTTATTATTGTAATATTGGGATTAAGGATTATGTGGAATCAATGTCGAATTCGATAAGCATCTGTCAATTTGCCCGTATAACTTATTAAAACTTTAAATAAATTACTTGATCTTGGTTCTTATTAGGTGGTTGTGAGTTTTAGTAGTAGAGTCGGTTTGGATTATTGCAACAACTTGGCGTGTTCGCTATTGGGATATTGTTTCGTGAGTCATGTTTGCTTTGGTCATTTGTTTGGCGTGAGTACACTTGAGTCATGTTGTGTCTCCACTGCACACCCGTTGATACCAAACGCTAGTAACTAATATAAGAAAGAGATTTTGGAATTGAAATGGAATATACTGGGGATAATTAGCTTTTGGAAACTTTTATATTTGGAGATATATGTTAAGGCGAGTTTATATTAATAGGTTGTGCCGAGTCCATGAGTGCCGATACTTGAGAGTTGCTGAGTACCTTGCTTCTGTAGATTTGTGTTTGTGCTTTGCTTGATTGAGGTGAGTTCTCGTAGCCCCACTTTTAACGTGTTTTACCTTGGGGTGGAAATGGTACTCAATGTTTTACAAATGTTTTCATGCTGTGAACTACTGTTTTACATGATTTTGACATATACGTGTGATGATGCGATTATATGTTGTGACATGCTTTATTTTGTAAGTTCATGACTGCGCAACTGTTAACTCTCTGCTGAGGGCCCACAGGTTATAGGTTCAGTTGGTGTAACTGTTAACTCTCTGTTGAGAGCCCATATGTTGATAGATCTATCGGGGTAGCTCCCCACGTGATATTGGTTATGAGTATGGTGAACACTATAGGTTCTATTGGCGCGACACTATTACTGTTTGGATAACATGCTTGTAATTGGTATTCATGTGCACTATTGTCCTACGTTATATTATTCACAGCTCAGTGGTCTTACTTTTAAAACTACGAGCTCACCAACATTATGTTGACGTTTTCTAGTACCATTTTCAAGTGTTAATGGAGTTGCTTAGAAGGTTGAGTATTGACTGGCTTAGCAAAACTTAAGACAAGACCCTCCTGGGGTATATCCCGTAGAGTTGCATTTTGACATTTTTTAGTGATGCTGTTAACTTTGAGACTTATGTTTATTTTGGATATTTGTACTTATCCCGGTTGTGGGAATTTGCGACTATTAGCTTCTTATGTTATGCATGTATTATTTCTCTATTTAGACACCTTGTGTTCTTAAATATGAAAGTCATACCCCGTAAATGCCATTCCGCTGCGCCATTTTTGGGGTGTGACAGATTAGTATCAGAGACCAAGGTTATAGAGAAATAGGGTGTGTTTGATTGCTACTGGATGAATTGATTCAGCACTAATTGTTAAAAATTTATTCGGTCAGCGTGTTTGGTGCACGAAAAAATTGCCACTGAAGGGTAAATTGTCTACTGAGCGATTTTGCAAGGCAAGACACACAAAATGATTCAGTGGGCCATGATGCTGTATACTTACATATATACCCTTCCACTTTCACGACTCCCTAGTCCCTACTACGTTTTGTTACATAGTATATTTAAAAGTGGCACCAACAAACAAATTATGACCATACTTTTATATTATTAAATAAGATAGAATTGGGGTAATTAATTGTTTATGCATTATTTAACCAAATAAAGTTCTCTGATTGTTGAAATATATGTTTGATACTAATAATATTGTGAAAATTATTATTTTTAATTTATATATTGTGTTTTATTGAATTTATCTTTCATAAACAACAATTATTTATCAGCAACGTATTTCATTTATTACTAAACCATACTCAAGGTTAAAATCGTAATTATCTTTCATTCAGAGAGGTACTCAGAATATTCATCAAACAGTCTTTTTTATTCAGAATCGTATTCACTCAGCACCTTTGAATTATTCAGCATCTTTGATTCGTTCAGCGCTGAATAATTCAGTTTTACCAAACAGCCCCTTAGGTGGTTTAACCTAGACTATAACCTAAGAATCCTCATATAGTTTGAATTATAGGAATTACGTGTGCGATTATGTGTATAGTATGACACGAAGTGATGATGATAAGTAAATGCAGCATTATGCTATCTTAAAAACGCCTGGCCAACGTTTTTACGATAACATGATGCGGCATGGACTTATCAAGTTCATGGATTGTCAGATAGGAAGTTGAGTGTAGTAGTACGACACGTATACCGACCTATCCTACCTATCTCCTATCTAACGTCTATCAATGTCCTACTTTGTAGAATCATGCCTCCAAGAAGGTCGACTCGAGTTAACCGAGGTGTTCCACTACCGAGGGGTGGAAGGACTGGTGGACGAGGAGGTAGGGCAGGAGGTCGCGGCACGGGAAGCGACGATGCCGGCAATGAGACTCCTGATGTTGCTACTATTATCGCCCAACAACTACGAGAATTGTTACCCACTATCGTCACCCAAGTTATCAGCAACCAAGGGAACAACATGAGTGGGAATAATCAAGCGGACAACGACGGTGGAAGTGATCACGTCAATGATGGGAACCATAACAACGGTAACAAAGGATGTACTTACAAGGAATTTACCGCGTGCAAACCGATGGACTTTGATGGCAATGGAGGTGCGATAGCTTATACTCGATGGATCGAGAAGATGGAGTCAGTAATTGACATAAGTGAGTGTGCGAGTCATCAGAAGGTGAAGTATGCTGCTTGTTCATTAATTGGAAAAGCATTGACTTGGTGGAATACGAAAATTCAGGCTAAGGGCAGAGAAGCTGCCATAGGGATGAGTTGGGATGAATTTAAGGCATTGTTAAGAGAGGAGTATTGTCCAGACAATGAGATGCAGAAACTGGAACATGAGTTCTACCACCATACCATGGTAGGAGCTGATCATACGGCTTATACGGATCGATTCCACGAACTTGCTAGACTAGTACCTCATATAGTCACTCCTGAATCCAAGAGAATTGAGAGGTACATCTATGGTTTGGTCCCTGAGATTCGCGGGATGGTGAAAGCGACTGAGCCCCCTACCCTTCAAAGCGCGATACTGAAATCTGCAACCTTAACGGATGAAATGGTTAGGAATGGGACATGGTCCAAGAGTGGTGATAAGAGGAAGACCGTGAGTGAGCCAAGTAAGCAAGGAGATGCAAATGGTGACAATAAGAAGGCGAAATGGGGAAAAGGATTTGTGGCAACGAGCTCGGGCCGTAAAGGATATGAAGGTCCTCACCCTAAGTGTGCCAAATGTAACTACCACTACCTGGAGACTAAACCCTACCTAGTGTGTTTCAACTGCAATCAGACTGGTCACATTGTAAGGGATTGCCGAGCAGTAGCCATGCAGGCGACTCCGATTAATTTCATTTACCCAAGGACATGTTATGAGTGCGGGAGCCCGAATCATTTCCGAAGCACGTGTCCTAAGCTGAATAGGGCACAGGGGCAAGTGCAGAATAACCAGAATCAGGCCTTAGTGACTAATGGAAACACTGGAAACAATGGCAACCTAGCTCGTGGTCGGGTATTTGTGATGAACGCTGAAGAAGGACGTCAGGACCCGAACCTCGTGACGGGTATGTTCCCCTTAAATGGTTATTAGGCTATCATACTGTTTGATTCCGACGTCAATTATAGATTTGTTTCCACTTAGTTCGTGCCTTTGTTAAAGGTAGAAGCCGATAAGAAAGTTCAAATCTCCACCACCTGGTAGCAAGACCTTTGGGTGCTGAAATGCCACCCGTTCATTTTTGAGCAACCCCAAACTTTAACTAAAAATTTTCTTTTTCTTCAAAAAAAAAAAAAAGGTAAGCTTTTTAACAACTTTTAACTTAATTTCATGTCAGTTCTTGTTTGATGAGATGTGAGATTAAGTTTAAAATTGCTACTTAGCTTAAAATTTTTAAATGATTTTGCTCAAGAATGGACGAGGCATTTTATGAAGCCTAATCACTCGATAGTTACTGCAAAATCTCCTATTTCATTGCGCCTAGTAGGACGAGCAGAAACCCAAAGATACCTCGCGTGCTTAAGACTTTCCTGAAGTACTTCGTAAAGACCTAACATGATTCACCTCTCCTTGACGAATTGAGCCTCTCATAAACTTAACTCCCGAAGCGGAACAAATTTCATGATACGCAATACTTCTCGAAGAAAGGTTCCGAACCCGAATATCATTATTTGAGAGTGCACAAGACTGAAAACCATAAAACCGCGTTAAGAACGATATAGAGGCATTTCGAGTTTTCAGGATAAGTCATTTGGTTTGATCAATGCCTCCGTAGTATTCAAGGATAAGAAATCCAATTAGAGCGACATACATGAGGAGCGCTTTGCCTATTATATCGAATCGTGACAGACGATTCACATCGTGATTTTGGTAGACACTATAGGACGCATTAGGAACACAGTTAGATTGGAGTACGACCTACCATTCCTAGACCAGTGGTCAGGGTGAGCATACTATCCGACATTAGGAGACCTACTTAGGGCACGCACTATTGATTTTGGAGGAAACATGAATGCACATCCTTCTTAGTTGAATCTTCTCTTTGGATATCTACTAGTTGTTTATTTGAAAGCGATCCAAAAATTGAGCCAATCCTTCAAAAATGTTGAGTTTCTTTTCTTACAACTTGATACTTAACTTAATCTCATGACAGTTCTTGTTTGATGAGCTGTGAAGTTAAGTTAGGTTTAAGTTGTTACGTAGTTTAAGGTTAGGTTCAACTTGTTGCTTAGCTTAATCTCATGACAGTTCTTGTTTGATGAATTATGAGATTAAGCTGAAAACAAGTTGTTACTGGGCTTAAAACTTGTGGTTTAGCTTAATCTCATGACAGTTCTTGTTTGATGAGTTGTGGGGTTAAGCTAGATTTCAGTTGAGGCTCAACTTAAACTACCCAAAAAGATGCCAAAGGTTTTTGACGGCTTTACTCAAGGACGGGAAAGCTTGCCTTACTATGTGATTATTATATGGTTTCATTTGTGTGATTATAGAGGTTAGGAAGTATTGATAGTACCAATTGGGCAGTAGCACCCGGTACTATTTGGATTGACACCCACACCCTTACCTTCCTGTGTGCAACCTAATCGAAGGGTGAATACTATCCGAACAAGCTCAGGCTCTCAGTCAATTGAATTTTGAGGACAAAATTCTAATTAACGGGGGTAGACTATAACAATCTCGAATTTTCCAGGTCCTTACTCGACCTTAAGCTCGATATGATCTATTTATTTAGTTTATGTGTTCACTATTATGTGTGTTTGCGAGCTAGACCACACACGCGAGTCGGCACAAATAAACCTAATAACACGTAAAATATTGATTTTAGCGAGATAACACGAACAAGGACGTATTTATAATCATTTTGATTGGAAAAATTGTTTTAAAATCAGTGGAACACATTAAAATCATTCGGGAAAATGTCTCGGTACTCAAATCTTTCCCGGATACATTTTATAGGAAGTTTGGCCAAATGCCACTTCCCACCCTGCACCCAAGTTACAACTTCAGTCCTTGAGGGACCTTATACATCTAAATCTAGTCCTTTGCCTATATAAAGAAAGATATAACCTCATTTAGGGTATCCCCCTTTTATTTCACCTTAACCAGCCGTACCTTTATCTTCTCTCACCCTCTCTTCTTCTCCGGCGAAGCTTCGGCCACCACCACACGCCCTCACCGTCACTTCTTTTCTTACACCACCAAACCTCATCTCTTGCAACCCTTACCCCATTTCTAAACAACACGCGCTCAAAATCTCCCTCCCAACCTCACCACGCGCCATCCTATACTTTTTCGACCAATATCCATTCACATCCGAGTGTATCAAAGGTGGGTAACACCGAGTCACCCGTGGTTGTGGCTCGGTGTGCAACAACTCGACTGTGTCGAGTTATATTTACAGTTTTTAGTTCGATTTGGGTATTAAAACAAATGGGTTTTACATTTTTATCAACTAAAAATATCAATAAACGTTTGGTATCTTTTATTGTTGTGTGGTTGTGTCGTACAAGGTCCTGTCATGGTTATGCCGTGAGCTTTAGCTCACGGCCGAGTTCTATTGATTTTATTTGTGGTTGAGTCGAGTCATGAGGAGTCCTGTATACCGTTATTTTTGCTTAGTGTGGACTGTTTCACTCGAACCGAGGTTGTGGTAAAACCCTCGGCTTCATCAGTTTATTGTGGTTGAATCTAGGATTGTTCATTGATGGGATTTGGTGGTTACATATTTGTTATAACATTTGCGGCAATTGGATTGTTGTTGTTATTGTTATTGGTAATAATTTGAGGCTGATGGAGTTATTGTCGAGAAAGATTTAGGGTCAATAGGGTTTATTTTGGTGCAGAGAGATGGAGCCGAGACCATTAGGGTCTCGGCATGGATACTTTGATTCTGGTTGTGGATTGTTGTGTTGAATATGGGAGGCGTTGGTAGATAACGAGCCGTAGGATTTTTTGGCCGTTAAAATATTGTTGGAGGTTGATTGATATTTCAGCATTGTTATCAATATATCTATTGAAATCGTGTTGATATTGAGCCAAGTCGGGTGTCACCGAGACTTTTTAGTCTCGGCGTGGCCTCGACAAGCCAAAACGATATTAGGCTTTATTTGGATTTATGACTATTATGGTTGGTTATTTGACCCGAGAATAATGAAAACTCGGACTCGTGACTTGAAACGGATGATAACTCAAAAAATATTTGTTTGGAAATGTATATATAACTAGAAGTGGAAAATAAATGATAACGACTAAAACGGGAAATATTAAATAACAAAAACTCATTTGTTACTTAATATTTAACGGAAGTTCGTTATAAATGGAAAGTTTGAAATAAATAAGAGTTATTAAATGTTTTGAGGGCACGTTTACCGAGCCACATTACTTTATTATTATAATATTGGAATTAAGGATTATGTGGAATCAATGTCGAATTCGATAAGCATCTGTCAATTTGCCTGTATAACTTTTTAAAATTTTAAATAAATTACCTGATCTTGGTTCTTATTAGGAGTTGGTTAGTTTTAGTAGTAGAGTCGGTTTGGGATATTACAACAACTTGGCGTGTTCACTATTGGGATATTGTTTCGTGAGTCATGTTTGCTTTGGTAATTTGTTTGGCGTGAGTACACTTGAGTCATGTTGTGTCTCCACTGCACACCCGTTGATACAAAACGCTAGTAACTAATATAAGAAAGAGATTTTTGAATTGAAATGGAATATACTGGGGATAGTTAGCTTTTGGAAACTTTTACTTTTGGAGATATATGTTAAGGCGAGTTTATATTATTAGGTTGTGCCGAGTCCGTGAGTGCCGATACTTGAGAGCTGCTGAGTACCTTGCTTTTGTAGATTTTGTGTTTGTACTTTGCTTGATTGAGGTGAGTTTTCGTAGCCTCACTTTTAACGTGTTTTACTTTGGGGTGGAAATGATACTCAATGTTTTACAAATGTTTTCATGCTGTGAACTACTGTTTTACATGATTTTGGACATATACGTGTGATGATGCGATTATATGCTGTGACATGCTTTGTTTTGTAAGTTCATGACTGCGCAACTGTTAACTCTCTACTGAGGGCCCACAGGTTATAGGTTCAGTTGGTGTAACTGTTAACTCTCTGTTGAGAGCCCACATGTTGATAGATCTATCGGGGTAGCTCCCCACGTGATATTGGTTATGAGTATGATGAACACTATAGGTTTTGTTGGCGCGACACTATTACTGTTTGGATAACATGCTTGTAATTGGTATTCATGTGCACTATTGTCCTATGCTATATTATTCACAGCTCAGTGGTCTTACTTTTAAACCTACGAGCTCACCAACATTATGTTGACATTTTCTAGTACCATTTTCAGGTGTTAATGGAGTTGCTTAGAAGGTTGAGTATTGACTGGCTTAGCAAGACTTAAGACAAGACCCTCCTGGGGTATATCCCGTGGAGTTGCATTTTGACATTTTTCAGTGATGTTGTTTAACTTTGAGACTTATGTTTATTTTGGATATTTGTACTTATCCCGGTTGTGGGAATTTGCGACTATTAGCTTCTTATGTTATGCATGTAGTATTTCTCTATTTAGACACCTTGTTTCTTAAATATGAAAGTCATACCCCGTAAATGCCATTCCGCTGCGCCATTTTTGGGGTGTGACAAGTTTTGCCTTCGGGCTTAGTACTAGTTTTGAACAATTGTCATTACGCACATTCTATAATTAGAGGTGTTATTTCAGTTTATTTGTTATTGGATCTTTGTTTTATTCACACATTTACTAGTAATGAAATTTCTATTTTTTTAAATAATGTTTTTTATTTTAATGCAATTACTGTGAATGATGTGTTTGAAATTGACATGAATGATCATGCATCCAATGGAAATAATTCTGTGCTTAGCATCAATAATAAGAGAATCAAGAAAGACTTGGATTCTACTTATCTTTGGCATTGTCGACTTGTTCACATAGGCAAGAAGCGCATGGAAAAGCTGCAACACGACACACTTCCTTATGTCCATGTCATGTAAGACTATATATGCATGTAAACCTCTCATTTGAGAGGTGTTGGTTGAAATGGAATGGGAATTTATCTCTTATTTCATCTCTAGTTCTTTCTCTCTCTAAATATATTATCTTCCTCTCTCTAAACATAACTCATATGTGTGAAATGATTTTAGAAGGGATCATAACAATTGGTATCAAAGCTAGAAGATGATTAAGATGTTTTTTTAGCCTATTAAGCCTTATTCATAGCTTATTTTTCAGCTTATTTCTTGCTTATTTTAGTTTAAAACAGAAAAAATTTCATACTCATTTTTGAGCTTATTTATTAAAATAGAAAACGTTTTTCTGCTTATATTGAGCTTATTTGGTCAAAAGTAGTTGCTTTTTACGTGCTTATTATTCAGCTTATTTTGTCCAAATAGCAGTTTTAAGTCCAAACAGTCAAGATTTAAGCTTTTCTCCTAAACTGCTTATTTTATGCTTATCTCAGTCAAGATAATACCAGATCCAAGCTTATTTTGACCAAAAGTACGTTTTTAGTCCAAAAAACCGTGAAGATTTTGTGGTCAAAACAACGTGGTCGGAAAAGTGAACAGAAATTATGGTTGGAAAAGACGCCGAAATTGATGGTCAACAAGTCAAAACCCTTAACTTTCAAATTTCTTGTAAAGAAATTTTCGAACAAGCCTTAAACCCTAAATTTTCGAACAACCTTTTCGAGCAAGACTTTTCGAGCAAGAATTTTCGAACAATACTTTTTGAGCAAGGTTTTCGAGCAAGCTTTTGTAGTAAGTTTTCAATCAAGTTGTTCGAAAAGTAACCAAAAAAAATAAGAAGACGAAAGCAGATGAGAATCGAACCCATAACCACAACAACTACAAATCAACTAATCCTAAATGTCCCAAACCCACCTCGTCTCAACATCAGACCGCATATCAAACAACATCTAAAACTAATCTAGTCTATCCTAAAATCACTGTCTCAAAACAAATCTAGACACGAAATTAAAAGAACAATAACTCAAGATCTCATATTAGTTCACTTGTAATACAAATCTTTCAAAGACTATCGTGTGAACTGGTTTCCATCATAGATCCATAACTTGATAATATCCGAATCTTTCAAAGAAATAACCAAAACAAAACTGTTTTGATTATCTCTTTCATTTGTTCAAAGAACAAAAAAGTAGCACACAAGGACAGTCTCACACAAAGACTCAAACAAGAACGATCTGAGATTTATTCAAGAGTGTACGGATCTATAAAGATCTTGAGTGCGTGAACAATATCCATCATTGATCGATTTAGAAGATTAGCTTCTTTTTTAATATTCGAATCCTAAAGAAAGCACAAGACCAAAAGGTTTCATACCACCTTTTATTCGGATAAAAGAAAAAAAACTATCACAGAAGGAATTAAACCTACCTTGAATGAACAAGCTTTGATCGTCGTTTGATTTTTGTAGCAGTGGCCGCGTTTTGGTTGAAGAGAGAAGAAAAATTATTGTAACTGCTTTTTATTTGAGATTAGGTTAATTTGTGCTAAAGATTAGGGAAGTGTGAGGAAGTGAGTGTTAAATAACGTGATTTTAGGGTTACAAATATCCATTATAACTATTATACAAAAGCCGTGCCCGGATGAACAGTAACAACGGATGAACAGTAACAGCAGTAAGAAACTACAGCAATGGATCAATGAACAGTTTCACAGCCCACTTTGTTATGTGGGAGGCCCAAACCAAACGACTCAGGTATACCCGGATCCGAAATTAGTTATTCACTCTCACACCTCTCTCACGATATCTCCGGTTTACCGTAAAAGTCCGATGGATCGAAAAAAAAAAAAACCGGAACACAAAACAAATCGGAGCATCAGCCACATTTTGTTAGGTACGTTTTTTTTTCCCAACCACAGCTTCTTTCCTTATATACCTAAAATTTTTCTCTAGATACTTCATTCAGATTAAGGTTTTCACCTGTTTGGGTTTTCTTTTTTCTGCCAGATAATCATTGTTACTAGGTATGGAATATTTGATTTTATGTTTAACTCACTTCTTCTGCATTTAATTGGATTTTTATGATATGTGATACTTGATTCATTGTATGAGGGTTTTGGCATAGTACTTTTTTATTATTATTATTAGTGTTTAAGCATGATTTTAGGGGTTTATAAATCTTGCTGTCTAACCTGTGGGATTGCTTCATTTTAGATTTAGTTTATGTTATCACTTTATTATATTATCTTATCAGTGTTATGTTGGTGCAAAAGGGGTTATAATCACCTTTTTAAAAGATGCCTCAAAATCATTTACTTTAAATGTTTTCTATTATTTCATACCAGCTTCTAACAATTTTTGTGGCTTTTAACTGTTGCGAAATATTATTTTGCGATGTCATTGTTATTCATTATTCGTAATGCTAGATCACTATTATTCGCCATCTTTTATTCTTATGTTTTCTGTGACAAAACGCCTATATCTTGCTGTTCTCAATTATGCACTCAAAATCAAACAAACGTTGTCGCAATATTAATGGTCAGCCTTTGGATACCCAAACATCAAACAATCCTCAAAACCCACACTCTGCTTACATTTATGACTTGCCAAATCGACAACTTGCTAATTTACTTGACGATACCCACTTGGTCACGCCTGTTGACAATGGTGTCAATGCAAATGTGTCGCTGCAACATGGCCTCCTTGCTGAAGGTAACTCCATTTTTGTATTGCTTATACAAATAGTCATGACTACCATCCATGTAATTCAGACTTGATTTTATTATTTGGTGAATGTAGCGACGTCTTCAGAGGCAACTCCAACTAATCATGTTAAATCTCCCTGGCATGAAAGATGGTCAAAGAGTATTCGTGCTCAAGGTAATTTAGATATATATTTGTTAACCAATAATTATTAGTAACATTCAACCATCTAAAATCTCATACTAATGTTTGTCTTATGCAGGCCAATCTTCTGAGCAACCTTTAACCGACAATGCTTCCTTTCTGGAATCAACAACTAAATGTCGAAAAAGATGCTCAAAAAAACTTAGCCCAAATGATGTACACCAATCTGAAGATATTACTCACAATGTTAGGCAGCGTTTTGCCAATGACGATTGCTTTATACAATCTACAATTGAAAGTGGCTATGTTAGCCGTGCAGAAGCAGTCAATTCTTCAAAAATTGGTGAAGCCTCCCAAGGTGCAGCACGACAAACACCAATGCATAACAGTGCCTATAAAGGTAAACGCTTTACTTTATTTGTCATTTTTTATGACTGTCAATTGTGTATTTGTTTTTTTTTAAACCACATATTTTAGCAGTGTTACATAATTTTTTATGCAGAAAATCAGCATCTAGCCTCACTACCTCACCATGCAAACAATAATGAAGATTCTCACTATAGAAATCCAACCAACAACGTCAAAGCAAAGAAGGCAACCAAGTCATACAAAGGGTGGAGCTGGCTCACATAATGTATGTCAACGTGTTCGTTCACAAGATTTGGATTGTCCGTTTGCCAATAGTGCATATCCCTCGGGTGAAGGTCCCAGTGTCCTGGTCAATCAAGGTGGCTACCTAACTTGTTGTCCAACATTTTTGTAACAAAAAAAAAAAAAAAAAAAAACCTGTTTCTTTATTTACTTATTTTCCCTTCTGGTGTGTGTATGCAGAAAACCAACAAATAGGTTCACCACTTAATGCTGCAGACTCTACCAAGGGCTCTGAAGGTGAAAATCGACCAGCATCAACACAGCCAAGCACACAAGTAAACCATAGAAAGAGTGGAGATAACTCACGGAATGTGCGGCGACGTGTTCACTCAGGAAATTTTGGAACATCCTCTAACTACGTGAGCCGACGTGTAGACTCCTCTGGTGAAGGTGCTGGCGTGCTAGCTAATCAAGGTAATTACCTCAATTGATCTGCAAAAGTCAAACCTACACATAACTCATCTTTTTTTGTAACAAAAACACAAAAAAAACAAAAAAAAAAGAAAAAGAAAAAAAAAAAGCCTGTTTCTTTATTTACTTATTTTCCCTTCTGGTGTGTGTATGCAGAAAACCAACAAATAGGCTCTGAAGGTGAAAATCGACCAGCATCAACACAGCCAAGCACACAAGTAAACCATAGAAAGGGTGAAGGTAACTCACGGAATGTGCGGCGACGTGTTCACTCAGGAAATTTCGAAACAGCCTCTAACTACGTGAGCCGACGTGTTCGCCCACAAAATTTCGAAGGTGCAGACCCCTCTGATGAAGGTGCTGGCGTGCTAACTAATCAAGGTAATTACCTCACTTGATCTGCAAAAGTCAAACCTACACATAACTCATCTTTTTTCATACCAGATACTTCTGATGCACCAAACCATTAATATGCGCAATTTGATTTATGCAGACGTATCTCCTTCATATGAGGATTTAGGGGATTGTGATCAACGGTGTCGTCACTGTCGTGCAGCTTTTTGGTATGAAGAACGTGTCCTGAGAGATTCAAACAATATCAGGACTGAATACCATCTGTGTTGCGGAGATGGAAGAATCATCATGGCCCAGGAACCAGATCCACCTCAGTATATAAAAGATCTTCTTTCAGACGCACGTTTCATGGAAAACATACGAGCTTACAATCAAATGTTTGCGATGACTTCATTTGGTGCTACCATAGACAAGTCAGTCAACGCTGGCCCAGGACCTTACGTCTTCAAAGTATCTGGACAAATATATCTGTCACAACCCGTAATTTCAGGTCATTTTCCTAACCCCGACAATTTACCATTATTCGTAAACCTATTTTCAGATGACTTTAATTCTCGTAACCAGTTCGGTTTAGCTGTGAATTCATGCATTGTCAGTCAGGACACATCATTGTAGACTAGAGGAGTCTGCATATCATCAGTAACATCATCAGTACATTAGTTCATGCACGGTTATGCATTAATTATTTTTACGGAAGGTTATTTAATTAATTAACGTTACCACTCAGTCAGTATTATTAACAATTATGCCCAGTACTCCAGACAATGATCCTAATAAACTTTTATAACTACTTTTAATAATATAAAGTTTATATTATTATTTTACCCGGTGTTATTACACCAATTGTTATATTTTTCGTCAAGAGCTTATAATACCGTCAAATTACGACAAATTAACCCGACAGTTGTTCCGACACCCGATTTATGTCAGTAACATCATTTTACAATATTTACAACTTTGTCGTATTTTATTTCGCTTCGTTAGTATTTATTTTAAGATAACTCGGTACCCGATAACACCCAAACTACACACTAAATTAACCAACTCATACACTATCTTACAAAAAAAAAAATCAAATGTTGCTTCTTTTGCTCACCAAAACCCACGCCCCATTACCTAGACCATGCCCAATCAAGTAAAAATCTTGCTTTCATTAATTGGAGTTGGTAACTAGTCCTTGTGAATTATTTTAATACTTCCAACACATACTAACTCACTCCTAAAGGTGTAAAACTCAAAATCCTCTCCTTTGTCTCTCTTGAAACCCACGGCCAACCACAAGAACCAAGCAAATCCATAAAATTTTCATAGCTCTAATATTCTACAAGTCCCATTTGATGTTCTTGTTAAGGTTTTGAAATAAAAACCTCAAGAATCCTTCTCATTTCTTTCCATCCTAACCCACATTGTAAGTAACTTCAAGATTATTAATTTTTCATGTTTTACTTTCATTTGATCTTTATATTTATGTATTTTCATGTGTTATTGGTTAATAATGCAACATACTTAGTTATGATACCACTTTTCCTTTTAAAAACTCTTATAAACTTTAGATCTATAATTTTTGCTAACAATCTCATGAACCACACTATATTTAGTTAAGTTTAGGACCCCATGACACTTTGAGAAGTGTATGGTAGATCAAGGGTATTTGTGGAGTTGAATGGAGTAAGTTTGATTAAGTTATGAACTAGAAAAATGTATTTTTGCTCTACCTAAAGTACCTACTGCCACGAATTGAATTTTCTGGAAAACTCAGATTTTTGTGAACTATTTTGGTTTCAATATTTAGAAAATACACTCAATAAGGAACGCGTGGGCGCTTAAATCACTAAAAACCGACTTATAACGAAGAAGTTATGAAATATTTAAGTTACGCGACGAAATATACACTTTGCTGAAAAATAGCATGCTGTTGGACGCGTTTTCAGGAGCAAAGCGAGCCGTTAACCATGATCTAGATGAGCCGAGACATTGAAAATACGTTAGTATAGGTTTATACGAACGCGTGGATACCTAGAACGTTAAAAACGAGCTTATAACGAACAAAATATGGACTTTTAAAGACTCGACGATATGTATATATTTTGACAGCACCCTTTTTAGTAGAAAATAGAGTGTTAAAAACTAGTATTTTCATAACTTGAAATATTGATAGCCGTTTACCAAATCGATCGAGGCACGGTTGATTCAATGTCAAAAGTAACGATATTGAAATATTGTTATAAGGTTTTTGAGAACGTCAAGTCGGAATACTAATATGTATACAAAGTATATAATTTTCGCGACTAGTTTTACACGGCCAAAATGGTTATATTTTCACAAGTCGTATAAAGTATTATTTTGCGACGAAACTGTTATATTTGACAATATAATACCAAATAAGGATCATGGAGTACCATTTTAATGTAATTACACGAAAAGTCGTTTATGACATAATGAGATATCAATAATGTATTTTTCGACGTTAAATGATATTTTCTAAAACCACAAGTGGTATCGTTAGCATAAGTATGTGCATTAGTTGAGTTACATCATTGCTTATACGAGTCATATCATTCATAATAGGTCCTGTTTAGAGACCGAGTTCCATTTCATCACTACTCATCATTATCATTGTGCTATCATACCAGGTGAGTTTTCATAGCCCCGTTTTTCAATTTATTATTTTCATTTCAAATCCCACGGGGGAGAATACATTGCAACCATTTTTATATGCGAGCCCTAGTATCAAATTCCTTGTACATAGATTAAGTTACCTTGTTGCCATATGAAAGTCCCCTATATCATGAACCGTTAATTTACCTGTAAGCGAGAGTGAGTGGATAGATCTATCGAGGGTGACGCCTCCATCCGTGTTGGCTTTGACCAACAACCGATAGCGGATGCATTTCATGTCTTTTTATTAGAGTGCCTGGCAAAACACTCTGAGGGGCACCACAGATTCAGTCATAGTTTCGGGGTCATGAGCTTAAGTCTATTGTACACCATTTTTATGTGACTTATGTCATACACTTTATACTTGTGGCTATCGTATACCTTCATTTTATTAAACCTATGATCTCTCACCAACTTTATGTTGACCGTTTTTAGCAATGTATTTTCAGGTAATTAGCTAGCGTGTGGACATGCATTTGGCTATTTTGGAGTCGCGGGGTCGACTTGCATCACTTATTTTCATGCACTTATGTAAACGTTTGATCTACTATGGTTTTGTTATATAAACTTGCAACATCATTTGGGACCTATGTTTTGTAAACTCTGATTTTATTTATGATCAAACGGGTATTTTCAAAACGGCACTTTAGGTCGTTCAATATATCCATTGTATGAGACGCCATGAAAGTCACACCAAGGTATTCATATCCGCTGCCATTAACAGGTAAATTCAGGGTGTGACAGATTGGTACCAGAGCAATGGTTATAGCGAACTAGGCTGTCCTCATACCCTAGACTATAACTACCCCAACGGTAGCGTCTCATCATTTCATCATAAGTGCATATTTATTATTTATGAGTTTCATTACATGAGTTATTCATTTCATTTTGCATTGTTTCCCCAGAGATATGTCTTCTAACTCCCGCCCAATTATCATACTTTCCGATGTGGACATTGAGGACGCTATGTCTTCCACTATACCCATGGTTACACCTGTTCAGCCTGCACCACTTTCACCACCTTTGGCACAGGATACCGAGGCTTTCTACGAGGATGAGGTTGCTCCTACTCCTCAGATTTCACCCATTGCACCACCTATTGTCACCCATGCTCTCACAGAGTCATCATCCCATACTTCATCAGTTCCCGCCGAACCTGTTCTTATGTTTCCTCGTCGCAAGACGATCATTGGTGCTCGTAAGAGCGTACGTCGTGTTACCACTACATTCAGGACACCAGACATTCCTACACTACCACCATCATCAGATTTACCCACTACTACACCTGCTACTACTCCTTCACCTGCTCTATCTTTGCCGCCTAAAAAGCGTGCAAGATGCACTACCCCAGCCTTACCCACTACTCAGATTTCAGATTTACCACCACCTGCACATTACCACATTGGAGAGAGCTCGCGGGCTGCTGCCGCGAGGGTACCCACTGCTCTTACCTTGGATGCCCAACTGACTGATCAGCAGGGGCAGTTAGCTAGATTGAGTTACCGAGTAGATGAGATCCTTGCGCCTCGACTAGATGTGGTTGAGGAGGATGTAGAGGATTTGGTTCAGGGTAGAGTTTCTATTGATGTGTCTTATCATGGACTGGAGACACGTCAGCTAGCGCATCAGGAGTTGATAGACCAGTTGAGGGATGAGTTACCCGAGATTCGGGACAGAGCCGAACAGACTCAGGAGGAGCTACGCCGCCAGGCTAGTGAGTTGACATCAGTTAGAGCTGCTTTGACTGCATCACAGAGCAGAGAGACCGATCTTCAGTTGCGAGTGGAGCAGCTGGAGAAGGTTGCTATTTCCATGTCCAAAGTGGTCAAACTTTGGAGGCGTGGACCAGGTGGACCAGGTGGAGCACCAGGGAGTGCTTAGTGTTAGACTTTATCATGTAGCTTGTACTGTTATTATCCTAGTCCCGGGGTGTGGGACATAGTTATGAACTTGTTGTCTTTTGGTTGTAGTACAAACAAATGTATCAAGTATGACTCTACTATGTAGGATTTGGTTGTGCTATTATGATATCGGTCCACGTAGGCCGAAATTTTCATGTATGATATTCATGTGTTGTGATTATTCTATGAAATTTCATGTTGTGGTTGTTCTCATCGTGATTTCATTGTATTTATACCTGTCGTGGTTGTATTTATACATGTTGTGTTTATATTTATACTCGTTGTGGAAAAATATATACAGGTTGTGGTTGTATATATTTTGTGCGATAATCATTTCTAGTATGATTGTTGTTGATGTATTCTGTTGTGATGTACCAGAATTATGGCACCTAGGAAAACAAGAGCCAAGGCTGCTGCAACGGCTACCCCAGATATGACTCAAGCTGCTATCAGGAAGCTTGTTAGGGATAGTATAGCCGAAGCTCTAGAGATTGAAAAAGCCGCTGTTGCCGCAAAAGCTGCCGAAAATGCTTCTCAGATAGGGACATCGGGAGAAGCTAGCAACGGGACTAATGGAAAGAAATGTACGTACAAGGATTTCAAGAGTGGAGATCCTACTTTGTATAAGGGTACTGAAGGGGCTACTGCCATGGTTCGATGGTTCGAACATACCGAATCCGTGTTTATCTTATGCAACTGTCCGGATGATTCCAAGGTAAAGTTTGCCGTTAGTACACTCCGTGATCAAGCCTTATCATGGTGGAACTCTTACGCGAAGCCCATAGGGATGGAGAATGCTTACAAGATCACGTGGGATGAATTCAAGAAGCTAGTGACTAAGAAGTTTTGCCCACGAACTGAAGTGAAGAAGTTAGAAGTAGAGTTTTATGATCTGGTAACCGTGGGGAATGATATCGAGACTTATATTAGGAGGTACCAAGAGTTAGCCGCTCTATGCCCATCTATGGTGCCTGATAATGAAAAGTTGGTTGAGAATTTCATTGGTGGCTTGCCCGAAAACATCCGTGGTGATGTGATTTCTTTTGATCCGCAAACCCTTGATGAGGCAATCAGGATGTCTCAAAAGCTCATAGCTCAAGTTCTGAAGAAAGTGACACCCGCCAACAACAACAACAACAACAATAACTCCAACCGAAACCGTAACAACAACAATAACACCAACAATTACCGGAACAACAACAACTACTCCAATAACCGAAACAACACCAACCATAACAACAACAACAAAAGGAAATGGAATAACAACCAAGGTAACAACGCCAACCAACCACCACCCAAGAGGCAAGAGACTGCAAAGGCCTATGCTGCAGGTCCGACAGAAAAGAAAGGTTACTCCGGTACTCTACCAAAGTGTAACAAGTGCCAAACGCATCATAACCCGGGAGATTGCCCTAGGCCTTGTCAAAATTGTGGGAAAGTTGGTCATCAAGCTAATGGATGTAGGTCTGCTCCTGGGGGAAACAATCAGAATCCACCGCCAACGTGTTATGGTTGTGGAGAAGTGGGACACTTTAGGAACAATTGCCCGAAGGTAAGGAATCAAGGCGGAATAGCTCGAGGGAGAGCTTACGTCATGGGTGGAGATGATGTCCGCGAAGACCCGAAGGTTGTCACGGGTACGTTCCTTGTCAATAATCGTTATGCTTCTATTTTATTTGATTCGGGAGCCGATAGAAGTTTCGTTTCACTTACGTTTGCACCTTTACTCAACACTACACCAACCGCACTAGACATTTCATTTCAAGTTGAACTAGCTAATGGGTCTTTAGTTAGCACCAATACAGTTCTCCGTAATTGCACCATCAATCTCCTTAATCATCCATTCAACATAGATCTTATGCCCGTAGAACTTGGTAGTTTTGACATTGTCATCGGCATGGATTGGTTGTCCCGTCACCGTGCAAAAATTATTTGTGATGAGAAGGTTGTTCATCTTCCTTATGATGGGGAGACATTAGTTGTTCGTGGAGAGCGAAGCGGAACTAGACTTAGTATCATATCATGTATCAAGACCGCGAAGTACATCAAGAAGGGTTGTTATGCATTTTTGGCTCACATTACTGAGAAGAAGTCGGATGAGAAACGACTTGGGGATGTGCCAATTGTTAAGGACTTTCCCGAGGTTTTTCCGGAAGAATTACCTGGACTACCACCTACGCGTCAAGTTGAGTTTCAGATCGACTTAGTGCCAGGAGCCGCACCTGTTGCAAGAGCACCGTATCGTTTAGCGCCTTCCGAAATGCAAGAGTTGTCGAACCAATTACAAGAATTACTGGACAAGGGATTCATTAGACCGAGTTCCTCGCCTTGGGGAGCACCGGTTTTGTTTGTGAAGAAGAAAGATGGATCTTTCAGGATGTGCATTGACTACCGAGAACTGAACAAGTTGACGGTGAAGAATCGTTATCCACTCCCTAGGATTGACGATTTGTTCGACCAGTTGCAAGGTTCTAGTCATTACTCCAAGATTGATTTGAGATCCGGTTACCATCAGCTTAGAGTTCGGGAGGAGGATATCCCGAAGACCGCATTTAGAACACGTTATGGACACTATGAGTTTCAAGTGATGCCGTTCGGATTAACTAACGCACCTGCGGTATTCATGGACCTCATGAATAGGGTGTGTAAGCCGTATCTTGATAAGTTTGTGATTGTATTCATCGACGACATCTTAATTTATTCCAAGAGTAAGCAAGAGCATGAAGAACACCTCAGAACGATTCTAGAACTGCTCAAGAAGGAGCAATTGTATGCCAAATTTTCTAAGTGTGATTTTTGGATACGAAGGGTTCAATTTCTTGGTCATGTCATTGATCGCCAAGGACTACAAGTTGATCCAGCAAAGATTGAGGCAGTTAAAGATTGGGCTACGCCCAAGTCTCTGACATAAATTCGCCAATTTTTAGGACTTGCCGGATATTACAGGAGGTTCATTGAAGGGTTTTCTAAGATAGCTAAGCCGCTGACCAAGTTGACACAGAAGAATCAGAAGTACGAATGGGGAGATAAGCAAGAGTCCGCATTTCAGTTGTTGAAACAGAAGCTTTGTAGCGCGCCGATTTTAACACTACCAGAAGGAATTGAAAATTTTGTGGTATATTGCGATGCATCACACAAAGGGCTTGGAGCCGTGTTAATGCAGAACGAGAAAGTGATTGCTTATGCGTCACGTCAGCTTAAGAAACACGAGAAGAATTACACTACACACGATTTGGAATTGGGTGCTGTAGTTTTCGCACTCAAGATTTGGAGGCACTATCTTTATGGCACCAAGTGTGTGGTATATACCGATCACAAGAGCTTACAGCATATACTTGATCAGAAGGAACTCAATATGAGGCAACGTCGTTGGCTAGAGTTGCTTAGTGACTACGATTGTGAGATCCAATATCACCCGGGAAAAGCTAATGTTGTAGCTGACGCTCTTAGCAGGAAAGAACGACCCAAACCTTTGAGGGTCAGGTCATTGGGAATGATAATTATTTCACCTTTACCATCAAAGATCTTAGAGGCTCAGATTGAAGCACTCAAAGAAGAAAACCGACCACACGAGAAGATTTATGGTATGCCCGAGAACAAGAATGGTTTTGTAAAGAGGTCCGATGGAGTGTTATGCTTCAAGGACAGAAGTTGGATACCCCTTTATGGTGGAGTACGAGAGTTGATTATGCATGAGTCGCACAAGTCGAAGTACTCTATTCATCCAGGTTCTGATAAGATGTATCAGGATCTCAAGCAACTTTATTGGTGGCCCGATATGAAAGCAGAGATAGCGAGGTATGTTAGCAGATGTCTGACGTGTGCTAAAGTGAAAGCCGAGAATCAGAAACCGTCAGGGTTACTTCAACAGCCAGAGATTCCTCAATGGAAATGGGAGCGTATTACAATGGACTTTGTTACTAAACTTCCTAAGACTTCAGGTGGATTCGACGCTATTTGGGTTATAGTAGATCGTCTCACCAAATCAGCCCATTTCATACCGATTAGAGAGACTTATTCCATGGACCAACTCGCTAGACTTTATGTCAAGGAGATAATCTCAAGACATGGAGCACCAGTTTCCATCATATCCGACAGAGATAGCCGTTTTACATCGAACTTTTGGAAGTCGTTACAAGATTCTTTTGGATCCAAGTTAGACATGAGCACTGCTTACCATCCTCAGACTGATGGTCAGAGTGAAAGGACGATTCAGACACTAGAAGACATGCTTAGAGCGTGTGTGATTGATTTTGGAAATGGTTGGGCTAACCATTTGCCATTGATCGAATTTTCTTACAACAACAGCTACCATTCGAGCATCAAAGCCGCACCATTTGAGGCACTTTATGGTCGTAAGTGTCGTTCACCAGTCTGTTGGGCCGAAGTCGGTGATGTACAATGTACTGGACCGGAGATGGTACGAGATACAACCGAGAAGATTGTTAAGATTCGAGAAAGGCTCGAAACAGCTAGAAGTCGACAGAAAAGCTATGCAGATGTTCGACGCAAACCATTGGAATTTCAAGTTGGAGATAAAGTCATGTTGAAGGTCTCGCCTTGGAAGGGCGTGATCCGATTTGGGAAACGCGGGAAGCTAAACCCGAGATACATTGGACCGTTCAAGATTTTGGAAAGGATTGGTCCGGTTGCATATAGGCTTGAACTTCCATCAGAACTCAGCAACGTTTATAACACATTTCATGTTTCAAACCTCAAGAAGTGTCTTTCCGACGAGTCGTCCGTTATTCCACTTGAAGAAATTCAACTAGATGACAAGCTTAATTTTGTGGAAGAACCTGTAGAAATCATGGACCGTGAGGTCAAGCAATTGAAGCAGAGTCGAATTCCTATCGTGAAGGTTCGCTGGAATTCTCGAAGAGGACCCGAGTTTACTTGGGAACGAGAAGACCAAATGCGACGCAAGTATCCACACCTTTTTCCCGAGCCTGCTTCTGAAACCAACAACAATTGAATTCAGGGACTGAATTCCCTTTTGGAGGGGCGACTGTCACAACCCGTAATTTCAGGTCATTTTCCTAACCCCGACAATTTACCATTATTCGTAAACCTATTTTCAGATGACTTTAATTCTCGTAACCAGTTCGGTTTAGCTGTGAATTCATGCATTGTCAGTCAGGACACATCATTGTAGACTAGAGGAGTCTGCATATCATCAGTAACATCATCAGTACATTAGTTCATGCACGGTTATGCATTAATTATTTTTACGGAAGGTTATTTAATTAATTAACGTTACCACTCAGTCAGTATTATTAACAATTATGCCCAGTACTCCAGACAATGATCCTAATAAACTTTTATAACTACTTTTAATAATATAAAGTTTATATTATTATTTTACCCGGTGTTATTACACCAATTGTTATATTTTTCGTCAAGAGCTTATAATACCGTCAAATTACGACAAATTAACCCGACAGTTGTTCCGACACCCGATTTATGTCAGTAACATCATTTTACAATATTTACAACTTTGTCGTATTTTATTTCGCTTCGTTAGTATTTATTTTAAGATAACTCGGTACCCGATAACACCCAAACTACACACTAAATTAACCAACTCATACACTATCTTACAAAAAAAAATCAAATGTTGCTTCTTTTGCTCACCAAAACCCACGCCCCATTACCTAGACCATGCCCAATCAAGTAAAAATCTTGCTTTCATTAATTGGAGTTGGTAACTAGTCCTTGTGAATTATTTTAATACTTCCAACACATACTAACTCACTCCTAAAGGTGTAAAACTCAAAATCCTCTCCTTTGTCTCTCTTGAAACCCACGGCCAACCACAAGAACCAAGCAAATCCATAAAATTTTCATAGCTCTAATATTCTACAAGTCCCATTTGATGTTCTTGTTAAGGTTTTGAAATAAAAACCTCAAGAATCCTTCTCATTTCTTTCCATCCTAACCCACATTGTAAGTAACTTCAAGATTATTAATTTTTCATGTTTTACTTTCATTTGATCTTTATATTTATGTATTTTCATGTGTTATTGGTTAATAATGCAACATACTTAGTTATGATACCACTTTTCCTTTTAAAAACTCTTATAAACTTTAGATCTATAATTTTTGCTAACAATCTCATGAACCACACTATATTTAGTTAAGTTTAGGACCCCATGACACTTTGAGAAGTGTATGGTAGATCAAGGGTATTTGTGGAGTTGAATGGAGTAAGTTTGATTAAGTTATGAACTAGAAAAATGTATTTTTGCTCTACCTAAAGTACCTACTGCCACGAATTGAATTTTCTGGAAAACTCAGATTTTTGTGAACTATTTTGGTTTCAATATTTAGAAAATACACTCAATAAGGAACGCGTGGGCGCTTAAATCACTAAAAACCGACTTATAACGAAGAAGTTATGAAATATTTAAGTTACGCGACGAAATATACACTTTGCTGAAAAATAGCATGCTGTTGGACGCGTTTTCAGGAGCAAAGCGAGCCGTTAACCATGATCTAGATGAGCCGAGACATTGAAAATACGTTAGTATAGGTTTATACGAACGCGTGGATACCTAGAACGTTAAAAACGAGCTTATAACGAACAAAATATGGACTTTTAAAGACTCGACGATATGTATATATTTTGACAGCACCCTTTTTAGTAGAAAATAGAGTGTTAAAAACTAGTATTTTCATAACTTGAAATATTGATAGCCGTTTACCAAATCGATCGAGGCACGGTTGATTCAATGTCAAAAGTAACGATATTGAAATATTGTTATAAGGTTTTTGAGAACGTCAAGTCGGAATACTAATATGTATACAAAGTATATAATTTTCGCGACTAGTTTTACACGGCCAAAATGGTTATATTTTCACAAGTCGTATAAAGTATTATTTTGCGACGAAACTGTTATATTTGACAATATAATACCAAATAAGGATCATGGAGTACCATTTTAATGTAATTACACGAAAAGTCGTTTATGACATAATGAGATATCAATAATGTATTTTTCGACGTTAAATGATATTTTCTAAAACCACAAGTGGTATCGTTAGCATAAGTATGTGCATTAGTTGAGTTACATCATTGCTTATACGAGTCATATCATTCATAATAGGTCCTGTTTAGAGACCGAGTTCCATTTCATCACTACTCATCATTATCATTGTGCTATCATACCAGGTGAGTTTTCATAGCCCCGTTTTTCAATTTATTATTTTCATTTCAAATCCCACGGGGGAGAATACATTGCAACCATTTTTATATGCGAGCCCTAGTATCAAATTCCTTGTACATAGATTAAGTTACCTTGTTGCCATATGAAAGTCCCCTATATCATGAACCGTTAATTTACCTGTAAGCGAGAGTGAGTGGATAGATCTATCGAGGGTGACGCCTCCATCCGTGTTGGCTTTGACCAACAACCGATAGCGGATGCATTTCATGTCTTTTTATTAGAGTGCCTGGCAAAACACTCTGAGGGGCACCACAGATTCAGTCATAGTTTCGGGGTCATGAGCTTAAGTCTATTGTACACCATTTTTATGTGACTTATGTCATACACTTTATACTTGTGGCTATCGTATACCTTCATTTTATTAAACCTATGATCTCTCACCAACTTTATGTTGACCGTTTTTAGCAATGTATTTTCAGGTAATTAGCTAGCGTGTGGACATGCATTTGGCTATTTTGGAGTCGCGGGGTCGACTTGCATCACTTATTTTCATGCACTTATGTAAACGTTTGATCTACTATGGTTTTGTTATATAAACTTGCAACATCATTTGGGACCTATGTTTTGTAAACTCTGATTTTATTTATGATCAAACGGGTATTTTCAAAACGGCACTTTAGGTCGTTCAATATATCCATTGTATGAGACGCCATGAAAGTCACACCAAGGTATTCATATCCGCTGCCATTAACAGGTAAATTCAGGGTGTGACAATATCATTGGATTGGGTCTCTATGTCCACTTGGCAATACGACACCTCGGTTCTTACAACTATATATTTACGACACCCATAGAGAAGTACAAAATAGGCTGAGCCACTTCTCCAATTCTGAACAGGATGCCTTGGATCCACAGATTGTTCAAGGGCTCATTCACTTCTTAGATACTCACAACGAGCTGGTTAAGTTGTTAAGAACTGCAAGAGATTTATGCAGCCAAGCAAACATACCATAGTTCAACATAAGGCTTTACAATGGTGGAGGAGCACGTGGTTATGAGCTGCCTACATCTAACACTCTTGGAGCAATAGTTTTTGACAGTGGTCCTACAAGTGAATCAGACTATGATGTTATTATTCAATACAAGGGTAGCCAGCCTCAAAGAATTAACAAGTTACATCAATCTTATATGTCATTACAATTTCCGCTCATCTTCATCTATGGCCAGCCTGGGTTTCACACACAATTAAAATCACAATCATCAAACCCAAATGAAAGACCAAAACGTGTGTGAATGAACGCATTCTATACCTATCAGTTGCACCCAAGGCCTGATTCATATGATCTGCTTTTCCGAACAGGGCGCCTTTTCCAGCAATATGTTGTTGGAGTTTATTGTTGTATAGAACAGAATAGAATGGACTTTTATAGAAAGCATCAGAGTGATATTCGAGGTGACTATCTATCAGGGTTGTATGATGCTGTTGCAAGAGGAGATCGTGATGGTTCTGAGGCCGGTTCAAGAATCATACTTCCTTCATCTTTCACGGGTGGTCCACGGTATATGTATAGCCATTACCTAGATGCACTTGCAATTTGCCGGAAACTTGGTAATCCACAATATTTCATCACATTCACATGCAATGTCAATTGGCCTGAGATCCGAAGATACATGGCGGAATACCCGCGCCTTACCACTGCAGATAGAGCAGATGCTATTTGTCGAATTTTTGAGCAAAAGATTAAAGCATTTATCCGGTTCGTGAAAAATAAACAACCATTTGGGCGCGTCACAGGAGGTATTTTACATCTTCTTTCAACATTTTCGCTTAACTATTACATATTTTCAATAATGTAACGTCAAAAACTATTAGAATATGCATTAGTATTTACAAGCTGGTAAAACAAAACTATAGGAAAATAAAGTAAAGGTTATTTATAATTGACTGAATCAGAATCATATAAATAATTATTCATCATTGTTCTTCTCATTGTCTGAATATCTTTTTCTTTTTTTTTAAACAGTTTTGTATACGGTTGAATTTCAAAAGCGTGGTCTACCACATTGTCATACCTTGGTTTGGATCCACTCAAACAACAGAATACAAACTGCACAAGACGTTGATCAATATATTTCTGCAGAACTACCTGATCCGGCAGTTGACCCTCAAGGATACAAAGTTGTTTCAGAGATGATGATGCATGGGCCATGTGGATTAGCTAATCTGAATGCACCATGTATGGAAGGCAAAGACTGCACCAAAAATTTCCCAAAACCATACAATGCTGAAACCTTTTTTGACACCAACGGTCATGTACACTATCGAAGAAGACAAACGCAAGTATACACAACAAAACATCAAATGAAATTGGACAACACTTACGTTGTGCCATATAACCGTACTCTCTGTCTAGCATTCCAAGCTCACATAAACGTTGAGTATTGCGGTTGGAGCATGTTGATAAAATACCTGTTTAAGTATATTTCAAAAGGCACAGACCGAGTTTTTGCAAAAGTAGCTAGATCTATTGGTCAGCCGTCCACTTCTGCCAATCAACGCCAACAAGTAGATGAGATAGAAAATTTCCTTGATGGTCGCTTTATATGTCCTCCTGAAGCATGCTGGAGGATTCTAAAATTCAACATACATAGCCGAGAACCCGCTGTTCAAATACTCTCTGTCCACTTGGAAAATATGCAACATGTTATCTTTCGGGATAACGATAACCTAGAAGCAGTTGTCAACCGTCGCGACCGTAAAGTTACAACATTGACAGAATGGTTTAGGTACAACAGCAAAAACGAAGATGGTCGACATTTAACATATTTGGAGTTCCCTTCTGAATATGTTTGGTATAACGACCAGAAATACTGGCAACGCAGACAAAGAAACCAACCATCCATTGGTCGGTTGGCATACATACACCCAAGTCTTGGGGAACTCTTCTACTTCAGAATGCTACTTTGCCACCAAAAGGGATGCAGAGGCTTTACAGAAGTGCGCAAAGTCAACCAAGTGTTGTATCCTACATATCGCGCCGCATGTGAAGCATTAGGCCTTTTGGGTGATGATACAGAATGGGACAAAGCACTTGAAGAAGCATGTTATTCAGCGTCGTCATCAGAACTACGGTTACTGTTTGCTCACATCCTAACTTACTGTGAAGTAACCAACCCTGTACACCTATGGGAAAAATACTGGCGAGAAATGGGCCATGACATACCAAGAATTGTGTCGCAAACTGTAGGGATTCGTAACTACCATGTCAACAATCCTGAATTAAAAGATTACATCCTATTTGAACTCGAGGTCATATTAAACACTTTTAGTAAAACGTTGAAGAACTTTGGTTTACCACCACCTCCAAAAGAACTACTTGATGAGCTGGAAAACAGGCTTCTAATGGAAGAAAAGAACTACAATCGAGAGGCGTTAAAGCAAGAAAAAGATGAAAGTGTACCAAAGTTAAACACTGATCAACGACACATATATGATCTTATAATGAATGCTGCTACAGCAAACAGGCAAGAACTGATATTCGTCTATGGCCATGGTGGTACAGGTAAAACTTTCCTTTGGAAAACCATCATCAGCAGTCTACGGTCTGAAGGAAAAATAGTCCTAGCAGTTGCTTCTTCAGGCATTGCTTCTTTACTTCTTCCAGCTGGCCGAACAGCTCATTCTAGATTCAAGTTGCCGCTTGAATTGACAGAAGAAACATTATGCAAAGTTACAAAAAACACTCACTTGGGAAAGCTTCTGGTAGACACAGACCTTATTCTCTGGGATGAAGCTCCTATGAATGATAGAAAATGTTTCGAAGCATTAGACAAAACCATGAAAGACTTGCTCGACATGCCAGGCATGTTATTTGGGGGTAAGTCGATAATTTTGGGTGGCGATTTTAGACAAACCCTGCCTGTGAAGAAGGGAGCATCAAAGATGGAGCTGATAGCATCATCTATAGCCAATTCATACCTTTGGTCACATTTTCGTCTTCTGACACTTAAACAAAACATGAGGTTATTAAGGCCTGATTTAACTGAAGAAGAAAGAAACATGGCTAATTCCTTTGCGTCATGGCTTCTTGATATCGGTGATGGCAAAATTGGAGAACCTGCTGTTGAAGGCGAACAAGATACATCATGGGTTGATATTCCACCAAGATATTGCATTGAAGATGATGAACATGGTTTATTGAAACTTATAGAGTTCATTTATGATCAGCCCACCCTACACACACCTTCAGCAGCAACTCTTCAGCAAAAAACCATTGTATGTCCGAAAAATGAAACCGCAGACATTATCAACTCAACAGTTCTCGCCATGGTTCAAGGTGACACAACAACTTATGCAAGTTATGATCAAGCCATACCAGCTGGAAACGCTGGAGCTGAAACAGAAATGTTATACCCACCGGAACATTTAAATACATTCAAACTTTCTGGTTTCCCTCCACATCAGCTTGAGCTAAAAGTAGGAGCACCAATTATGCTGCTAAGAAACATAAATGTAGCAGGCGGTCTATGTAATGGCACACGGATGATAGTGACACATCTAATGTCAAAGCTTATTGAAGCGCAGATTATTACTGGTACAAAAGTTGGCGAAAAGGTGTTTATACACAGAATCAGCTTGATACATAAAGATGCCAACCTTCCTTTCATCTTCAAAAGAACCCAGTTCCCAGTAAAACTTTGCTACGCCATGACAATCAACAAAAGCCAAGGACAATCACTGAACAAGATTGGTGTCTACCTTCCAGAACCAATCTTTGGTCATGGGCAACTATATGTGGCTCTTTCTAGAGCAACTTCTCCATACGGACTCAAAGTTCTTATCAAACAGCAAGAAAATCAGGCAACAAATGTCACAAAAAACATAGTCTACAAAGACTTTCTCCAAAAAATAAAACTCAACGATCTTTAACTTTTGCTTTATATGTATATACTTTATGTACATATTTTTTTTCTATTACTCCCTTTCGCTTTAGCAAAAGTATGATAGCATTTATTAGATCCAGGTAAATTTACTATACAAGGATAGTGTTTCATTCCTGTTAGCGCATTATTATTTGAACCATCCATCTTGACATCATTACTATTTTTTATCTTTTCTTTATACCTAATTTGCCTTTTCATGTCTTACCAGATAAATGGAAGCTACTTCGATTGATGAACTGCAACACGCACGTCAGAACAAACACTCACAACAATCACTGGAACAGACGAAACAACAATCACTACAGTTGAAATAGACACAGGTAATACCAATTTAATTAAGACTTTCTCTTATTTAACCATAATCTTGGCATATCTAACTATTACCTATTCCTTTTTAAAAAAAACCAACACCAGCAGAAAACTATTGCAATAACAAACCAGCAAAATCTGCAAGAAAAAACGGATGCACACAGTAGCAGCAAATCAGTTGGTGACCCACCAGAATCAAAGAAGCAAAAAGGTAAGTCAAACAAATTTATTCAGCATAACTGTTCACATACCAAACAGAAACACCAACAGATAACAAAATGCATGGTGCAACTTATCCGAACCGCATGCTTCTTTCAATTCATCAAAATTAGGAGTTCAATCCATCTTTGTTCACAAACTTTTTTGCCTAGAAAGTGTGAGTTTACTAGGAACTAAAATGGATTATAAAGCAGGGTATCTGTCTTAGCTTATTTGATAGGCTTCTCAACTTACTGAAAATTTGATAAGCTTAAGTATTTAATTAGAATTGGTATAAACTGAAATGCACTGACCTTCTATCACTTATAACTAATATGCTAAAGACAAAAAGCCTATATGCATTATGTAGGTCCAAACAGATAGTTCAGAAGCAATTTAGCTTGCGACGTTAGCATTAGCTAGGCAATCATTATGGTTTGAAAATCACTACGATGATGAAATAGTTTTATTAGATTAAATTATCCGAACATGTTTTAATTAAATACAAGTCTTGTTCATTTATAATATATGTTGCACGTATGGACTATTAAGTTTGTAATTTTGGACCGGTCCATTAGTAGTCCATGGACCGGTCACATTATCTAGTTTATTCTTATCACATGTAAGGGAATATTCCTAGAATAATTCCCCTCCCATTGCCTATAAATAGAAGGCATGGGATGCATTTTTTAGTTGTTGGTTTTCATGTGTAAGTGCGTAAGCTCTGTCCAAGTAAAGTTTGATTAAGTGAAATCCGACTATTCTTCTTATTCTTCTTCTTCTTATTCTCTTCTCTTATTTAGTATTGCTTATTAGCTTATTCTCTCTTCATACGTAGCTTAATATAGTAGTAGATCGTGTGCTTATTTGTCCTAACGAGTGTGTGTTTGAGATTTATACGTGACCTACAAGTGGTATCATACGCCAAGGGATAATTAGGATCGTGTGTTTGAATCATTAGTAGTGTTAATTACGTTGGTTTTATAGTTATCGAAAAGTTTTGTTCACATCTTAACGTGAAAACTCTCGTTGTTTTGTTGAAAATAGCTTTGATTTCGTCAAAATTTCACTAATCATCATCGTTTTTCATATTTTCTACGTTCACAAAGCTTAATATTCATTAAATCCTTTGATTACTAATCGTTTAAGGTAAAAAACAATCGGGTTTATTGGTTATTTGGAAGATTTGGTGTAATCCGTATTATTAGCGTATTGGAAAAGTTGATGAAAAGTGCTAGTTTAGGTTTCTGAGTGAACTTCGACAAGTTAGGGTTTTATCGCATTTGAAGGGCTATATCGCAGTTGCAATCAAGATAACTAAGGGTTTTATCACAGTTTGAATCAAGATAAGTTAGGGTTTCATCGCATTTGGGTGATCTTCAATTATCGCATTTGGGACTCAGTATTGGACTTTCTTGTATTAGAAAGTAGTAATACTTCGACTTGGTTGCTTCTCTTCTCTTGTACAAGAGTTGAGAATTTATCGAACTTGGATTTGTGATAAATTTATCGCACTTGCCATAAATCATCGCAGTTTGATATATTATCTTATCGCTGTTGGATATTTTATCGCAGTTTGCTATAAATTATCGCACTTTAAGATAACATATTTAAATTGTCATTATTTATCGCACTTGATAGTTTTATCGCACTTTCAACTTTCGTTATCGCTATTGAAGGTTATCGCACTTGATATATTGTCCTTATCGCATTTGGTGAACTGATCTTATCGCACTTGGCGAACTGTCATTATCGCACTTGGTGAACTGTCTTATCGCATTTGGTGAACAGTACTTTATCGCATTTGGACAAAATCTTTAGATTTCTAAACCAACTTAACTTACATCATCAACACATATCTTAATTATCTTAAAAGATCCAGATATGTCTCAACCACCTCATTTCAATTACTACTACCAGCTACAGCAACATCCACAACAACAACAACAATTTCATCCTCAGTATCAACAACAACAAGCATTCGTACAACAACATCAATTTCTCTCTCCACCACAAGTGTCCCCACAACAGATCATGCAACAGAATCAACAACTGCAGAATTATTCATCCTACTCCAGGGAACCTCATTGGTTTAACAAGATGTGTGAGGCAATTAGTAGTCAGCAATCACGTCATGAAGCTGGAAGTCAAGAAACTCCACCAATGTTAACTCCGGGTAACTACGTGCAATGGGCTAGTAGATTCCTCAGATTCGTTGAACTGAAAAAACCTCATGGTATCTATCTCAAGAAAGTCATTGAAGAAGGACCCTATCCTATTCCAGCTACTGTTGTTCCAGCAACTACAGAGAGAGAAGAAACAACCACTCCCACTCCTGTTGCAAACTACACAACTGAGCAAACATTACAACAAGAAGCAAACCAATTGGCAATGTCTTTCATACTTCAAGGGATTCCCAATCCTATCTATCGAAGTATTAATGCTCAAAAGACAGCCAAAGATATGTGGGAACATGTTCATCTTCTCATGGAAGGAACAGAGTTAAACCAAGAAGATCTTGAGTCAAAGTTATATATGGAGTACACCCACTTCATCATGGAACCAGGGGAAACCATTGAATCTTACTACCACCGTTTCACCAACATTATCAATGACCTTGATCGTCATGATATCAAGTTACCAAAGATTGCTGTCAACTCCAAATTCCTTGGATGTCTTGGTCCTGAATGGCAGAAGTATGCAACATTTGTACGACAGACAAAGAAAATTGGTGATGTCAAATATGGACTCATGTATGATTTCCTCAGACAACATCAATCAGAAGTGGATAAAGAAATTGCAGCACGAGGAGGTTTCACACCCGCACCAACATCAAACTCACTTGCTCTCGTTGCTCAATCTAACTTCTCTTTACCACAACAGGAATTTGGCCACTCATCTTTTCAACCAAATCCTCCACCCCAACCTCATAACCAAATCATTCCTTATGAAGCACCACAACAATACTCTGACAACCAGCTGGTTCCATACAACAACACCGATTCAATGCTATACTCAAATGCAGATTATGATGAAGAAGAGGATGCTTTCAATTCTCTTAATGAAGCATTTGGATTGATTGCTAACGTATTTGGCAGATTCACCAAATCCAACAACCGTCTTCGTTCATCTTCAAATACCAGGAATCAGGCAGTTGTTAATGATGGCAGAGTAGAAATTCAAAACAGGTCTTCAGGCAGATATGGTTCGGGAAATCGTGGATATGGTAATCAAAGGGTTCAGTCAGGAGGAAATAGGTTCAATACTGCAGGGGCAAACAGAAATAATATGGGGAATAATCAGAGAGGAAATTCGACTGTTGGGAATGTTCAGAAAGGCATTGCAAATACGTCTATCACATGTTATAACTGTGGGGGGAACGGTCACATGGCAAATGCTTGTCCGAAGCCAAGAACAATGGGCAGTGCTTATCAAAAAGAGGCTCTTCTGATGGCACTCAAAGATGAAAAGGCTGCTGGAAGGTTGACTCAGAATGATCAAAGTTTTATGGCTAATGTGGAATCAGATGATGATATGGAAGATTTAGAGGCAAATGCTGCAGTCATGCTTATGGCTAATATGCAAGAAATGAATATGTCCGAGTCAGGCCCGGTATATGATACCGATGGTCTTTCTCAGGTACCTGATCCTACATGTCTCATCCATGAAATTACTTTACCAGCTGCATCTTCATCTACAAATGAAACGTTTGATCAACCTGATTCATTCTCATCACCATCCGATGATCAAATAAACACGGTAATATCGTTTGATGATGATAATACCGTTGTTTCATTTGATGATCTCATTGATGATGACAATTGTGATCAACTTGATCAAACAGATCCTTTGACTGATCAAGATTCGGAGTTACAGGCCTTGTTATTGACCACCCAGTCACAAATAGAAAAATGCAATGACATCAATCAGAAGCTCAAAGATAAAATTGCATTGTTAACAAAGGATAATGAGTGCTACCAACTACAACTTTCGGGTTATCTTAAACAAGATAAACGTGAAAAAGGTTTTGAAACAGCTTTCCAACAAGAATATGTCAAAGTTCAAAATTTAGAAAGTCAAGTTCGTGAGCTAACCGTAGCCAAAGCTGAGCTTTTCTCTCAAAAAGAAAAGGATCAATTTGAATTCAAAAAACAAATTGATGCTCTAAATTCTGAGTTGTTAAAAACTCAATCTGAGCTTTCTACATCTCAGAAGGATCTTCTTGAAGAAAAGCAAGCCACTAGGAAACGTGTTGACTCATATCTTGATCAAATTCTGGATTTGGAAACCAAACTTAAAGAATTTCAAAATGTTGTGTATAAAACGGGTAATTCGGTAACACAAATTCAAAAACTGACTGTAAAACCAAGTCCTAAAGGAGTAAGTTTTGCACTTGGAAGTGACACACCCCGTAATTCACACAAAGCACTCAAAGACAATCCCAAGTTATACGATGCAACATTTTTGTTAGATGATACCTTTCAACGTGTTGTTATGTACTCTGTTGATGAAGAAACTGATTTTCTGGCACAAAAGATTGAGGGTCGATCAAATTCACAAAAAGAATTTTCAAAAGTACCTTATGACTATAATGCACTACCTCATTTGAGCAAATCATTTGTCCCTCCTAAGGACCATCCAGAACAAACGTTAACATACACAAACATAAGTGCTCCTTCGTCTATAACTCCTGATCCCACGACTGCTGTACATTTCAAAGATTGTTTGACAGAGGATCTTTCTAATCCACAAATGCCTCCAAAATATCGGGTTCTTCGATATTTTATGACATTTATGGACGACATTTCTCTTTTGGAGAATGAAATTGAGTTTAGTTCTCAAATTCCTGTCTCCTCTTTTCTTTCTCCTGTTCAAAAAGAAAAGAAAGAGATTCTTCAAAAGAAAATTCTTCCTCATGTCAGAAATCTGAAGAAATGCGCAACAAAATGGGAAGAGGAGTTACAAACGGAAGTAGCATCTATGCAAACCATTTTCAAAGCTAAAGATGACAAGGTTCAACGTCAAAAACTTCAAAGGAAATTTTTAGCAAAAGAAAATGATCGACTCTTGGAAAAGGTTTTGTGTTATGACGTAGTGTCTGTGATTATGAATTCGCTCTATGAATCTGGTAATGCTGTACTTGTGAATGATCATGCTGTAGATAGTACGATGTTGCGTATGGAGATTGATAATCTGGAACATGAGAATGAGATTCTTCGACAGATCAATAATGATGTGGAAAACAAAGCTTTTAATCTTCAAAAACGGCTTGACTGGTGTCAAAAACAGAGTGTTGAATTTGAACTTAAATTTCAACATCTTTTAGCGTCTTTATCATTTCAAAACAGTCATGTTCCTGAAAAGTTTAAGGAAACAAAAGCTTTCTTAAGAATTAAACTGTTTGAAAATGAAAAGGAACTGGATGAAATTCTTCAAAACCGAAATGACACAGTCCGCCTCAATCGAAAATTAGATTCACAAAATCAAGAGTTCCAACACATCATTATTGATTTGAAGAAGAAAATCAGAGTTTTAGACACAGGCAAAACAAACACTCATAAGATTGCCCCAGGGATGTATGTAGTGGACAAAGAACATACCCAAGCATCTGATGTAACCACTAATTCAGCTACTTGTACTTCCACAGGACTAGAAACCACACCTAAGGTCAGCCATTCCAAGACTCACAAGAAACAGAGGAAGAATAGAGTCAAGAAACCTAGGAAGGAGTTATCTAAGTCTGAAGAAGTTCCAGCTAGTAGTTTGAATAAGACAAATGTAACATCAGGAATAGAATTGCACTTATCTGAGTCTAGTTCTAAGATTGATGTAACAAATGCTGAATCTTTAAATGTTAATGAAGATGTTTTGGTTGATGCTACTTGTGTTTTTTGTCGTAATAGCATACTATCTGGTGATCATACAAAATGTGTTGCTAAAACTTTGCTGACTAAGAGAAAGAAACGAACTAGTGGCGCTTCCTCTAGGCTTAAAACCAGTGCAAAGTCCATTTTAGGAATGCCCCCACTAGATGTTTCTGAGAAGAATATGGACAAGCCCAAATCCAAGACTACAAAGTCACCTAGTGCATACATTAGGAAAAAGGCAGAGACTAGTTGGACCTGGCAACGTTGGTTACAGCACACTTTTGGTTTTAAATGGTTACCTAAAGTACTAACCTATTGTGTTACTAACCCAGCGGATCCAACCGTTATCAAATCTCCACCTGTTTCCAATGTTTGTGATGTAGGTGATTCAAATCGTCCTTTGGATTGTTGATAGCGGGTGCTCCCGACACATGACCGGCAATCTCAAACTTCTTCAAAACTTTATTGCTAAGTTTATCGGAACGGTCAGATTCGGGAATGATCACTTCGCTGCAATTATGGGCTATGGGGATTACATTAATGGGAACATCGAAATCAGCCGTGTGTATTATGTTGAAGGCCTTGGTCATAATTTATTCTCCGTGGGACAATTCTGCGATGGAGACTTGGAAGTAGCATTCAGGGAGAAAACTTGCTTTATTCGTGATCTTCAAGGCAACGACCTCATGAAAGGGAAATGCGGAACCAGTCTGTATACTATCTCCCTTGAAGGCATGACAGCTTCTACTCCTATTTGTTTACTCTCCAAGGCTCATCCCACAAAGGCTTGGTTATGGCACAAAAGATTGTCTCATCTCAATTTTAAAACCATCACTGACCTTGCCAAGAAGAAATTAGTTGACGGTCTACCTAAATTCAGATATGCCAAGGATCACTTGTGTTCTGCGTGTGAACAAGGGAAAAGTCACCGTGCTCATTTTCCTCCCAAAACAGAACACAACACAGACCATGTCCTACAACTGCTTCATATGGATTTGTGTGGTCCGATGCGAGTTCAGAGTATTAACGGGAAGAAGTATATTCTGGTAATAGTTGATGACTACTCAAGATGGACTTGGGTCTATTTTCTTCGGACTAAAGATCAAGTTCCTTCTATCCTCATCACGTTTCTCACAAAGATTCAAGTTCAAGTCCGCAACACCGTCCGCATCATCAGAACAGACAACGGGACTGAATTTAAGAATCAAATCATTCGGGAATTCACTGAGAAACATGGTATTGTTCATCAGACTTCAATAGCTCGCACTCCAGAACAAAATGGTGTAGTTGAAAGACGAAACCGTACGCTCGTGGAAGCAGCTCGAACTATGTTGATCAATGCTCAATTACCGGATTATCTTTGGGCTGAAGCTGTCAACACTGCTTGTTATACTCAGAATCGTGCCATGATCAACAAACGACACAGCAAAACACCATATGAGCTTATACAAGGAAGAAAACCAAACATCAACTATTTTCACGTCTTTGGAGCATTGTGTTATCCGAAGAATGATAAAGATGATCTTGGTAAACTTAAGGCTAAAGCAGATATTGGGATATTTGTAGGATACTGTGAGAACTCCAAGGGATACAGAATTTGGAATCGTCGGACCGGGGATATTCAAGAAACCATACACGCTAATTTTGATGAACTCACTGAAATGGCTTCTGAGCAAGACCGCTTAGAACCCGCACACAACCGTCTTAACTTCCCTGAATCTTCGACTGCACCCCTACCTTTCAACAGGAAGGATCTGGAAGGTTTGTTTGCACCAATGTTTGATGACGTTCGTGTTACTAGTGCATCAGATGCTTCCACCAGTTCCGCTGCTCAACATGTCATACAACAAGCACCTGATCCATCAGCATCTACCTCTACCGTAGTTACTGCCGATGCACCACAACCTGAACAATCATCATCAATGGTTACAACACCTCAACCAGCAGTTGAAGATTCATCCCCCATTTCTAACAATGTTCCAACACCATCAGGATATGATGGGAACGCCTTCTTTAATCCATTTGCTCCACCACCAACCGTTCCAGATACCGGAGAATCATCCTCAAGCAACATGGACCCGTCATATCATCATCACAACATTCAACACTACCCATCGACTCATAAATGGACAAGGGATCATCCGTTAGTTAATGTGATTGGCAATCCAGATAAACCAGTTATGACACGACAGAAACTCCACACAGATGGTGAAACCTGCATTTATGCTCTCACCGTTTGCCAAGCTGAACCGAAAAATATCAAAGAGGCCATGACTTACGACAATTGGATTGAATCAATGCAAGAAGAGTTGGATCAGTTCAAAAGATTGGAAGTCTGGGAACTAGTTGAAAAACCAGATGGAGTTTATGTTGTGGGTTTAAAATGGATTTGGAAAAATAAGCTGGATGCAAAAGGAACGGTTATTCGTAACAAGTCTCGGTTGGTTGCTAAAGGGTATAGTCAAGAAGAGGGAATTGATTTCGAGGAATCTTTTGCTCCAGTGGCTAGGCTTGAGGCAGTGCGAATGTTTCTGGCGTACGCGGCTCATAAGAACATCACAGTTTACCAAATGGACGTGAAGACAGCATTTTTGAACGGACAACTTCGTGAAGAGGTGTATGTTTCACAACCAGAGGGCTTCGTCGATCCAGAACATCCACAACACGTTTACAGGCTTAAGAAAGCTCTCTACGGCCTTAAACAAGCCCCGAGGGCATGGTACGATAAACTTGCTGCATTCTTGCTTGCTAATCATTTTACTAAAGGATCTGTAGACCCGACTCTGTTTATACAAAAACATGGGGAGGACATTCTCATCGTACAAATTTATGTGGATGACATCATTTTTGGGTCTACCCATAAAAAGTACTCAAACGCTTTTGCAAAACTTATGAAACAAAACTTTGAGATGTCCATGATCGGTGAATTAAACTTTTTTCTAGGATTACAAGTTCACCAATCACCTCGTGGTATATTCTTGAGTCAGTCTAAATATGCACAAGAGATATTAAAAAAGCATGGCATGACAACTAGTGACACCTATAACACCCCAATGTCCTCCTCATCCCCGAAGCTAGATGCTGACATACATGGGAAACCCACTGATCCTACAAATTATCGTAGTATAATTGGGTCTCTTATGTATCTCATCGCTAGCAGACCGGATGTTGTATTTGCCACATACCTGTGTTCACGCTATCAGTCTAACCCAACAGAAAGACATTTATCTGCTGTTAAAAGAATCCTTCGATACATCAAGGGAACCATTCATTTGGGAATCTGGTATCCAAAGGATTCTGGTTTTGCACTAACTGCTTTTTCAGATGCGGATCATGCGGGATGTATTGATACAAGAAAGAGCACATCCGGTGGTGTTCAATTCCTCGGTGATAAGCTGGTGTCCTGGCAGTCAAAGAAGCAAGATTGTACGTCTCTATCATCCACGGAATCAGAATATGTAGCCATGTCTGCCTGTTGTGCTCAAATCATCTGGATGCGATCACAACTGATGGATTATGGTTACATATTCAACAAAATCCCGATGTACTGTGACTCTAAAAGTGCTATCGCTATCTCGTGCAACACAGTTCAACATTCCAAGTCCAAACACATCGCTCTCAGATATCACTTCATCAAGGAGCATGTGGAGCAGGGTACCGTTGAGTTGTATTTCGTGGGAACGGAACACCAATTGGCGGATCTTTTCACGAAAGCCTTACCTCATGATCGTTTTGTGAAATTGGTTCATCAAATTGGAATGCGATGTTTGACTCCCCAAGAATTGACAAACTTTATCAAAAACAAATAAATGAGTCGAATATCCAAACTATCTTTGTAAATAAACATTAAAAAAAAAAAAATAATAATCATGCAAGTACAATCCCTTATCCAACACTTTGTTCATTTTTTTTATGTCACTAATTATTTTTGAACACGTGTTGAGGGGGAGACATAATTTTTCCACAAGTTTTAAATTGTACTTGCATATTTTCAGAAATTGTTGTGCAATTTGGTGATAAGATTTTAAGATAACAAACTTGTGTGCATTAAATGTAAAAAATGAGACTTAGTGATTAGCATGATGGTGGTTTAGGACTAGGATTTCAAAGATACTAAGGTTAAGGGACTAGAATTGATATAATTGCAAAAGTTAAAAGATAGATATTTAAAGTCTAGAATTTAATTCACCGCAGTTATTATCTCTGTCAATTTCACCAACCGCATTCAATATACCCACCCACCATCATCGACGGCCAACAATCATTCCACCAATCCGCTCAAGACTTTCGATTTTTGTGAGTGATCTTATGGTTATTATGTGATTATTAACAATGGTTTTAAACAGATTTTTGATCCAACGGCTAGAACAATCAAAATCGTAATATATAGTTCTAGGGTTTTGCGTTAATTTGGGGAATTTGGATTTAGAGCGTTTGTGTTGAAAAAGATTGTACGATAATATTTTTACAATGTTAGTGAACCTATATTGTATGCTTAAATACTCCCAGAAACCACAAATTAGTCTAATCGAATTTTAGGGTTTAAGCAACGATTTGGGGAAAACTTTGTGAATGTATTATTGTGTAATCTGTTGATTGGAAAGTTGTTGTTTGATGTTTAATTGAATATTGCCATGATTGGATTGTACCCAGAAACACTTTAAGTGAATCAATTGAATTTTAGGGTTTATGAAGAACATCGACACTAGCAGTTTGATCTATGCGTATTTGTGGTTCGTTTTTGTTATAACTTAGCCAAAATGTCCATAATAGTCATTCAAATTGTTTGTGAAAATCTGTGGACACAAATCATGAGTTATAATAAAGATTTAAGTGAAAGTTCATCGTCAAAAGTGCTCGTAAACTCTTGTATAAGAGTTTATCGAAGTTGGCCAAAATTATCGCAGTTGGGATAGTTATCGCAGTTGGGATAATTATCGCAGTTGAGATAATTATCGCAGTTGAGATTCTTATCTTGATTGGTTTAATTATCTTGATTGACATAATTATCGCAGTTGGGCTAATTATCGCAGTTGGGCTAATTATCGCAGTTGGATAATTATCGCAGTTGGGATGATTATCGCAGTTGAGTTGATTATCGCAGTTGGATAAATATTGCAATTAAGATACTTATCTTGATTGAATGATTATCGCAGTTGTCATAATTATCGCAGTTGTCATAATTATCGCAGTTGACTATAATTATCGCAGTTGACATAATTATCGCAGTTGTGATCTGATATAAAATTTTGATCAATTTCCTTAAGTATATTCTTTTATACTTATTAAAATTAATCAAATTTTATAGAATTTGGCTAACTCTTGATAAATTCAATAGAATGCTATGTATTGTTCTTAAAAGCTAACAATTTTTTCTAACAAACATGCATTCTGTATACTCGTATATGATTGTTGATTCAGAAACACATCAATGGCAACTTCCCAACAACAACCACTTCCTGCTCTCACCAAAGAAGAAGTCTTTCCTCGTGGGTATACTCTGGAAATTGGGAAGAACAATTCACGGGTAGAATTGGACAAGATCAAGTGTTCCGACCCCAGTTGCCAGATTGCTGTAGAGATTCTCAAAGCTCACAAATGCAGGGATCTTCTTGACAGCTCAGACACCATTCCAGAGCTATATATTCATCAATTCTGGGATACCTTCACAAGAAGCAATGATGACATGTACTTTACTTGCACACTGGATCGGAAGAAAATCAGAGTCACACCTGCTACACTCAGAAAAGCCTTAAAACTTCCAGAGGCACCTGAAGCTGCTAACCGATTCCACCCAACACCTTCAGAGTCTGAGGTCATGCAATTCCTGGAAGATATTGGTTATGATGTTCAAACCTGATACACCATTAACCACGATATCCAAAGTTAATGCTAGATACATTCCTCAACCCTGGAGGACTATCTTCTTCATCATAACACATTCAATAACTGGAAGAGATAGTGGGTTTGAGCATCCAAGACTGTCTCATCTTCAAGTCTTGTGGGGATTTCTTAACCAAGAACCTATTGACTTTGCTGCTCTTATTTGGGAAGATATAATGTACTTAATGCGTAAAGCATCCAAGAAAATCCCATTTGTTCGATATACCAAAGTTCTTATCAGCTGTCTACTTGATCAACATGAAGATCTTGATAAGCGTCCTACAGATCAAGAAGTTCATGAGTACAGCATGGATAAAACAATGAGCAAAGTTTATTTCCCAAAAGAAAGCACGCGAAAGCAAGGAGCAAGGTTGCCAGAATTTTTGATGCCTAATGAGGTCAAAGAAACAAAAGCTTATCATGATTACGACCAAGCATACCGTGAACGTCGTGTGGGTCTTGCCAAGATGATTGAAGAATCTGGATCTTCAAAGACTCATTCAAAAGGTAAGACAAAGACAGGAAGTGCCTCAAGTGTCTCTAAACCAAAAGAAAAACATCCAAGAACAACATTCATCAAGAGGAGAGTACCCAGCAAACCCCAGCCAAAACCAGAACCAAATAGAATCATTGATGAAGATACAGAATCTAACTCTGAATCATCTGAATCCGAAGAAGAACATGTCTTTATGACAGAAGAAGAGGCTGAACTTCACAATAAGATCTCTCATGAGAATGCACAAAAACAAAGTCTCAAATCATTAAAAGAAGATGAAGAGCGTAGAGCAAAGAAAGTATTGGAACAACAGAGGGAGTATGAAAGAACACATGGAGTTGGAGGATCACAAACTGTTCCTAAAGCAGCTTCGACCCAAGATGATCCGGTTAATCAACCCGGAGGGTCTGGAGCTGAATCAACAAAGGTCTCTTCACAGCAAACAAGTTCGGTTAATCAACCCGACTTGGGAGCACCAACTCAGGAGGAAAAGGAAAAAGATCAGGATAGCAACATTGTTTTATCTGACAAGGATATTTCTGATTCTATGTTTGATGACAATCCCGAGGAACAAACACGTAATGATGATACTGAAGATTGGAACTTAGAAGAAGAAAAAGACATTCTGGGAGATCAAACAATTAAAGCAGCCAAAGATCTTGAGGAGCAGAAAAGACAAGAGGAAGAAAGGAAACGTAAGGAGGATGATCAAGCTAACCTGGAAGCAGATAGCTACATTCGTTCTCACACTCCAACACCTCCTCCTTCCCTTCCAAAGGACACAGCCAAATCTGCACTGACTATGGTCGTTCATAACCCACAACAGCAGCAAGAACAACCACCAGTTCAGCCCTCGTCTGCTTCTTCACCAAAGATACCTCCTGGATCACCACCTAAGAATCCAACACCTCCACCCTCACCTCAAAAGGAATCAACTGCTAAATCTGATGAACCAATCCCTTCACTCACTCCATCATCTTCGAGGTCTTCATCACCAAAATCAAAAGCAACTGTTTCTGAAAATAATCGTAAGGCCTACAAAGGAAAGAGCAAGAGAAGAATCGTCCAAGTTACAAAAGTTGAAGTTGCGTCTCCTGCAGCAAAGAGACTTAAACAGGCAATCAAGAGAGCACAAGCGCAACGAGACAAACATACATCAACTAAACTAGCTGACATGGAAAGTTTAGTTAAGAAACTGTCTCAACAAATGGAAGAAATGCAGGAAAGCAAGAAGCAGATAGATGAATTCCTTGGTTTCAACATCAAAGATCATATGACACGCAAGACAAAGAAATTTGTTAAGCAATTTCTTCCTGATCTTCAACAAAACATAAATGAACATATTGATTCACAACTTGACGAAAAGATCAAAGAAGCTGTCTCTTCTTCTTCCCACACCAAACCACTTCCAGAACTCACCACTGAATATATCGAGCTTGTGCTTCTCGACCGACTCTTTGAAATCACCTCTCCTTCTTCAGAAGAAATTAACCTGATTGCAGCTCTTCAAGCACATATTGAGAAGAAATCATGCAAGGAAACTGCTGACAAAGGAAAACGCATTCGAGAAGATGATGAGGATGATCAGGACCCTAAACCCGAACAAAAGAAACACAAAGGCGGGTCAGGGATTCACATTCAATCCTCTGGTCCCACTGAAACCGAACATCACCATGAGCAGTTTACAACTGAAGATATGGAATTCCAGCCACACGATGATCAACCTCATTCACCATCATCATCACCAAAACCAAAGCCATCCAAGTCCAAGCCCTCACACAGCAAAAAGTCATCTACTGGACCAGCAGTTGTCACATGGCTGGATAATGATACGGATGTGCTAGGAAATGAATGGTTCGATCATCTAGCAAGCGCTCAAGTTCAGACTGACGAAGCTTCACGAGTTGAAGACAGCACCTTTGCTGTTACTCAAGAAATTAAAAGAACTCTTAATATTAAGAAGATGACCAAAAAGGAACTTCGTCGGATCAAGAATGATGCTTTCCTTCTTCTGAAAAACAAATCCAATAGTGCAGCAGAACTCGAATATCACCTTGAAAACATTGCACGGGCAATGTCAAGTGACTTCGACTGGGCTAGTCCAGACGTCGTCAGGAAAGTTGGCAAGAATCAACCATTCATCACTGATTGGACCAAGCCACTGACCGTGATTCGAAGACATCATCACTCGGAAATTCCCTTTCAAATGTTCTTCAACAAAGATCTGGAACTTCTAAAGAATGGAGCTCAAGGGACGACAAAGTACGCTACATCTATCACTTTCACACCAGCCGCTCATTACACACAATCAGCCATTGAAGAAGCAGCTATTAACAGACATCTGTTTGTTAACAAGCTCGTCAAATATGATCGTGATGCAGCGCTGGGGATTCATCACTGGTACTCTAAAAGACAAAGCTGGTACAAGTACAAACTTGCCCTCCAGAAATCAAAAGAACCAGTTTACAGTGATCTCAGAATAATGGTCATCATCAATGTGAGTGGATCCAGAAGATGCGATTATATATTCCTAGAAGAGATCACAGTAAAAAGAATCGAAAACAATCTCTACACATTCTCAGAGGCGGATTTTCCTGATTTAAATCTAAATGATATCGAAGACATGTATCTAATGAAGGTCCAAGGCAAACTGCAGCATCTGACCAATGAGCTTCGATATGCACTTAGTACTTCCCTATGTCATTACATCAGGAGAACCATCATCAAAGAACGTGTAGAAGATCTCCAGCTTGGTGTTGAAAGCTATCAGACTCAGCTTAACCTTGTTGAACCACAGTTCCTTCTAAACAGCAAAAAGGATCCTCAGTACACCATGCTACATCGTCCAAACTTTGGGTTCGTCTACAGAAGCACAACTGATTTTCACCGCTTCATGGCATTCAATGAAATTCACAAGTTCTGTGATGATACCCTAAAGAGTGTACGTGACGGGTTAGCTAATAGAGTTCGAGATTCGGCGTTGGGTAAATCAAAAAGATGGAATTCGAAGGAGCTGCGACAAGTCAAGGAATTTATTCGGAAGATGGAAGAACGGTTATACCATAGGGATCAGATGAGGAGGCTAGAGAGCTATGTTGGGGGTCGTCCACCATTCGCCATCAGACTGTTTCAGCGAACTGACCCAGTGTTCACAACTTTTGGTAAAGGTGGATGATGTAAGAATCAATTCTCAAATTTCATCATATCATTCTTCTTTCCATAATTGGCCTGTACATTACGGTTTGTGCACACATAACAGTGTACAACCCGGACCTCAAAGAAAGGACCCTGAGGTACGCTTCAGTGCCTGATGAACTCAAATAAGTACATTTTATTACTATCATTTATCCTATTAAATTGACTTGTTTTATTATATTATGTATGAGGATTGATACTTAATCGTTTACTTTTGTAATTCTTAGGTAAAAACAAGCATTTGGTGAAACTTGGCGATTCTGGACTAATTATGGAGCAAAACATGCATAAAGTGAAGAGTCTACTGAAATGGACAAGATCAAGTCAAACCTGCTCCAGATGCGCCGCATCTCACTCGTTACATGCGCCGCATCACTATCAAGTTCTCACCAGATACGATCCAAGATACAAGAGGACATGCGCCGCATCCAAAGATGAAGATACGCCGCATCTACTGGCGGTGTACGAATATTCCTGAATATTATAATCTTGGACCCCACGCGAAGTTAAGTCAATGCGCCGCATCTACTTAATAGATGCGCCGCATCTTCCCTCAGACAGAAACTATAAATACCCCAAGACCAGACGAATTCAAAGAGCTTTTGTCAGACATAAACTAGGTTCGAAGACCGAAGCAGCAGAACCCTAGGACGAATTCAGTCAAGGAGGCAGCACAAGACACACCAAACGAAGATACAAGAGCTGTAAGAAGGTGCTGCATGTGTTTAATTCATTAAGTAGTTTTGTTTTATTGTGTTAGCAAACTTTAATTCATCAGGATTGGTGGCTTGTGTAATGTGACAACGAAAGATTGCACTCCCTTTAATACTTGCTTTCCCATCAATTAAAGTTTATATGTTGATGTCTTTGGTTACTACTTATTAGTGCATTGATAACCTCTGTGTTTATTAGTGGCTTGCGGGCATTTGACTGCGGAAAATAATGTGGCTCCCACGGTTATTACTAAATTGATCACTTAGGAATAACTTTTAGACATAAGTAATCATTAAGGGTTTACTCGCCGATAAGAATAGGACCAACGAGAAAGGGTTAACTACATACACTTCATATAAAGCTATCAATAAAACAAGTGACAATCTACTTAATCATAAGGACAGCCCTCTTATTGTCTCGAGTATTTATCTGTGTACGTGTGTGCTACTTGCTGATTCGTGCCTATTGGTTATTTTATTATTTAATTGCAAACAAATCGTGCCAGTCTCTCAGGCTGAAACCCCCTTGCGTTAGGATATTAAAATACTGATTAGAATAACGAGATAATACGTTCCACTCTTAGTGATCGACACTCTACTTACCATTATATTCATACTGACCGGGTACACTGCTCGTTAAGTGTGTGTGTTATTGATAAGTCGGCTAAATATAAATTTAAAACTTGAGTAGGCATTAAAACTGCTAAACCGCAACGACACATCACGCGCATCAAGTTTTTGGCGCCGCTGCCGGGGAGTGAATTGTTATTATCTGTTAATTTGATTAGTATTTTAATTAGGTTTTTCTTTTTATTAGATTAATTGCATCATTGTATTATTTTGCATATTTGTTGTTTTGTGTGTTATTTGTTTGCTTTTATTTTTGTTTTTGTGTTTATTTTTGTTTGTGTGTTTTAATTTTTGTTTTTATTTTTCGTATTTTTTTTCTGTTCTGCTATCGTTGTACTGTGCTAAATCAAACGATACGGCGCATCTGATCTCTCAGATACGGCGTATTGCGTTTAATTTTTTTAAAATACAACGCGTTTAATTAATTCGATACGACGCATCTTTTCCCCAAGATACGGCGTATCTGTTTTTAATAAGAAATTTTTTTCTAAGCGATAAAGTGATACGACGCATCTTTTCCCCAAGATACGGCGTATCTGTTTTTGATAAAAAAATTTCTAAACGTTAACGCCATACGACGCATCTGCTTTAGCAGATACGGCGTATCTATTATTTTAATTAAAAACAGTTTGCGAATTATTAAACAGATACGGCGCATCGATCTCTGTCGATACGGCGTATCTTCAGAATCAAAAATCTCGTATTTTTAAACGTAACGAAAATACGGCGCATTAACTTTTGTTAATACGACGCATTTAATTTTAAATAAATATCGATTTTTGATTAATTAATTCGATACGGCGCATTCATAAATTCTAAGCGGCGTATCTATTTTCTGGATAAAGTCTGATTAAATTTTAACGATTATAAGATACGGCGTATCCAACTTTTTGGATACGGCGCATCGTCTGCAGATATCAGTAACTTTAGTTTTTCGTATTCCGCTTTCGTTATTAATTATCTGATATATTACTTTCTCGAGCATACCCTACTGATATTTTTGTGTTGATTTCAGGAAGTGCATGACCAGGAGTTCTACGAAGAACTTGATTCAACCTTTCGAAGATCCTGAACGAGCCCTACATTCGCTTAAAAGGCTTTTCAACACAAGAAGCTTTGATCTTTCAAGTTCACTCGAGCTTGATTACTTTTCTAAAGAAAAAGAGGAAGTTGAAACAGAAACAATGGGCGAAAACACTACTATGGAGGAATACATGAACAGTACCCGTGCTGATTACACTTCAGGAGTTGCTAGACCTAAGTTTGATGATAAGTCAAAATTTGAATTGAAGGGTCAGTTTCTTAAGGAATTAAGAGAGAATGCTTTCAGTGGGACGGAACATGAGGATGCTAATGAGCATGTTGAAAAGGTCCTGGAGATTGCAGACTTGTTTACTTCAGAAGGAGTGACTGACGATCAAATCATGCTAAGAATCTTTTCACTCTCACTAAAAGGAGCTGCTAACAAGTGGCTAAGGAATGAACCTGCGAGTTCAATCACTACATGGGGAGATTTGAAGAGCAAATTCCTGAAGAGATATTGTCCACCTGCTAAGACTGCTAAAAAGATGGAGGCTATCAATAGTTTCAAGCAAGAGCCTGATGAAACTCTTTATCAAGCTTGGGAACGATTTAAAGATTTATTGGTAAAATGTCCTCAACACTATCTAACCCCTATGCAGGAGATAATATTGTTTTATCAAGGATTGGACGTGCCTACAAGACAGATTTTGGATGCTAAGGGAGCTGTACCTCAAATGAGTGCAACTAATGCTAGGAAAGCAATCCAAGAAGCTGCCGATCATTCTCAAAAATGGCACGATGGGACCTCTACTAGATCTAAGAGCAGCACTAATTTTGACGGGATTGCTGCTATTCAAGCTCAATTGGATAAAATTAGTAGAGAAATGAAGAAGCGTGATGAAAGAGCGTATGCTGCCCAAGTTGGATGTGAAAAGTGCGAAGGACCTCACTACACTAAAGATTGCCCGAATAAGAATGAAAGTGAGACGTTTGAAGAAGCATATTACACCCAATTTGGACAACCATTCCGACCTTCGGGGAGATTTAGGGAAGCTACACCGGGATTATATCAAAGGAACAACTTCAATCCCGCTTATCAAGAAAGGAGGCAGACTTTAGATGATACTTTAAAGCAAATTATGACCGATGCTGCTAAAAGACATGAAGAGAATACTGCTATGATCAAAGAAATTCGAGCTTCAACGGACACTACTACAAGAAATCAAGGAGCTTCGATCAAAGCATTGGAACAACAAATTGGTCAAATGAGCAAAGTTCTTCAAGAAAGGGGATATGGAAGTTTACCGAGCTCAACTGAAACCAACCCAAGAGATCATGTCAAGGCCATAAGCACCACTGAAGAAGTCACTCCTAATATACCTAGAAGATCGATGAATGGTAATGATGGTGCAAGACCCGAATTTTTCTTTAATTCTTCAATCAGCTTAAGGAGACTACTAAAAGAGAAGACAAAGATTGAAGAGGAGATCAAGGCAACAATGAAAGAAGAGAGCCCTGCAACCGACTCAAATGCCTTGCCTCATAAAGAAAGAGACCCAGGAAGTTTTACTCTACCTTGTTCTATTAATAATATATCTTTCAATAATGTGTTAGCTGACTTAGGAGCTAGTGTTAGTGTTATGCCTCTTAAGACATTCGCTACCCTAGGACTAGGAAAATTAGCACCAACTAAATTACTTATTGAATTAGCTGATAAAACGGTAAAACGACCTGAAGGGATTGCTAATAATGTGCTAGTTAAGATTGAGCAGTTTATTTTTCCCGTAGACTTTGTTATACTAGACATGCCCGAGGATGTTAAGATTCCTTTAATCCTCGGAAGACCTTTCTTGTCTACTGCCCATGCTAAGATTGATGTGTTTAAGAGAAAAATCTCATTAAGGGTAGGGAATAATAAACTAGTCTATAGGTGCCAAGATCCGGTTAAAAGCATAATTAGAAGTGTTTATGTGCTAGGATTAAGAGAGCGTATGGACCTCGATCTTGAAGCTAGACTTATGGGAGAAACATTGATTCAAAACAACTCAACTAATCCTATTCATGAGAACTTTGAGGAATTCATTGACCTTAATGTACCTACCGAACTTAGACGCAATGTTGTTAATGATTCTGATGATGAGTGGTATGTTTGTGTAGTAATTAATAAACGTAGGAGAATAGTTGAGAAAACAAATTTGAATAATGATGTGTTTATTGAACTACCACCCCACCTTGCTTATTTGTGCCTATATGATAATAAAAATTTCCCGTCTATCATTTTGTCATCTCTGCCCGAAAGGGACAGGACTTTGTTTATACAGATATTAAAGAAGAACGGCGTGGAAATTAAGGACGAGCAAGGAGTGTTCAATATTACTGAATTGGCGATGAAGGAGCGTGATGTTTTCGACTCCTTCAATGATCGATATTAAAGAGCTGAACGTGAGTCTAACTTGAAGACTCTGGAATAAAGACAAGTGCTTACCGGGAGACAACCCGGAGAATTTTTATTATTCTGTTTTCTGTGTCGAGTCAGTCAGGCCGCCGAGGATACGGCGCATCTCAATTCTGAGATGCGACGCATCTCCTGCAATGGTCATATCTTATTTTATTTTTCTGCATTTTTATTTTCGACTTTAAAACTATTTATCAGTTTATTTTAATGCGGCGCATCCCTGGTTAAGGATGCGGCGCATCTTTATTCTGATCCGTATTTATTCCAGGCTAGATACGGCGTATCTTCTTCCATAAGATACGGCGCATCGACTGACCTGATGATTTTCAGTTTTAATTTTTAAGTTTTATTTTTCCTAACTACTAATGTATTATGCAAGTTTGAACCTTTCTTATCTTAGGTGTGTTTTAAAGTGTTGGTGGTATTATAGTTTCCTGGATTTCCTGTGGATACATCAAGTATGAAGCTTAAACGTTCTCATCCACAAGAAAGATGATTTTTGCTCTTATCTAATGGAGGATCATACCGAGCAAATCTCAGGTGAGTTTTACTGTTCTAATTCTTTTATTTTCCAGTTTTTAACCTTTTATACAAACAACGAGGACGTTGTTTAACTTAAGTGGGGGGATTGGAGAATTAGAACACTTAACAATTACTTGTCCTGAACTTTTTCAAAAATTATGCTTAAAATGTGCTTAATATATCAAACTTAAAAAAAAAATTTAGCATGTTTTTGTTTAAGATCTAAGTTACATAGCTGCACACATGACGTTATTTTCAAAAATTGTGATTTTTCAAAATTCACAAATCTATGAGTTTGCCGGTGACTTGTAAACTTTAGAACTTGGCTTGTATACTATTCGAGACCACCATAATGCGTATTATTTATATAATTGGAATGACTTGTCTAAATTGGTAAAATTCTAGGATTACACCCAAGTAGCCTATTATATGTTATGTGTTATTAACTAACTACACTGGTTAGTTAACCCCCGTATAAACCCTTTTGTTACTCTCATTTTTAGAGTAAGATACCCATAGAAAAACACTCAGAGCCATTCCTTTCGTTTCTTACACCTATGTTTAAATTGTTTCGTTACACCCTTACACCTTAGCCTACCCTGTAGATTAAGATCCGTGGTTGGTTAATTGCTATAGGCAAAGTGTGTTTCCTTACATTACCTGTGTTCGCGTGCGTAATTCATTATCTATGGTTAGGTCGGGAAATTGCACAATGCAATTGGAGTGAAAGTAAATATTGTATATCTTTGAGTTTATTTTTTCGTGTGTTTACTACTTTCACTATTACCGTTATTTCTGAAGTATGAAAAGTATGGAAAAATTATCCAGAATTATCATTATAGTGATGTGGTGAAATTTTACACATCTATGTTTATGTGTAAAAAAAAAAAAAAAAAAAAAAAAAAAAAAAAAAAAAAAAGAAAAAAATCGAAAAAATGAGAAGAAAAAAAGAAAGAAAAAGTTGGATGTTTGTTTTAACCAACTTATGTAAAGTTATGTAAGTGGTCGATATCACCACTATTTGTTATATATTATATCTATGGATTGAATGGGAATTGGCAGTTAGGGAACGCCAATTAAGGTTTATTCTTTGATTAAGATCTTGTTGAGTATAATTCGTGTCTACCTAAAGCGTGTGTTTCAAGTGTTAAAGCGTGAGTTATTCGATGATATGAGTCTTATTCATGGGATGGTTGGGATAGTGATTAACCACACTTAGGATTTTAATTTATTTGTTTTGTTTATTTTTCATTTTACACCAATTAATATCCCAAAATATTATCCATGCCCTTTATTATTCTTTATCCAACCGAACCTTTGATTTATTGAGATTAGGGATTTGAGCAATCTTAAGTATCGTAGTCGTGGATTCGGCTATGTATTTATGATTTTGTCGCCCTTTTTGATATATTATTATTGGTGAAGTTTGGACCTATCTTTAGCCTATTCGAGTTGAGGATTTGAGCAATTGCAAGTATCGTGTTCGTGGATTCGATCATGTATTTGTGATTTTGTCGCCTTTTCTGGAATTTGAGATCGATAGTGATCAAGAATAATTAACCCTTAAGCCTACAAACCCTTTTTACCGCTTTAGACTTGTTATTCCTTGGCTTTAGTGGAGGAGATGTGTATACTTGCCAAGCTTATGATAGAATATTCGTCACGACTGGACAGTTAAACGATTAGATTTGCTTTTATCAACTTATTTTATTTTACTTCTAATTCGTTAAGTGTTTAGTTGTGTGATTATGAAATAAACGAATACATGCTTAAATATAAAAATAAATCCTAACATCTTTTAGGATACATTTTCATAAGAGAAATTCTAAGGTTTACTTGGGGACAAGTAAAGTTCAAGTGGGGGGATATTTGATGAACTCAAATAAGTACATTTTATTACTATCATTTATCCTATTAAATTGACTTGTTTTATTATATTATGTATGAGGATTGATACTTAATCGTTTACTTTTGTAATTCTCAGGTAAAAACAAGCATTTGGTGAAACTTGGCGATTCTGGACTAATTATGGAGCAAAACATGCATAAAGTGAAGAGTCTACTGAAATGGACAAGATCAAGTCAAACCTGCTCCAGATGCGCCGCATCTCACTCGTTACATGCGCCGCATCACTATCAAGTTCTCACCAGATACGATCCAAGATACAAGAGGACATGCGCCGCATCCAAAGATGAAGATACGCCGCATCTACTGGCGGTGTACGAATATTCCTGAATATTATAATCTTGGACCCCACGCGAAGTTAAGTCAATGCGCCGCATCTACTTAATAGATGCGCCGCATCTTCCCTCAGACAGAAACTATAAATACCCCAAGACCAGACGAATTCAAAGAGCTTTTGTCAGACATAAACTAGGTTCGAAGACCGAAGCAGCAGAACCCTAGGACGAATTCAGTCAAGGAGGCAGCACAAGACACACCAAACGAAGATACAAGAGCTGTAAGAAGGTGCTGCATGTGTTTAATTCATTAAGTAGTTTTGTTTTATTGTGTTAGCAAACTTTAATTCATCAGGATTGGTGGCTTGTGTAATGTGACAACGAAAGATTGCACTCCCTTTAATACTTGTTTCCCATCAATTAAAGTTTATATGTTGATGTCTTTGGTTACTACTTATTAGTGCATTGATAACCTCTGTGTTTATTAGTGGCTTGCGGGCATTTGACTGCGGAAAATAATGTGGCTCCCACGGTTATTACTAAATTGATCACTTAGGAATAACTTTTAGACATAAGTAATCATTAAGGGTTTACTCGCCGATAAGAATAGGACCAACGAGAAAGGGTTAACTACATACACTTCATATAAAGCTATCAATAAAACAAGTGACAATCTACTTAATCATAAGGACAGCCCTCTTATTGTCTCGAGTATTTATCTGTGTACGTGTGTGCTACTTGCTGATTCGTGCCTATTGGTTATTTTATTATTTAATTGCAAACAAATCGTGCCAGTCTCTCAGGCTGAAACCCCCTTGCGTTAGGATATTAAAATACTGATTAGAATAACGAGATAATACGTTCCACTCTTAGTGATCGACACTCTACTTACCATTATATTCATACTGACCGGGTACACTGCTCGTTAAGTGTGTGTGTTATTGATAAGTCGGCTAAATATAAATTTAAAACTTGAGTAGGCATTAAAACTGCTAAACCGCAACGACACATCACGCGCATCAAGTTTTTGGCGCCGCTGCCGGGGAGTGAATTGTTATTATCTGTTAATTTGATTAGTATTTTAATTAGGTTTTTCTTTTTATTAGATTAATTGCATCATTGTATTATTTTGCATATTTGTTGTTTTGTGTGTTATTTGTTTGCTTTTATTTTTGTTTTTGTGTTTATTTTTGTTTGTGTGTTTTAATTTTTGTTTTTATTTTTCGTATTTTTTTCTGTTCTGCTATCGTTGTACTGTGCTAAATCAAACGATACGGCGCATCTGATCTCTCAGATACGGCGTATTGCGTTTAATTTTTTTAAAATACAACGCGTTTAATTAATTCGATACGACGCATCTTTTCCCCAAGATACGGCGTATCTGTTTTTAATAAGAAAATTTTTTCTAAGCGATAAAGTGATACGACGCATCTTTTCCCCAAGATACGGCGTATCTATTTTTGATAAAAAAATTTCTAAACGTTAACGCCATACGACGCATCTGCTTTAGCAGATACGGCGTATCTATTATTTTAATTAAAAACAGTTTGCGAATTATTAAACAGATACGACGTATCGATCTCTGTCGATACGGCGCATCTTCTGAATCAAAAATCTTTTATTTTTAAACGTAACGAAAATACGGCGCATTAACTTTCGTTAATACGACGTATTTAATTTTAAATAAATATCGATTTTTGATTAATTAATTCGATACGGCGCATTCTTAAATTCTAAGCGGCGTATCTATTTTCTGAATAAAGTCTGATTTAATTTTAACGATTATAAGATACGGCGTATCCAACTTTTTGGATACGGCGCATCGTCTGCAGATTTCGTTATTAATTATCTGATATATTACTTTCTCGAGCATACCCTACTGATATTTTTGTGTTGATTTCAGGAAGTGCATGACCAGGAGTTCTACGAAGAACTTGATTCAACCTTTCGAAGATCCTGAACGAGCCCTACATTCGCTTAAAAGGCTTTTCAACACAAGAAGCTTTGATCTTTCAAGTTCACTCGAGCTTGATTACTTTTCTGAAGAAAAAGAGGAAGTTGAAACAGAAACAATGGGCGAAAACACTACTATGGAGGAATACATGAACAGTACCCGTGCTGATTACACTTCAGGAGTTGCTAGACCTAAGTTTGATGATAAGTCAAAATTTGAATTGAAGGGTCAGTTTCTCAAGGAATTAAGAGAGAATGCTTTCAGTGGGACGGAACATGAGGATGCTAATGAGCATGTTGAAAAGGTCCTGGAGATTGCAGACTTGTTTACTTCAGAAGGAGTGACTGACGATCAAATCATGCTAAGAATCTTTCCACTCTCACTAAAAGGAGCTGCTAACAAGTGGCTAAGGAATGAACCTGCGAGTTCAATCACTACATGGGGAGATTTGAAGAGCAAATTCCTGAAGAGATATTGTCCACCTGCTAAGACTGCTAAAAAGATGGAGGCTATCAATAGTTTCAAGCAAGAGCCTGATGAAACTCTTTATCAAGCTTGGGAACGATTTAAAGATTTATTGGTAAAATGTCCTCAACACTATCTAACCCCTATGCAGGAGATAATATTGTTTTATCAAGGATTGGACGTGCCTACAAGACAGATTTTGGATGCTAAGGGAGCTGTACCTCAAATGAGTGCAACTAATGCTAGGAAAGCAATCCAAGAAGCTGCCGATCATTCTCAAAAATGGCACGATGGGACCTCTACTAGATCTAAGAGCAGCACTAATTTTGACGGGATTGCTGCTATTCAAGCTCAATTGGATAAAATTAGTAGAGAAATGAAGAAGCGTGATGAAAGAGCGTATGCTGCCCAAGTTGGATGTGAAAAGTGCGAAGGACCTCACTACACTAAAGATTGCCCGAATAAGAATGAAAGTGAGACGTTTGAAGAAGCATATTACACCCAATTTGGACAACCATTCCGACCTTCGAGGAGATTTAGGGAAGCTACACCGGGATTATATCAAAGGAACAACTTCAATCCCGCTTATCAAGAAAGGAGGCAGACTTTAGATGATACTTTAAAGCAAATTATGACCGATGCTGCTAAAAGACATGAAGAGAATACTGCTATGATCAAAGAATTCGAGCTTCAACGGACACTACTACAAGAAATCAAGGAGCTTCGATCAAAGCATTGGAACAACAAATTGGTCAAATGAGCAAAGTTCTTCAAGAAAGGGGATATGGAAGTTTACCGAGCTCAACTGAAACCAACCCAAGAGATCATGTCAAGGCCATAAGCACCACTGAAGAAGTCACTCCTAATATACCTAGAAGATCGATGAATGGTAATGATGGTGCAAGACCCGAATTTTTCTTTAATTCTTCAATCAGCTTAAGGAGACTACTAAAAGAGAAGACAAAGATTGAAGAGGAGATCAAGGCAACAATGAAAGAAGAGAGCCCTGCAACCGACTCAAATGCCTTGCCTCATAAAGAAAGAGACCCAGGAAGTTTTACTCTACCTTGTTCTATTAATAATATATCTTTCAATAATGTGTTAGCTGACTTAGGAGCTAGTGTTAGTGTTATGCCTCTTAAGACATTCGCTACCCTAGGACTAGGAAAATTAGCACCAACTAAATTACTTATTGAATTAGCTGATAAAACGGTAAAACGACCTGAAGGGATTGCTAATAATGTGCTAGTTAAGATTGAGCAGTTTATTTTTCCCGTAGACTTTGTTATACTAGACATGCCCGAGGATGTTAAGATTCCTTTAATCCTCGGAAGACCTTTCTTGTCTACTGCCCATGCTAAGATTGATGTGTTTAAGAGAAAAATCTCATTAAGGGTAGGGAATAATAAACTAGTCTATAGGTGCCAAGATCCAGTTAAAAGCATAATTAGAAGTGTTTATGTGCTAGGATTAAGAGAGCGTATGGACCTCGATCTTGAAGCTAGACTTATGGGAGAAACATTGATTCAAAACAACTCAACTAATCATAATCATGAGAACTTTGAGGAATTCATTGACCTTAATGTACCTACCGAACTTAGACGCAATGTTGTTAATGATTCTGATGATGAGTGGTATGATTGTGTAGTAATTAATAAACGTAGGAGAATAGTTGAGAAAACGAATTTGAATAATGATGTGTTTATTGAACTACCACCCCACCTTGCTTATTTGTGCCTATATGATAATAAAAATTTCCCGTCTACCATTTTGTCATCTCTGCCCGAAAGGGACAGGACTTTGTTTATACAGATATTAAAGAAGAACGGCGTGGAAATTAAGGACGAGCAAGGAGTGTTCAATATTACTGAATTGGCGATGAAGGAGCGTGATGTTTCCGACTCCTTCAATGATCAATATTAAAGAGCTGAACGTGAGTCTAACTTGAAGACTCTGGAATAAAGACAAGTGCTTACCGGGAGACAACCCGGAGAATTTTTATTATTCTGTTTTCTGTGTCGAGTCAGTCAGGCCGCCGAGGATACGGCGCATCTCAATTCTGAGATGCGACGCATCTCCTGCAATGGTCATATCTTATTTTATTTTTCTGCATTTTTATTTTCGACTTTAAAACTATTTATCAGTTTATTTTAATGCGGCGCATCCCTGGTTAAGGATGCGGCGCATCTTTATTCTGATCCGTATTTATTCCAGGCTAGATACGGCGTATCTTCTTCCATAAGATACGGCGCATCGACTGACCTGATGATTTTCAGTTTTAATTTTTAAGTTTTATTTTTCCTAACTACTAATGTATTATGCAAGTTTGAACCTTTCTTATCTTAGGTGTGTTTTAAAGTGTTGGTGGTATTATAGTTTCCTGGATTTCCTGTGGATACATCAAGTATGAAGCTTAAACGTTCTCATCCACAAGAAAGATGATTTTTGCTCTTATCTAATGGAGGATCATACCGAGCAAATCTCAGGGGAGTTTTTCTGTTCTAATTCTTTTATTTTCCAGTTTTTAACCTTTTATACAAACAACGAGGACGTTGTTTAACTTAAGTGGGGGGATTGGAGAATTAGAACACTTAACAATTACTTGTCCTGAACTTTTTCAAAAATTATGCTTAAAATGTGCTTAATATATCAAACTTAAAAAAAAATTTAGCATGTTTTTGTTTAAGATCTAAGTTGCATAGTTGCACACATGACGTTATTTTCAAAAATTGTGATTTTTCAAAATTCACAAATCTATGAGTGTGTCGGTGACTTGTAAACTTTAGAACTTGGCTTGTATACTATTCGAGACCACCATAATGCGTATTATTTATATAATTGGAATGACTTGTCTAAATTGGTAAAATTCTAGGATTACACCCAAGTAGCCTATTATATGTTATGTGTTATTAACTAACTACACTGGTTAGTTAACCCCCGTATAAACCCTTTTGTTACTCTCATTTTTAGAGTAAGATACCCATAGAAAAACACTCAGAGCCATTCCTTTCGTTTCTTACACCTATGTTTAAATTGTTTCGTTACACCCTTACACCTTAGCCTACCCTGTAGATTAAGATCCGTGGTTGGTTAATTGCTATAGGCAAAGTGTGTTTCCTTACATTACCTGTGTTCGCGTGCGTAATTCATTATCTATGGTTAGGTCGGGAAATTGCACAATGCAATTGGAGTGAAAGTAAATATTGTATATCTTTGAGTTTATTTTTCGTGTGTTTACTACTTTCACTATTACCGTTATTTCTGAAGTATGAAAAGTATGGAAAAATTATCCAGAATTATCATTATAGTGATGTGGTGAAATTTTACACATCTATGTTTATGTGTAAAAAAAAAAAAAAAAAAAAAAAAAAGAAAAAAATCGAAAAAATGAGAAGAAAAAAAGAAAGAAAAAGTTGGATGTTTGTTTTAACCAACTTATGTAAAGTTATGTAAGTGGTCGATATCACCACTATTTGTTATATATTATATCTATGGATTGAATGGGAATTGGCAGTTAGGGAACGCCAATTAAGGTTTATTCTTTGATTAAGATCTTGTTGAGTATAATTCGTGTCTACCTAAAGCGTGTGTTTCAAGTGTTAAAGCGTGAGTTATTCGATGATATGAGTCTTATTCATGGGATGGTTGGGATAGTGATTAACCACACTTAGGATTTTAATTTATTTGTTTTGTTTATTTTTCATTTTACACCAATTAATATCCCAAAATATTATCCATGCCCTTTATTATTCTTTATCCAACCGAACCTTTGATTTATTGAGATTAGGGATTTGAGCAATCTTAAGTATCGTAGTCGTGGATTCGGCTATGTATTTATGATTTTGTCGCCCTTTTTGATATATTATTATTGGTGAAGTTTGGACCTATCTTTAGCCTATTCGAGTTGAGGATTTGAGCAATTGCAAGTATCGTGTTCGTGGATTCGATCATGTATTTGTGATTTTGTCGCCTTTTCTGGAATTTGAGATCGATAGTGATCAAGAATAATTAACCCTTAAGCCTACAAACCCTTTTTTACCGCTTTAGACTTGTTATTCCTTGGCTTTAGTGGAGGAGATGTGCATACTTGCCAAGCTTATGATAGAATATTCGTCACGACTGGACAGTTAAACGATTAGATTTGCTTTTATCAACTTATTTTATTTTACTTCTAATTCGTTAAGTGTTTAGTTGTGTGATTATGAAATAAACGAATACATGCTTAAATATAAAAATAAATCCTAACATCTTTTAGGATACATTTTCATAAGAGAAATTCTAAGGTTTACTTGGGGACAAGTAAAGTTCAAGTGGGGGGATATTTGATGAACTCAAATAAGTACATTTTATTACTATCATTTATCCTATTAAATTGACTTGTTTTATTATATTATGTATGAGGATTGATACTTAATCGTTTACTTTTGTAATTCTCAGGTAAAAACAAGCATTTGGTGAAACTTGGCGATTCTGGACTAATTATGGAGCAAAACATGCATAAAGTGAAGAGTCTACTGAAATGGACAAGATCAAGTCAAACCTGCTCCAGATGCGCCGCATCTCACTTGTTACATGCGCCGCATCACTATCAAGTTCTCACCAGATACGATCCAAGATACAAGAGGACATGCGCCGCATCCAAAGATGAAGATACGCCGCATCTACTGGCGGTGTACGAATATTCCTGAATATTATAATCTTGGACCCCACGCGAAGTTAAGTCAATGCGCCGCATCTACTTAATAGATGCGCCGCATCTTCCCTCAGACAGAAACTATAAATACCCCAAGACCAGACGAATTCAAAGAGCTTTTGTCAGACATAAACTAGGTTCGAAGACCGAAGCAGCAGAACCCTAGGACGAATTCAGTCAAAGAGGCAGCACAAGACACACCAAACGAAGATACAAGAGCTGTAAGAAGGTGCTGCATGTGTTTAATTCATTAAGTAGTTTTGTTTTATTGTGTTAGCAAACTTTAATTCATCAGGATTGGTGGCTTGTGTAATGTGACAACGAAAGATTGCACTCCCTTTAATACTTGCTTTCCCATCAATTAAAGTTTATATGTTGATGTCTTTGGTTACTACTTATTAGTGCATTGATAACCTCTGTGTTTATTAGTGGCTTGCGGGAATTTGACTGCGGAAAATAATGTGGCTCCCACGGTTATTACTAAATTGATCACTTAGGAATAACTTTTAGACATAAGTAATCATTAAGGGTTTACTCGCCGATAAGAATAGGACCAACGAGAAAGGGTTAACTACATACACTTCATATAAAGCTATCAATAAAACAAGTGACAATCTACTTAATCATAAGGACAGCCCTCTTATTGTCTCGAGTATTTATCTGTGTACGTGTGTGCTACTTGCTGATTCGTGCCTATTGGTTATTTTATTATTTAATTGCAAACAAATCGTGCCAGTCTCTCAGGCTGAAACCCCCTTGCGTTAGGATATTAAAATACTGATTAGAATAACGAGATAATACGTTCCACTCTTAGTGATCGACACTCTACTTACCATTATATTCATACTGACCGGGTACACTGCTCGTTAAGTGTATGTGTTATTGATAAGTCGGCTAAATATAAATTTAAAACTTGAGTAGGCATTAAAACTGCTAAACCGCAACGACACATCACGCGCATCAGTGCCTCAATCCTGAAAAAGGAGCTAAAGCTTCTTACTTATGAGCAGAATTAAAATCAGAATGTTTTCCAACGTTTTTCTAACATTCTGCTCATAAGGACAAATATTCCCTTGTTAAGGGGGAGTATTTGAAAATATAATCTTTGTTCAAAGAATTCTAAATGTTCTTGAAATTCTTCCCTAAAACTCAAAAACAGCATATTTTAATCATAAACGTTTTCCAAAAACATCATGAGTATGCTATTTTTGAGGGGGAGAAGAAAAAGATGATTAAAATATGATGTCTCATTTGCTGGAATCTCGTGTGCTCAAACTCAGAATTGACTCTCGAATTGACGAATAGGAAAGTCAGTAGTCGAAAGGACATGTCCCGGACGGGTAATAATTTCAAGCCAGTTTAACTGGTGATGTAAGCGTGTCTCGCAAAGGATGTGTCTGAGTAGAATGTACCAATTTCGAGCGATAATCTTTGAATCTGATCTGGACGGGTAATAATTTCAAGCCAGTCTAACTGGTGATGTAAGCGTGTCTCGCAACGATCAGGTTCATTGAAAGTCAATCAATTCAAAAGTGCCAACTCTTTTCGGCATGTGCAAATTTCAACATCTAACACTTATGCGCACATGTTAAGGGGGAGTATTTCTGAAAATCATCAAACTCTCAAGGTGTCAACAAAATGTCTTTACAATTATCGACACTATAGAGATTTTCAATGGTTTGGTTTATGGCATCATTAGGATAGTCATGGAGTTATAAGGTGACTAAGGTTAGGGAAAACCGTCCTATGATCCGCCAGAGCCGGAGGGATCTACCCAAGGACAATACCAATAGTTTAGAACTAGAAAGTCCTAGGTGTGATATAAAAAAGGAGAAAAATGAATGAACGGAGAAAGAAGGGGTTGAAGAATTAAAAAGAAATGCAAAGAAAAGGGTGAAAAGAAATAGCCCTCCATTTGTTCAACCTTAGGGCAGACACCGGGTTCAATTCATAATCTACTGGTTGATGAGCATCACCGGTATTGAAGACTAAAGACGTCATGGACCCAGTGACGCACTAATAAACCTTCTTAGCCACTCAAGTGTCTCTCAAAAGACATTTGTTTCATTCACACGGAGAACCCTTCATAACTTATCGACCTCTCATTACGAGAGTGTTGATATTGAAAAGGAGGCAATCTGCTCCATGCCTCCGATGACCAAACAAATGTGCACTAATTGAGTCTAGAGCCATGAGATTCATAAAAGATCTCTTAGGTACACTTAGTATTACTCTGCTGTTCTACATCATGGGCAGCGGATGTAAAATTAAGAAAGTGTCCTTCGCAGATCTCAGCAATCTGCCAAGAACATTCATGAGAGAAGTCACAATTGTGATTATCAATGATTGAATGGAAATCCTGCCAGAGCAACATCAAACAAATCTGTCAGCAGGTCACTTCGGTAACTCCTTGTGGGTTACGCTTAGTGTTTGCTCCAAACGGTCTACAGTCGTGGGGTGATCTCCAGCGACTCACTGAATCGTGGGTGCACTTCGGTGTGTCCGTGTAATCCCTTTCGGGGGAATCCGGTTCAGAACGGTCTGGGTTAGGATTTGAGAAAGTCTTCACACTATGCTGTTGATGATCTCAAGTCTGAGCCTGTAAGTACCGGTTGGTTCGTGCTGTTGCTGCTGTTGATGCTGCTGCTGCTGCTGAGGAGCTGGAATTCGACCATCAAGACTCCATCATGTTCATATCTTGAAGAAATGTTCTCTCAAAGACTCAGTAACATCAAAAGTTCAACATATGAATAGGAAAGTCAAAAGTTCAAGCACATCAACCTTTCTCAAGTTTAAGATTGAAAAGTGAGAACAAGTTGCAGAAAACAAGTCTAAGACATATGAGCATGATGGAGAAGACGAGAAGACGTTGGAGATTGGCAGATAGAGACAACAACATATCATCATTAAACAAGAACAAAGAGACAAAGATTATAAAGACGTCAGAAGCCCAAGAAGCAAAGAAGATGTCGAGCAACATTGATGATCAAGACTTAGGGGGAGATTGTTAGGAACATGTTTTAATTAAATACAAGTCTTGTTCATTTATAATATATGTTGCACGTATGGACTATTAAGTTTGTAATTTTGGACCGGTCCATTAGTAGTCCATGGACCGGTCACATTATCTAGTTTATTCTTATCACATGTAAGGGAATATTCCTAGAATAATTCCCCTCCCATTGCCTATAAATAGAAGGCATGGGATGCATTTTTTAGTTGTTGGTTTTCATGTGTAAGTGCGTAAGCTCTGTCCAAGTAAAGTTTGATTAAGTGAAATCCGACCATTCTTCTTATTCTTCTTCTTCTTATTCTCTTCTATTATTTAGTATTGCTTATTAGCTTATTCTCTCTTCATACGTAGCTTAATATAGTAGTAGATCGTGTGCTTATTTGTCCTAACGAGTGTGTGTTTGAGATTTATACGTGACCTACAGGTTTTATTAGATTAAATTATCCGAGACTTTGGTTTCACCTTACGGCTACCACCATTAATATTTTTATGTCTATAACCATTTGGTTGTACTACATGGCTTATTAATAACAGACATAAAAAACAATACAACAAGAATCAAACATCATTAAATTGCAGCCTTTAAAAGTTACAATATTAGTGACTAATGAACCCCTGATTTTAATTCACGCAGCAATGCCAGAAACCTCAACAAATGCTTCAAAAGCAGAAATTGAGCCCCAATACTAACACGGTTTATTGCCGTTCTAAGATTGCAAAAACTGGTCTACCTTTATATGCAAGGCATCTATGATCATGTACAGTTCATTTCCTTTTGTAAAACATTTGCGCCATAGGACCAACTATAACTTATCTATGTCAGTGTTCCTATTGTTCATTACATATGTTATGTATTCAATACACTGTCAAACACCCAGCTCAATAACTTCGTATTCAAACATCCCGCAGCAACGCGCGGGCTCAAGACCTCGTTAATCACATACCGTGAGTTTAGGTTAATTCACATTTGGACTTGGGTTGTGTTGGGCTACGTTTGGTGTAGAATCAATCTTGGGCTTTGTATTATTGTTGGATCTACGATTTGGGATGTGTATCCAAAAAGGGACGAATTTTGTGTTCAACTCACTATTGGGTTATAGGATATTTGTTCTTGGGCTACGATTATTTTTTGGGCTGTTAAACAAAGGGACGAAATTTGTTACAACAAAGGAACGACTTATTTTATATTTAAGGGATGAAATTCTTGTCAAATTTGATATAATTTTAGACTTAATTGGTATTTCGTGTTGAGGTTAAAAAGGTTGGTTTTTGAGCTGGAATTTTTAGTGATAATTTCTTTTGGACCACTATTTCGATAATCCGTGATTTGCTATAATTTGGGTTGAGATTATTTGGGTTTGTTTGGATATAACTACCGTGTTAGTTATTGTGAAAGCGTAAACGATTGACAAAAGATTCATTTGAAAACACAATCTTTCTTTTTTATCGTCTACAAGATCCATTTTCACTTCACACCAAAATTAAAATGGAATCAAGTTCAAAAGAGAGATAGATGCCTAAAAGTTTAAAGCTCGCAATGCACTCCAAAGGAAACTGTTTGATGCACTTTGAATCAGTTAAGATTCAACGTAAAGTTCTCTCAGAAGCAAGGTTTCCAACGTGGAGTTCCTTTACAATATTCTTCGGATCTGAAATGGACTCTCTAAGTTTCCAAAGGGAACTCCGGTACAACATCGTCCAAATAAAGAAGGAAATTGAGCAGGGAAGTGACTGCATGGTAGGATATAGAGCGCTCAAGAAACAGTTAAAATGGTTTCTCTACATAGATTTTAGAGTGCTCAAAAATTCTTCGGATTATGAATCAGCAAGCAAAATATGGAGAGAATGCATCACTAGTATGGAAGTTGAATTTTTTAGAGATCAGTCGCTTACACTAATGAACATACTGGAAATGGTGCTTAATGCAAGATCACTTCATCTGAGGGAGATGCTGGAAAAGAAGAGAGAGTCAAATGAAAAAGAATTGCAAGAAAGAGAGTTAAAAGAAAAAGAACGGGAAAGAATTGAAATGGAGATGCAGATACAAGCGGGAACGGTCAATGAGGAAGAGACATCATATGATAATTTTGTTTTCACGGGTCATAATGCACTATTAGAATAGTAGAATGAAAGAAACAATATAGGGAATGTTTCGGATGCTGACGGGAAACTCAGTAATAAAGTTGGCTTGAAGAATGCAGCTGTTGATGTTGGATCCTCAGATAGTTTAGTTACATTGCTTAAGGATACACAAAGCGAAAGAGAAATGCATGGCATGTTTTAGATTACTTCATTCACACCTTAAAGTCCTCTTAAACAAAAACGTAAAGACACTCGTTTCGGGAACGGATTCAAATGGGCATTTCCATCACTCTTTGGAGAAGACGTTGACATTTTCACTAATACGATGTTCGACAACGTGAATCAACTTGAAAAGCAACTTGCAACAGAAGAATTTCACGAGAATGAATCCAAGGCCACCTTTAGAGTGCTTAAGGAATAGTTCAGCAGTTCATCGATTCCTAGTTATCTTCGGATTATGACAGTGTAATGGCACACAAGTATTTTTTAGAATACACTCGAATCAAGGTTCAAACTTTCAAAGACATATTGATCCAACATATGGATTCGATTGAGAAGACAATTGCTGAAAGAGTACGTCACAGAAGAGAGTATGACAAAAGAAAGGAAGTTGCAGACTCACGAGAGACAGGATAATGAGATTAAAACATTGGAGGCTAGTTTGCTTGTTACAAAAAGCAGAGGGACAGAATGAGAACAACAAGAAGAAAAATGCATATCATGGAATGATACGGATGTTGAAAGTACATATATCGGACCCATTTATGACACAGAGCCGATGGCTGAGGTACCAAATTTTAAAACCTTTTATGTCAATGATATGATTTCTTCATCTTCTGAAATACAGCATTCTGAGCAACCTGAATTCACTAATGAAGAAAAGGTTGACCAGAATGTTGAAAAATTTCACAACAAATGTCCTTCACTTGTTTCATTAATTGAAAACAAAACAACTGAACTGTTAAAACAAACTCTCGTGTCTGAAAAATTTTGTCTCAAAAAGACCACAAATAAGCTTTCAAAAGAAGCAACTGATGTCAAAGAAGATTTGTCAAAAAGAACTACTCAGTCTGAGAAAGATTTTACAAAACTTGAAGCACAACGTACTTCTTTCCAACTCAAACTACAGGAAATGAATGAGAAAAAATCTTCTGAAAAATCTTTGACATCGGTGCTTAAAGGAAAAGAAAAAGTTTTTGAGGAAAACTATGATAATGCCAAAATCAAGTTTGATTTTGAAAAATTTGAAACAAAAAATATTGAGTTGGAACATACTGTGGCATCATTACAAAATGAAAATGAGCATTTGAAACAGATTTACAAAAAACTGTTTGATTCAATCAAACGTTCACGGGCTCAAACACAAAGTTCAAACAAGTTTGATTCTCAAATCACAAAAGTTTCCTTTCCAAATCCTTTGTTCGATCGTAGTACTTCAAATCTTGAAATGGAAACGGTGGAGAAAATGTATCTTTTTGAAAATGAAAACCGTGTGCTTCAAACAAAAGTGGTTGAGCTTGAAACACTTTTAGCTCAACAAACAAACGATTTTGAGGATGTCAAAACTGAACTTTTCAACAAAACTGCCAAGTTCGAAAGTTATTTTGAAAGAATTGAAAAAGAAAATGTTGAATTCGAACGTAAATTGGCTAGTAAGATTGATGATTAAAATATGATGTCTCATTTGCTGGAATCTCGTGTGCTCAAACTCAGAATTGACTCTCGAATTGACGAATAGGAAAGTCAGTAGTCGAAAGGACATGTCCCGGACGGGTAATAATTTCAAGCCAGTTTAACTGGTGATGTAAGCGTGTCTCGCAAAGGATGTGTCTGAGTAGAATGTACCGATTTCGAGCGATAATCTTTGAATCTGATCTGGACGGGTAATAATTTCAAGCCAGTCTAACTGGTGATGTAAGCGTGTCTCGCAACGATCAGGTTCATTGAAAGTCAATCAATTCAAAAGTGCCAACTCTTTTCGGCATGTGCAAATTTCAAAATCTAACACTTATGCGCACATGTTAAGGGGGAGTATTTCTGAAAATCATCAAACTCTCAAGGTGTCAACAAAATGTCTTTACAATTATCGACACTTTGAGAGATTTTCAATGGTTTGGTTTATGGCATCATTAGGATAGTCATGGAGTTATAAGGTGACTAAGGTTAGGGAAAACCGTCCTATGATCCGCCAGAGCCGGAGGGATCTACCCAAGGACAATACCAATAGTTTAGAACTAGAAAGTCCTAGGTGTGATATAAAAAAGGAGAAAAATGAATGAACGGAGAAAGAAGGGGTTGAAGAATTAAAAAGAAATGCAAAGAAAAGGGTGAAAAGAAATAGCCCTCCATTTGTTCAACCTTAGGGCAGACACCGGGTTCAATTCATAATCTACTGGTTGATGAGCATCACCGGTATTGAAGACTAAAGATGTCATGGACCCAGTGACGCACTAATAAACCTTCTTAGCCACTCAAGTGTCTCTCAAAAGACATTTGTTTCATTCACACGGAGAACCCTTCATAACCTATCGACCTCTCATTACGAGAGTGTTGATATTGAAAAGGAGGCAATCTGCTCCGTGCCTCCGATGACCAAACAAATGTGCACTAATTGAGTCTAGAGCCATGAGATTCATAAAAGATCTCTTAGGTACACTTAGTATTACTCTGCTGTTCTACATCATGGGCAGCGGATGTAAAATTAAGAAAGTGTCCTTCGCAGATCTCAGCAATCTGCCAAGAACATTCATGAGAGAAGTCACAATTGTGATTATCAATGATTGAATGGAAATCCTGCCAGAGCAACATCAAACAAATCTGTCAGCAGGTCACTTCGGTAACTCCTTGTGGGTTACGCTTAGTGTTTGCTCCAAACGGTCTACAGTCGTGGGGTGATCTCCAGCGACTCACTGAATCGTGGGTGCACTTCGGTGTGTCCGTGTAATCCCTTTCGGGGGAATCCGGTTCAGAACGGTCTGGGTTAGGATTTGAGAAAGTCTTCACACTATGCTGTTGATGATCTCAAGTCTGAGCCTGTAAGTACCGGTTGGTTCGTGCTGTTGCTGCTGTTGATGCTGCTGCTGCTGCTGAGGAGCTGGAATTCGACCATCAAGACTCCATCATGTTCATATCTTGAAGAAATGTTCTCTCAAAGACTCAGTAACATCAAAAGTTCAACATATGAATAGGAAAGTCAAAAGTTCAAGCACATCAACCTTTCTCAAGTTTAAGATTGAAAAGTGAGAACAAGTTGCAGAAAACAAGTCTAAGACATATGAGCATGATGGAGAAGACGAGAAGACATTGGAGATTGGCAGATAGAGACAACAACATATCATCATTAAACAAGAACAAAGAGACAAAGATTATAAAGACGTCAGAAGCCCAAGAAGCAAAGAAGACGTCGAGCAACATTGATGATCAAGACTTAGGGGGAGATTGTTAGGAACATGTTTTAATTAAATACAAGTCTTGTTCATTTATAATATATGTTGCACGTATGGACTATTAAGTTTGTAATTTTGGACCGGTCCATTAGTAGTCCATGGACCGGTCACATTATCTAGTTTATTCTTATCACATGTAAGGGAATATTCCTAGAATAATTCCCCTCCCATTGCCTATAAATAGAAGGCATGGGATGCATTTTTTAGTTGTTGGTTTTCATGTGTAAGTGCGTAAGCTCTGTCCAAGTAAAGTTTGATTAAGTGAAATCCGACCATTCTTCTTATTCTTCTTCTTCTTATTCTCTTCTATTATTTAGTATTGCTTATTAGCTTATTCTCTCTTCATACGTAGCTTAATATAGTAGTAGATCGTGTGCTTATTTGTCCTAACGAGTGTGTGTTTGAGATTTATACGTGACCTACAGGTTTTATTAGATTAAATTATCCGAGACTTTGGTTTCACCTTACGGCTACCACCATTAATATTTTTATGTCTATAACCATTTGGTTGTACTACATGGCTTATTAATAACAGACATAAAAAACAATACAACAAGAATCAAACATCATTAAATTGCAGCCTTTAAAAGTTACAATATTAGTGACTAATGAACCCCTGATTTTAATTCACGCAGCAATGCCAGAAACCTCAACAAATGCTTCAAAAGCAGAAATTGAGCCCCAATACTAACACGGTTTATTGCCGTTCTAAGATTGCAAAAACTGGTCTACCTTTATATGCAAGGCATCTATGATCATGTACAGTTCATTTCCTTTTGTAAAACATTTGCGCCATAGGACCAACTATAACTTATCTATGTCAGTGTTCCTATTGTTCATTACATATGTTATGTATTCAATACACTGTCAAACACCCAGCTCAATAACTTCGTATTCAAACATCCCGCAGCAACGCGCGGGCTCAAGACCTCGTTAATCACATACCGTGAGTTTAGGTTAATTCACATTTGGACTTGGGTTGTGTTGGGCTACGTTTGGTGTAGAATCAATCTTGGGCTTTGTATTATTGTTGGATCTACGATTTGGGATGTGTATCCAAAAAGGGACGAATTTTGTGTTCAACTCACTATTGGGTTATAGGATATATTTGTTCTTGGGCTACGATTATTTTTTGGGCTGTTAAACAAAGGGACGAAATTTGTTACAACAAAGGAACGACTTATTTTATATTTAAGGGATGAAATTCTTGTCAAATTTGATATAATTTTAGACTTAATTGGTATTTCGTGTTGAGGTTAAAAAGGTTGGTTTTTGAGCTGGAATTTTTAGTGATAATTTCTTTTGGACCACTATTTCGATAATCCGTGATTTGCTATAATTTGGGTTGAGATTATTTGGGTTTGTTTGGATATAACTACCGTGTTAGTTATTGTGAAAGCGTAAACGATTGACAAAAGATTCATTTGAAAACACAATCTTTCTTTTTTATCGTCTACAAGATCCATTTTCACTTCACACCAAAATTAAAATGGAATCAAGTTCAAAAGAGAGATAGATGCCTAAAAGTTTAAAGCTCGCAATGCACTCCAAAGGAAACTGTTTGATGCACTTTGAATCAGTTAAGATTCAACGTAAAGTTCTCTCAGAAGCAAGGTTTCCAACGTGGAGTTCCTTTACAATATTCTTCGGATCTGAAATGGACTCTCTAAGTTTCCAAAGGGAACTCCGGTACAACATCGTCCAAATAAAGAAGGAAATTGAGCAGGGAAGTGACTGCATGGTAGGATATAGAGCGCTCAAGAAACAGTTAAAATGGTTTCTCTACATAGATTTTAGAGTGCTCAAAAATTCTTCGGATTATGAATCAGCAAGCAAAATATGGAGAGAATGCATCACTAGTATGGAAGTTGAATTTTTTAGAGATCAGTCGCTTACACTAATGAACATACTGGAAATGGTGCTTAATGCAAGATCACTTCATCTGAGGGAGATGCTGGAAAAGAAGAGAGAGTCAAATGAAAAAGAATTGCAAGAAAGAGAGTTAAAAGAAAAAGAACGGGAAAGAATTGAAATGGAGATGCAGATACAAGCGGGAACGGTCAATGAGGAAGAGACATCATATGATAATTTTGTTTTCACGGGTCATAATGCACTATTAGAATAGTAGAATGAAAGAAACAATATAGGGAATGTTTCGGATGCTGACGGGAAACTCAGTAATAAAGTTGGCTTGAAGAATGCAGCTGTTGATGTTGGATCCTCAGATAGTTTAGTTACATTGCTTAAGGATACACAAAGCGAAAGAGAAATGCATGGCATGTTTTAGATTACTTCATTCACACCTTAAAGTCCTCTTAAACAAAAACGTAAAGACACTCGTTTCGGGAACGGATTCAAATGGGCATTTCCATCACTCTTTGGAGAAGACGTTGACATTTTCACTAATACGATGTTCGACAACGTGAATCAACTTGAAAAGCAACTTGCAACAGAAGAATTTCACGAGAATGAATCCAAGGCCACCTTTAGAGTGCTTAAGGAATAGTTCAGCAGTTCATCGATTCCTAGTTATCTTCGGATTATGACAGTGTAATGGCACACAAGTATTTTTTAGAATACACTCGAATCAAGGTTCAAACTTTCAAAGACATATTGATCCAACATATGGATTCGATTGAGAAGACAATTGCTGAAAGAGTACGTCACAGAAGAGAGTATGACAAAAGAAAGGAAGTTGCAGACTCACGAGAGACAGGATAATGAGATTAAAACATTGGAGGCTAGTTTGCTTGTTACAAAAAGCAGAGGGACAGAATGAGAACAACAAGAAGAAAAATGCATATCATGGAATGATACGGATGTTGAAAGTACATATATCGGACCCATTTATGACACAGAGCCGATGGCTGAGGTACCAAATTTTAAAACCTTTTATGTCAATGATATGATTTCTTCATCTTCTGAAATACAGCATTCTGAGCAACCTGAATTCACTAATGAAGAAAAGGTTGACCAGAATGTTGAAAAATTTCACAACAAATGTCCTTCACTTGTTTCATTAATTGAAAACAAAACAACTGAACTGTTAAAACAAACTCTCGTGTCTGAAAAATTTTGTCTCAAAAAGACCACAAATAAGCTTTCAAAAGAAGCAACTGATGTCAAAGAAGATTTGTCAAAAAGAACTACTCAGTCTGAGAAAGATTTTACAAAACTTGAAGCACAACGTACTTCTTTCCAACTCAAACTACAGGAAATGAATGAGAAAAAATCTTCTGAAAAATCTTTGACATCGGTGCTTAAAGGAAAAGAAAAAGTTTTTGAGGAAAACTATGATAATGCCAAAATCAAGTTTGATTTTGAAAAATTTGAAACAAAAAATATTGAGTTGGAACATACTGTGGCATCATTACAAAATGAAAATGAGCATTTGAAACGGATTTACAAAAACCTGTTTGATTCAATCAAACGTTTACGGGCTCAAACACAAAGTTCAAACAAGTTTGATTCTCAAATCACAAAAGTTTCCTTTCCAAATCCTTTGTTCGATCGTAGTACTTCAAATCTTGAAAAGGAAACGGGGGAGAAAATGTATCTTTTTGAAAATGAAAACCGTGTGCTTCAAACAAAAGTGGTTGAGCTTGAAACACTTTTAGCTCAACAAACAAACGATTTTGAGGATGTCAAAACTGAACTTTTCAACAAAACGGCCAAGTTCGAAAGTTATTTTGAAAGAATTGAAAAAGAAAATGTTGAATTCGAACGTAAATTGGCTAGTAAGATTGATGATTCTAAAGCCGAAAAAGATCAACTTTTGAAAGAAATTGCTTCTTTAGAATCAAAACTGGCATCAAAAGATCATCTTAATCTTCAAAAAGAATACAGTGATTTGAGAACTTCATACAATGCTTTAAAAGTGAAGTTTGATTCTCTTAACCCAACAAAGGGAAAATCTTCAATGTCAAATGTTTCAACTCCAAATGTGAGTGTTTCAGAGAAGGTTTACACCGGTGAATCTTCAAAATCATTTTCGAAAAAGGTTTCTCAGTTTACTACATATTCTTTGCAAAAAGGAAGGAAGTTTTTGTGGAAAACTAGAAGGGGGGGGGGGGTTGAATAGTTTTACCAGTTTTTAATTAGTTATAAAACTTTTCTTGTGAAAAACTTTGATTCGATTCTTTTTTGAAATCAACCAACACCAATATAAACACTAATCTATACTATATAATATTAACAATAAGTATAAAGAAATGAGATGGAAAGATCAAACCGAGACAGCCAGATTTATAGTGGTTCGGCCATGAAGCTCTTCTTCGCCCTACTTCACTCCCCGAGTACCAAACTCGAGAGTTCTAAGCACTATGTCAACAAAGCTCCGATCAGGCGGAGAAAACCGTACAACGTCACTTATCCTTATTTCCGACACTAAGCTAAATGTCGAGTACTAATCTTAGCGAGTACCAATCTACCACGATCCACACGATCCTTACAAAATCACACAATCAACACATTTGACACTATCTACCCGATCTACCCTTCCTCAAGAGCTTTAAGACTAGTAATAATAGTATTAAATCTAGCAAAGGCATTATCAATAGATTCATCTTCTGGAATGGAAAATTGTTCATATCGTTGCACAAGAAGATCTATCTTGTTCTCTTTGACTTGATTATTACCTTGATGAGTGACTAATAAAGTTTTCCAAATTTCTTTTACCGTGTTACACATAAAAATTCTTTCAAATTTCTTTTTCGGCAAAGCAATATAAATCATCATTTTAGCCTCATCATTTTTTTGCTAGTTTCCTTTTAAGGTTATCACTTTGTTTATTATAAGGAATTATTTCATCCCTTTTTGTTTCCGGATTTTTTTCAATCGGTTGAAAGTCACCCATATTAATAATATGCCAAAGATCAATGTCTTTTGATTTCACATACGTTTCGAATCTTGTTTTCCAATATATAAAACAATCGGTTTCAAAAAGTGGTGGTCTTTGCATAGATTGCCCTTCTTGATATTTGTCGAAATCCATTGATCGATTCAAGTTTTAAAATACAATTTATTTTAAAATCTTGCCTGACCTGGCTCTGATACCAATTGTGAAAAACTAGTGGTTCGGTCATGAAGCTCTTCTTCGCCCTACTCCACTCCCCGAGTACCAAACTCGAGAGTTCTAAGCACTATGTCAACAAAGCTCCCTTTAGGCGGAGAAAACCGTACAACGTCGCTTATCCTTATTTCCGACACTAAGCTAAATGTCGAGTACTAATCTTAGCTAGTACCAATCTACCACGATCCACACGATCCTTACTAAATCACACAATCAACACACTTGACACGATCTACCCGATCTACCCTTGATCCACTTGATCAACACTCAAGCACACAAGCTACAAGAGATCTTTAAGATCTCAACAAGATCACAATGGTCTATTCTCACAAACTACACACAAAAAAATTCAACTTGGTGTATGCTAGGATACAACAAGTATGTAACAAATGTTACAAGCGTACTAAACTATGACTACAACACTTTGTATCTTCTTGATACTTTGTGTTCTTCTCTTGCAATAGTAGAGGAATGAAGGTGATCACTTGGTTAGATGATAGGATCACTCTTTAAACAAAAGAAAAACTAACTAAATGATCAAAGGAGAGAAGATGTGATAAGAGTTTTAAACTCAGAAAGTTTGTGTGTGAAAAAGGATGCCCAAAAACTGTGAAGAGGGCTGGTATTTATAGGCAGAAGAAATTTGCCCGTTATAGGGTCACGGTACCACTAAATACCACACGGTACCACTAAATTTAGTGGTACCGTGCCAGACAAGGACGCTCCAATTTTTGTTTTTAGTGGTGAAAGTTTATTTGGGGAAGTTTGGAGCTGATTTTGGGGGGGGGGGAATAGCTGTTATGATTTTTAAACTTATTTTTCCAATAAAACATTTCTTTATAATTCAAAAATAATTTGTAAAGTTTATTTTTGAAAAAAATGTTTTGTCACATTAAAAATGTGAAGTTTGAAACACAAATTCACATCTTTGATCATTTGTCAAGTTGTAAATTTGTTTGTTCATACCTAGAGTGATTTACGTAGAAATGGAATATTTCGACTAAAAACTTGTTTACGTTAATTTTGACGTAAAGTGTTTTCACATTTTGTTATCATCAAAACGTGGAGTTATCGAAAGATATAAATAACGTTTTTAGAACATTATTTGCATCAACAATCTCCCCCTTTTTGATGATGACAAAACATAAACTCATTTTAAGTAAAAGATTAATTTTAACAAGTTTTTAGCATGAGTTTATATCCCATTTCTCCACCTTTTTTTCGAAGCAAAAAGATCGCAAAGGCTCCGCCTTGATGTATACTCCCCCTCGTTTGGAGGACACTAAGGAATCGAGCAATGGTTCTTGCTACAAAACTAAGTTAGATGACACACATACAATATCTAACATGTAGCAACCAAGACAAATATCCAACCATAAACTAAGAAAAGGGCTAAGAAGCCAAAAACCATAAAAGATAAAACAACCACACAATAAGCCCATCTATTCATAGAGAGAAATGTCATACATAAAGTATGACTACAACATAAACATAAAAATAAACTACAAGAAGCACATATAAATCTTTAGTGACAAGAGGCCCTAAGATTTGCTTCAATTCCAAAAGGGATCCTAAATGTTTATTTTTAGAAACTAAACATCAATATGTTTAGTTAAATGGGCTAGTGAGAGGTGGTGAGGGTGACATGATTAGAGGTGGTGGGGGTGTCAAGAGATGTTCAACATAGGAGAACATGAAGTCTAGCTCATCTCTCAAAGAGAAGATGAGGTTGCAGTTGTGAAGACAACATAGGCAATTTGCACTATGTATATCAACCGGATGAGGTTGGATAGGTTGGCCCATGATTGGAGATGGAGGTGGTGGTGAGTATGTTGGTGATAGGGTTGGCATGGCATAATCCAACAGGGTAATAGGTGAGAGTGTGTAATCCATGGAGGATGGCATGGTGTTCAAAGAGGGAGATGATGAAGATGTTGTTCTAGTAGATGATGTTTTGGAAGGAGCATTTGGTGGAGATGGTGAGTTAGGAGTGCTTTGGGAAGGTGGTGTTGTGACTTCATCATCTTTGGTGAGATCAACAAAGAGAGGTTTGGATGGTGGTCTAACGGTGATCCTAGGTTTCTTGGAGATATGGGTTGTTGATCCTTGTGTGGAAGACATGGTGAGTGAGTAATGGGAGGTTGAAGATGAGATGCAAGAGATGCTTGCAATGGTGAGGCTTTAAATAGGCAAGAGTTGTGGGATTTGAATTAAAGTTGGTGGAAGTATCATATGATGTATGCAATCAAAAAGGACAAAATAAGCTATCATCCAAGAATCACATAATTTAAAATCATGCAAGGTGATAGAATAAAGGTCAAGCATGCAAGATAGTTAGGAGTATTAAGCCCTAATATAATTTATCATAGATAAATCCTAATATAAGATAGAAGTACTAATCCCTCCCTAACTACTCATGACGTGGCTTCTTAAAAGTGACTTGAACTTGCTCCCGTTTTCATCACACTCTCGACTTGAGCTTGAACCTCTTCCTCATCATTCGGATTATCAAAGGGTGCATGGTTGGTGGAAGATTCGAAAATGAGAATGGATGAGATATGTGACTCATTAAGGGGTTCCATGACGGGATTAAAGAGTGAGTATTGAGGACCACGAAGGTATGGATGAAAGTTCATGAAGTGGTGATAAAGACGAGTTAGGAACATCCCATAAGGTATCAATTTATTTTTGTTACCCTTGAGATGTACAATTCGCTTAGCGAAGAAGTAGGTGAGATTGTACGGTTGTTGAGTATGAAGACAGTAAATCATATGAGCACAACACGCCGGAAGTTGCTCACGATTTCCTTTTAGACTGAGAACATTTTATCGCAGGATGACTGCCCAAGAGATTAGTTCATAACGAACCTCTTCCAAACGAATTTTCGTTGGATCTGGGTAAGAAAAGTACTTATAAGTACGAATGAGTTTGGTAAGTTCAGTTGGAGAGGGTATGTAGGAACAATACGGACTATCCTCTTCTCGATAGTTGAAAAGAGACTCAATGTAACACCCCGACCCGACAAGGGTAAAGATGTCACAATAATGGTTTCATATCAGAACAAACACAAGCATATGGCATAAATAATACAATTGAATTTCAAGGATTACAATGGAAAATCTGAAACTACAAGGTTATAATACAATAATTTCTAAATCTAATTATAAATTCTTCTAGTCGTCTTCAATAGCTAGTAAGGTCTTCTAAGTCCAAGGTACTCTCCACTCATAGCCAGCTTCCAAACTAAAACCTGCCGCAGGAAAAGAAATGCGACTGAGCTACGAAAGCTCAGTGAACAGATATAACGATAACAAAGCAGTAGTAAAGGGATAGTGAAGTAAGTGAAACAATGCAAGGTGTAACAAGAGTTAGGATAGAAAGAAAGATAAAAGGTTATGCAGATATACCAAGAGTTAAGGAATAGTTACAATAGATAAGAGTAAACGTACCCCACCACAAGCCCAAGTCAAATCAGGTCAAGTCAAGTATTAAGTCAAGTGTCAGGTCAAGTATGTATCCGGAGGGGTGACCTCGGGATACTAAGTACAAGGTTATAAGGTAAAGGGAAAAACAGTAATCCACTACGAGCCCAAATCAAATATCAAATAGCAAGGTGTACGGAGGGGAGTCCTCGGTACCAAGTACAAAGTGAGGGGATACCTCCAAGGGGTGGAGTCATGAGCTCCCAAGATGTGAAAGACGTGTATCGCACACACCCATCAGTCACCAAGTATAACAAGTAACAAGTCAAGTCAAGTCAAGTCAAATCTAGGATGCATCCATACGCCCCAGTAGGCCACAATGTCTTCCTCTACGTAACAAGTCAAGTATCAAGTCAGGGACGGGACAGGTCATCACTCTCCTGCCCTAGAGTCATGCCATCGGTGCATCAATGACATGGACATGAAACCCTCATGCCTAGTTATGGCTCGTAATCTCAAACTGTGGGTCAAGGGTCAAGTATCAAGTATCAAGTATCAAGTATCAAGTATCAAGTTCAAGTTCCAAGTTCAAGTTCAAGTTCCATATCAAGTTGTTTAAGTCAAGTTTCCCATTTCAAGTGGTTCAAGTCAAGTTTCCAATCCAAGTTTATCAAGGTTCAGGTCAAGGGTCAAGACAAGAGATCATAGCAAAGGTATATAGTAAAGGTTCAATTTAAAAGTTCATTTAAAAACAATCCTTTAATAATGGTTTTCGTAAAAATGATCTTTCAAAATAGTTTTCATAAGAATGGTCTTCTAAAACGGTTTTCATAAAGATAGTATTAAAAATAGTTTTCTTAAAACATTTTCATAAATAATTAAAAAGAAGGTTTTCTCATCCAGTTATAATATCAAGTAAATCTTCAAGGTAAGAATTTGAATATTCAGGTCAAGGGTGATGAACGAAGTATATCAAGTATCAAGGTTCAAAACAAGGAATCAAGGCAAGGGTTCAAAGCAAAGGTTCAAACCAAGTGGATCATATCAAGGTTCACAATACAAGGGAAACATAGCAATGGCTAAGGGAATCCTAATGAATCAAGATTAGAAGTCAAGAGAAGGACACCCTTACTGAGAAAGGGTAGAATATCTGTACCTTATTAGCAAAACACAAGGATAGAAAGCTGACAAGGATCAAGTTACTCCTTCCCCGAACCTAAAGGAGTAGAAGACAAAATTACAAATGGTTTTTAGTTATCTTTCTATTCTAAGTAACTTCTATTTTTAGCAGGTTTCCAAAATTAGTAAGTTTCCATTTTTAGAAAGTTTCCTTATTTGGTAAGTTTCAATAATTAGCAGGTTTCCATTATTAGAAATATTTAAATATTATAATTTATGTTAAGTTATAAAATAAGTATTATTATAGAAATAGGGTTCATTTTAGCAAGTTATAATAGTTTAGGGTTAATTATGACAACTTTCCATATTTTAGGGTTTTAAATGTAATTATGCCAAAGATAAAGGTCTAAAGTGTAATACTACAAGTTATTCATTTTAATCCAATAATTTCCCATAATGACAACTCTAATCCTCCAATGTTAACAATTTTACAAGTTAAACCCTCTAAATAAATTAATTTACAATTTAAACCTTATTTGATGTCAACATCAAGAAACCCACTTGATTATGCTTATCACAGTATTTGAGTTGAGCCATAGATGATTGGTAAGTACTGGTTGACTGGCGAATTAGGGTTTTTATGCTGGTAGTTGAAAAACAGAGTAAATCTTGGCCGAGAATAAAATTTTGAAAAATAGAAGTAAATAATGGATAAAGATGAAAAATGAATCAAATATTATCCAAATATACCTCTTTTTCCCGAAAAAATAGTAACAGTATTATTTAAATAGGAAAAATCATTAAGTGTACGACCAGACCTAACGGTAAAAAATTAATTACAGTTTAACACTACCAGAATTAACATTGGTCAACTAGACTTAACCAGCAATCCACCAGATTTAACAAAAACATCAGACAAACACAAATAAAAATCATTAGCAAAGCTTTTAATCACCATCCATCCATGCTTTTCCTGGAAAAATTAGTCTAAAACCAAGAAAATATACAACCATATGTTGTTGCAACCAGAATTAAAACCTATTCACTACCAGAATTAACTCTAAAGCTACCAGATTTAACTTCTACTAGAATTAAATCTACTTAATACTTGTACTATTTTACAAACTATACATTTGACCTCCCCTTAAATGTAGCTATGGGTTTACCATTCCAATATTAACCACTAAGAAATTGAACCTAGGTCCATCAAAAGCTTTGGTTAATAGGTCAGCCACATTAAAGTTTGTGTATATCTTTTTCACCCTAATATATTTCTTTTCAAAGCAATCCCTTATAAAGTGATGCCTTATTTCTATGTGTTTGGTCTTAGAGTGATACACTGGGTTCTTTACTATACAGATAGTACTTTCATTATCAATGTGAATTATAGTATTCATGAAATTCAAACCATAATCCAGCATCTGATTTTGAATCCACAAGACTTGTCCACAACAATTTGCAGCAGCTACATACTCAGCTTCGGTTGTAGATGTAGCCACAATGGTCTGCTTCTTACATTGCCATGAAATCAATCTTCTGCCAAGAAATTGACAACCTCCAGTTGTGGATTTCCTATCAAGACTTGCTCCAGTATAGTCACTATCTGAATAGGCTTCCAGGTCAAATGATGACTCTCTAGGATACCAAAGACCCAAATTGGGTTTGCCCTTTAGATATCTAAAGATCCTCTTCACGGCATGAAGATGTGAAGTCTTGGGAGTAACCTGAAAACGAGAACAAGCACAAACTGCATACATAATATCAGGCCTAGAGGCAGTTAGATACATAAGAGAACCTATCATAGATCTGTATAGGTGCACATCCACATCATCAGTATCCTCATCTTTTGTTAATGGCACCTTGTTCTCCATTGGAGTGACTGCTGTCTTCACACTTGCAAGATCAAACTTCTTCAGCATCTCAGCAATATACTTGTCTTGAGAAATGAAAAGTCCATCTTCCTTTTGTTTCACTTGCAGTCCAAGAAAGAATGTGAGCTCACCCATTGAACTCATCTGAAATCTGCCTTTCATCAATGCCTCAAATTCTTCACACCAAGACCTTTTTGTGGATCCAAAGATGATATCATCTACATACACTTGCACTAGAATGATATCCTTCTTGTTCCTTTTAATGAACAAGGTCTTGTCAATGACACCCCTCTTGTATCCATGTTCCTCAAGAAATTTGGAGAGGGTAGCATACCAAGCTCTGGGAGCTTGATGTAATCCATACAAAGCTTTGATTACTTTGTAAACCTTCTTGGGATGAGCAGGATCAACAAAACCAGGAGGTTGGTGAACATACACTTCTTCTTCTATAGTGCCATACAGAAAAGCACTCTTGACATCTATTTGATAAACTATGAATCCCATGTAGGATGCAAAGGCCAAAAATAACTTGATAGCTTCAATTCTAGCTACATGTGCAAAAACCTCATCATAGTCTATCCCTTCCTCTTGTCTGTATCCTTGGGCAACCAGTCTTGCCTTATTTCTGACTACTACTCCTCGTTCATCTTTCTTGATTCTGAAGACCCACTTTGTGCCAATGACTTTTGCTCCATGTGGTAGATCTACAAGAACCCATACCTTTTGCAACTTAAACTGCAACAGCTCTTCTTGCATTGCTTCCACCCAACTTTCATTTGCTAATGCTTCAGAAACCTTGGTAGGTTCCTTTTGAGAAAGGAAACATGCAAAAAGACGGTGTTGATGATCTTTGTGATTGTTCCTTTGCTGCTTCTTAACAAAACTGAAAAGTGCATGAGCTTCTGATTGTTTATGCACTTTGCTTCTAGTTTGAACTGCTGACTTAGGATCACCAAGTATTTGACTTTTTCGATGAATATTGTGAATCCTAAGTGTAGGAGCTTGACTTACATCCACTTCTGTGGGTAAGTTATTGAAATCAGTAATCACTCCTTCATCATCATAAGAAGCTTCATCAAAGATCCCTTCACTTGGCTTGTCAAAGACTTCAAGCTCTGGCATCTTAGAATCATCAAAAACATCAGTGGAAGTAGGATCATGCTCAACAGAATTAACTAAGTCACCACCAGACTTAATTGAGGAAGTATTGGTAGCCTTCTTTCCAAGATGCTTTTCAGCCAGTGCATTCAATTCATCTCTAAAAGATAGAACATCTTCTGAAACTTGTGTAGGAGAAGCCTCTTTCCCTTGTGCTTGAGGCTTGGTAACAGTCTCCTTCTTCTTTGAAGTTGTAGAAGATTTCTTTGTGCCTCCATAAGCTGCATCAAGTTTGACTTCTGTTGTGGGAACAAAAATAAGTTCCTCGTTCTCCTCTTCTTGCTCAGAAGCATTTGCATCAGAAGCAACTTGAGTACCTGCATTGTTAGTTACTTATTTGGAACCTGCATGAGGGTTAGCTTGATTCTCCATAGAAACAGGAATATAATTCATAGAATCAATCAGATAATCAATATCAAACATCCATCTATAACCTATTCCTTTCACATTAGGTTTCTTCTCAAGAGAGTCAACATGGATATTCTCTTCTACCCTTTTTGTTACTAAGTTGTTTACCCTAAAGGCTTTACTACTTAATGAATATCCTACTAAGAACCCCTCATCAGATTTTCCTTCAAACTTGCCAAGCATACTAAGAGTATCTAGAATGGTAACATGGCACCCAAAAGGTCTTATGTAACTAATAACTGGTTTATGGCCAAATAAAAGCTCATAAGGGGTTTTGTTCTGAGGTTTGGTCACTCTCACCCTATTAAATATGTAGCAAGCAGTATTGACTGCTTCAGCCCAAAAAGTGGTTGGTAAGAGTGAGTCTGCTAGCATAGTCCTAGCTGCCTCAATGAGGGTCCTGTTCATTCTTTCAGCAACTCCATTTTGTTGTGGAGTTCTAGCATTACTATACTCTTGTTTTATTCCCTTGTTACCACAAAAATTCAAGCATGCTTCTATTCTTAAACTCAATGCCATTATCTGATCTAATAATCTTAACCTTATGATTGAGCTGGTTTTCTATCTGCCTAATGAAAGTTTGAAGTAAGCCAGTGGTTTCATCCTTTTTAGACATAAAGAATACCCAACAAAACCTAGTGCAATCATCAGTAATGAAAAGGCAATAACTAGCATGATTTATGCTTTGCCCAGAAGTAGGGCCAAAAAGATCCATATGCAAGGTGTGTAAAGGCTTAGTGATGAGTCTTTCTAATTTAGCCTTACATGAAACCCTATGTTGTTTACCCTTATGACAAGCAACACATGTATGGTCATTCTTGAAAACCTTGGAAGGTAATCCTCTAACATGATTATTCTTCACAAGTTTGTTTAGATTCTTAAAGTTTATATGACCAAGCCTTCTATGCCACAATTTAGATTCATCAATAGTAGCTTTTGCAATCAAACAGGCAAAACCTTTTGCAGGTTCAGGTGTCTTCATATCAAAGCTGTACATATTGTGTTGTCTAGGGACTTTTAAGAGTATCTGACTTTCATCAGGCATCTTAAAGTCAGAAGTCAAGACAAAACATTCAGTTTCAGTAAAAAGAACCTTATGCTGCTTATCACAAATTTGTGATATTGAGAAAAGATTAAATTGCCCAAGTTCTTTTACAAAAGACACATTATCAAATTCTAAATTGCCAACTACTATTTTACCTTTACTAGTAATGTAGCCTTTTCTACCTCCAAAAGTAACAGAACCTCCTTTGAATTCTTCAAAATCTTTTAGGTGATCCTTGTTACCAGACATGTGCCCTGAGCATCCACTATCAAATATGCCTCTATCTCCCATGTTCTTGAGTGGATGATCCTGCACATAAAGAAGAGAAATTAGTTTCTCTTAAGGACCCAGGCCTGAGCAGGCTTGGGTCTGCCTTGTGGATCAACATATTTGTATGTCTTATATGAACGTGATCCACTGTTGCTTTGGGATTTACAAGAAGACCTAACTTTCACAGGAAGTTAACTAAATTATTACATTTAGTCCTTGTTGTTTCATTCATCTTCATTTATGCATATGTAGTTTTGTAATCATCAAATCTAATTCCTAACAATCTTCCGCTATTTGATATTACAAAACTAACTCCATGAAACAATCTTCAATGCTTCCTTGAGATCTTCTTGAACATGTCACCACACACGATAAGCTGCAAATCAATCTTCTTCCCCTTTTTGTAATCATCTAATAGGGGTCTTCCATGCAACTTGAATCGAAACACTTCCCCTTAAGTGGTGCATGTAGATGGTTAAACATTTAATCAACAAACTTCCCCTGAAGCCAATATGTTTACCATCTTTTGAATCACGAACTTCGTCGGCTTTATGGAATGATCACTGATGAAGAAAACCGAGTATAACGAATTTGATGAAGAAGTTGAATTTCCCAAACTTGCGTCTTATATCTTGTACTATCCACGTGACTCCAAACTCATACTAGAAGTAGGTCGCAACCTCTTGATAAATCCTCAACTAAATGAGACACTGAGCACTACAATGTAACTCCTTAAAGTGATAGCAAATGTGAGCATTAAGCACCCTAGTTTGTAGATCACACACCTTTGCTAGATTCATCAAGTCTTTGTCACCGCATTAACACACAAACAAGTTATCTCCAAATATTGTCAGCCATTTGAGATATGATAAGAACACGCACATGTGAAACTCAACTACAACATCAAATAATCAATATTCAATTGTCTTCTTCAGATAATCCCAAAACGAGCCATAAAAATAAAGTTATGTCCGAGATCCAAAACTGCCCTAGCAGTACAAACCAGCACTAGCAGACTTAAGTGGATACCAACCAGAATTAATCACCAACCAGAATTAACTGGATACCAACCAGAATTAATCACCAATATCTCATGTTTACTTCCAACACTAGCAGACATAACTAGATAGCAACCAGAATTAATCACCACTGACCCCACAATAATTGTCAAAACAGTCCCACACAAATAAACCATCGAATCTATCACCGACTGATTTGTTTTAGTACGAGGTAAGCCAATAAATCACAAACAACTCTTCAAGCAACAAACAAGTCCCACACACTGAATAAATCAATTCGCTTCAACTAACAGCGACAATAATAATTCTTCCACTGACCCATTATAAAACCTTTAACCAATCACAATCCACAAATCATCTCTCAACCGATCAATAAATAACATAAGAGACAAACCATTTATTGACGGACCAATTAATTCAATCAAACACGTACGAGATTCTGCTTTTCACTTTCATAAAGACGACAAACAAATCCCACGTCAACACCAATCATCCCCATTAATTTATCACAACCAATTTCATTAATTAATGAGTACGAGGTACAACAGTAAATCAACCAATCAAATATTAAGCATAATTGATTCACGTAAGCGACAAAGAATTAAAACAAATTGGTACCTTCTTTTTGTCGCCACAGAAAGATCAAAACCGATTAAACCATAAACCTGATCGTACCTTCATACAAACTGCTTCAAATCTGCTCCTTCTTCGACAGTAACAACCTTGTAGATCCTAGATATCATGAGCCCCCCTCTCTGATACCACTTGTTGAGATCGTTTTAAGGCTCTTCTAGGATATGTTTTACAAACATCATTGATATGCACAGCGGAATTAACAAACATCAATAATGTTAAACAAGGTTTTTATTCAAGCGCGCTTCATCTTTATTCAATACTAATAAATAAACTAACTACTACATACTAATTAACGTGTACACACACACGTTTCTATTAGACTCTCATTGAAGAGTTCTACTGTTTTCTATCTATCTTTTACTGCCGCCCTAATACCCTTTATATATAGGGTTTTACAAGAAGACCTAACTTTCACAGGAAGTTAACTAAATTATTACATTTAGTCCTTGTTGTTTCATTCATCTTCATTTATGCATATGTAGTTTTGTAATCATCAAATCTAATTCCCAACAAAGTGGGTTTATGCAAATCCTATGTTAAGGGAATCATGATTGTTATACATTGTCTAATCCTAGTCCTAATTTCCTAAAGACTTAATCAAAATTGAAAAACCCCAATTCAATTTCCATGTATGAACAAACCCTAGACTCAAGATTAAAGAAAATTAGAGTCAAATGACTTACAATTTATGTTGAAAAAGTGGAAGTAGTTGATAATCTTGAAAATTAATGCCTCGAATTTGATCTTGAAAAGGTGTAATTGAATTTTGGGTTGTGAGGTTCGGTTTTGACAGCAATGGCAGAAGTTGGGAAAGTTTAAAAGTGAATAATGTATGAAAAGAGGACTGAAGTATGAGTTGTGTCAGATACACGGTACCACGGTACCATTAAAATTAATGGTGTCGTGCCACTTTAGTGGTGCCATGATCTGCTGGGATGAATTTTTGTCCCATTTTGATTTTTGACGAATAAGTCTCTCTGTTTTAGCGAGACTTTTTGACATGAGGAAAGAATTTATACCTAATAAATTCTTTTAACGAGAAGAACTACACTAGACGATAAGCGATGACTTTAATATTTCCGAGGAAATACGTAAGTAGTTATTAGAGGGATACGAGGGATGACTTTAATATTTCCAGTGAAATATTTAGATAGTCATAAGATTTACGGAATATGTTCCATCATTCCTAGACCTAGACGAAGATAGTTGAAGGATTCTCGTTTGAGAGGTTTGGTCAAGATGTCAGCGATATTGTCTTGAGAGGGAACTTTCTCAATAGAAATGTTTCTTTTTTGGACGTTATCGCGAAGGAAGTGGTGACGAATTTCGATGTGTTTAGTACGAGAGTGTTGAACGGGGTTTTTGCTCAAGTCAATAGCACCTTTGTTATCGCACATAATAGGGATGTCGTCGAGATGGATGCCGTAGTCAATAAGAGCTTGTTTCATCCATAGTGCTTATTGACATGCCTTTTCGGCGCTTAAGTATTCGGCTTCGGTCGTGGAGAGAGCAAGAGTCGTTTGTTTCTTGGAGAACCAAGAAGTTAGACAACAACCCATGAAGGTACAAACGCCACTCGTACTTTTTTGATCCACATAATCTCCCGCATGATCAGAGTCAGCGTAGAAAATAGTTTCTACACCGGTCCCCTTGGGATAGAATAATCCCAAGTGAATAGTGCCTTTAATGTATCAAAAGATACGCTTAACCTCTTTGTTGGGAATGCTTAAAGTGACGATCATTATCGAGTCAATGAGTCTTGTAATATGGTCATGTAATAGCTTGTTAGAATTGGAAAAATATAGTCTACATGATAGTAGAAGTGTGCCGTCTAGTTTAGTCATAGTATTTACGTTAATGTTGAAATAGTAAAATATGTAAAGACGGCATACTTCCCTATTCTCATATCATGGGAGACTATATAAGGTGTAAACCTCTCATTTGAGAGGTGTGGATTGTTGAATGGAAAGAGAAATACTCTCTTATTCTCACTAGTCTCTTTCTCTTTCTAGCTTATAATCTTTCTCTCTTTAACATATAACATAAGTGTGTAATTTGATCTATAAAAATAGGTGACCAACAAGTGGTATCAAGAGCCAAACAAGGATTTAGGAGAATTTTTTTTAGGATTCGGTTACTATTCATTTGCCAATCTTCGTTTGTTCGAATCCTTCGAGTTAGAAGGCTTCGACTTTGTCCAAAATCCTTCCAGTTTGAAGGCTTTGAGTTTCTGGCTTCAACTCTATGGCTTCGAGTTTGAATCCTCCGAGTTTGTTGACTTCGAATTTGGACACAGATACTTCGAGTTAGAAGTTATGTTCAAAATTCTCCGAGTTTGTTTGTTAAGGAATTTCTTCGAGTTTCTAAGTTAAGGAAATTCTTCGAGTTTGTTTGTTACTTAAAGTTTCCGAGTTAGGAACTTTCTAAATCCTTTGAGTTTCAAGTCTCCGAGTTAGGAACTTTTAAAACTCTTCGAGTTTGTGCACTCTTCGACTATCTCTTCGAGTTTGTGCAATCCTTCGAGTATCCTAGAAATCTTCAAGTATCTTTGAATCCTCCGAGAAACTTAGAATCCTCAGAGAAACTTAGAATCCTTCGAGTTTATATCCTCCGAGAAATTTAAGACAACTTCTTCGACTTTCAATCCTACGAGTTTCTCTTCAAGAAAGGTTTTTTAAGAAGTTCTTCGAGTATCAGTTAGACTTAGATTTCTTCGACTTTGGAACCGAGCAAGGATTTCTTCGACTTTTCCATTTGACTCTTTCTTCTTTTTGGCGGGAAAATTTGAGTAAAATTTAATTTTTACGAGTGACTAAACGTTCAATTTTTACGCAAAATTCAAATTTTGGTAAAACGGTGAAAATTTTGGCCCAAAATTCGAATTTTTACAGTGAAATTTGGCGTCAAAATCTTTAAAACTCAAAATTTTCTAGTAACCTTAGAATTGCATTTTATGGTGTATTTCAAATTCTGGTAGAGAAATTTTTCAAATTCAATTTTTGGAGGGAAATCAGAAATCACCATTAAGAAATCCTTCAACTTAGAAAACTCGGGAAAGGACTTAATTTCAAACGAACACAACTCTTGAACCTTAAACCAACATCAATCACAACTCCTATTTCTTTGCAACGATCCAAAATCAACTTTATCACACACCAAAATTAAATGGAATCAAGTTCTTAAGAGAGAAAAATGCCTCAAGTTGTGCAAAAAGCTATTCATTCGAAGGAAAATTGTTTATCACATTTTGAATTAGTTAAGCTTCAATGTATGGCTCTCTCAGAAGCAAGGTTACCATTATGGGATAGATCATTTCATCGAGCTTTTGAAACACTCTTCGGATCTGAAATGGACTTTACAACCTTCAAACGGAAACTCTTGCCCAACATATCTCTAATAGAGAAGAAAATTGAACAAGGAAGTGACTGCATAGTAGCATATTGAGCGCTCAAGAGGCAGTTAAAATGGTTTCTCTACTTAGATTTTAGAGTGCTCAAAAATTCTTCGGATTATGTATTAGCAAGCAAAATATGTAGAGAATGCATCATTAGTTACCTTGAAGTTGAATCTTTTAGAGATCAGTTGCTTAAACTAATGAACATACTGGAACTGGTGCTTACTACAAGATCACTTCATCTGAGGGAGATGCTGGAAAAGAAGAAAGACTCAAATGGAAAAGTATAGAATGGAAGAGGGTTAAAAGAAAAAGAACGGGAAAGAATTGAAATGGAGATGCAGATACAAGCGGGAATGGCCAATAAGAACGGGACATCAGATGATAATTTAGGTTTCACGGGTCATAATGCATTATCAGAACAACATAATAGAAAAAAAGTCAAGGGAATGGTTCGGATACTGACGAGAAACTCAACTGTAAGAATGATTTGAAGACTGCAGTTGCTGATGTCAGACCTTCACATTATACAGATACATTGGTTAAGGTACATCAATCAACTGAACATATAAAGATATTTGATAATGTGTTTGCTTATGAGACACAAAGTCATGGACAACCTGAGTACATTAATGACACATATGTGGTGAATCAGGATAATAGAAATATTACTCCTGACATTCCACATATGGATCCTAATAGAGGTATGGTTGAACATGACAATGTGACTCATGATCAAGAATGTGCTTCAAATGCTTTCTTAATCAAAAATATTCAAAACGAAGTTGTTCAATGTAATGAGCTTAATCGTGAACTAAAAGCACAAAATAAGTCGTTAACTGAAAAGCTCAAGAATTATAGTAAACGTATAAATGATTTTGAAACACAAACTAATCGTGAATACATCTTTGAAGTGGAAAATGGGATGTTGACACACGAAAATGAGTGAATTTTAAAAGAGTCAAGTGACATCCAAGAGAAACTGAAACGTCAAATACTCTCTCTTGAACAAAATTTTCAAAGATGTCAAGCACAAAGTATTGAATTTGAGCTAGCTTTACAACACAATCTGGAAAAGCAGTCTTTTGAAAAACCTTGGATGTCAAAACTTGAACAACTTGATGATGAAAACGTGTCAATGAAGTGTCAAATTTCAAAATACGAAAAAGAAATTGAGCATTTGAAACTGATTTACAAAAATCTGTTTGATTCAATCAAAAGTTCATGAGTTCAGACACAAAATTCAAACATGAAACAAAAAGAGACTGAAGATTTGAAGTCTCAATTGTCTAAATTCGCCGATAAAATGTTTTAAAATGTTTTGCAAAAGATTGAATCAATGAAAATGAAAAAGATTGAGTCTCAAATCACAAAAGTTTCCTTTCCAAATCCCCTGGTCAATGCTAATTCTCTAGATTCTAAAAAGGAAACGGGGGAGAAAATGTATCCTTTAGAAAATGAAATTGAAAATGTAAATCAGGTGCTTCAAACAAAAGTGGTTGAGCTTGAAACGCTTTTAGCTCAACAAACAAACGATTTTGAGGATGCCAAAACTGACTTTTTCAACAAAACGACAAAATTCAAAAATTATTTTGAAAGACTTGAAAAAGAAAATGTTGAGTTCGAACGGAAATTGGCTCGTAAAACGGATGATTCTAAAGCCGAAAAAGATCAACTTTTGAAACAAATTGCATCTTTAGAATCCAAATTGGCATCCCAAGATCGTCTTTCTTTTCAAAAAGAATACAGTGATTTGAGAACTTCATACAATGCTTTAAAAGTGAAGTTTGATTCTCTTAACCGATCAAAGGGCAAAGCTCCTATTTTAGATTTTTCAACACCAGAAGTGAGTGTTTCGAAGAAGGTTTACACGCGGGTGAATCTTCAAAACCATTTTTGAAAAAGGTTTCCCAGTTTACAACTTATTCTTTGCAAAAAGGAAGGAAGTTTTCGAAGAAACCATGTTTTTCTGAAACACTTACTTCTCAAAAGTTTTCAAATCCAAATACTTCAAAAGAAAAGACTCAAGTTTTTGAAACTCCACACTCTCGTTTTACGCCGGTAAAGCAAGTGTGGAGACCAAAACAAAGTTGCTTAAAACCCTCAAATGCTTCAAATGGAAAGAATCAAGTTTTTCAAACACCACACTCTTGTTTTACACCAGTAAAGCAAGTGTGGAGACCAAAGCAAAGTCGTTTAAAACCTTTCAAATATTCAATATCAGAATTGCTTTTGCTGCAACATAAGAATGACTCTGCTTTGAACATTCCAAATACCGGAAGGTTTCCATTTATCACAAAAACAAATCTTCAAAGAGAACCCATGAGGTTCAACTCTAGATGGAAATCTTCTTCTTTAGATTTTAAAACTCCAAGAGAAACACCGGGTTTCTCAAACAATTTTCAACGGAAAAAGAGTTTTAATTCTCCATTGATTCCACGAGTATTATTCCAAAATAAAACACCGGTTTTCAGTCCTCGTTAGAATTCAACATCTTTAAATCAGATTGACACAACTTACAAATGGATTTCAAAATTTAGTAAACCCGTTAACATCGTGCTTAAATGGGTTCCCAAGGTTGTTGTCTAATCTAAACTTTCAATGACTTCTTAGTACTTCAGCTAAGGACTCGGACTTCAACATTACAACTTGTACACACATTACAGTGTACAACTCGGGTTTCAAAGAAAGGAAAGTGCCTTGCTAAACCATTCTTTAAAACCAAGCGTGCACTTATCCTAAAATCTTTTTAATCTTGAGCAAAATTTATTCAAAATTTTTCAAAAAGTTCTTTCAAAACTTTTCAAAATTTTGCTCAAGATTTTCAAATCTTTACTCCCCAATTCGCTCCAAAGTTTAAAAACGTCAAAACGTATGCTAGTTTTGAGGGGGAGTATTTCAGAGTATAACGTTTTAGTTACCTTGAAGCAAAATTTATTCAAGAATTTTTCAAACTGAAATTTCTAAATATTTCAGAATTTTGCTTCAAGAAGACTCCTTCTGTAACATCCCGCCTACTCAGACCACAATATTGTCTGCTTTGCCCGCAGGCTCACGGCTTTGCTTTTGTGGCCTCATTTGAAGACTTCCCGGCAGGTCACCCAAGCCAGTACTACTCTCACATGAGCACACGCTTAACTGCTAGTTCCTAAGAACCCCACTCGCAGTAGACCACAAAACGCGTTGTGTCATTGTAAGGCGAATGTTATCTTATGAACCCAACATCTCTCCAGGCCACAGCCGATGTGGGATTTGCCTAGGGTGTTACAATCACCCCCCCCCCTTAGGGACTCATCATCCTCGATGAGGTTTGCCCCACCATCCTGAACGGCTCTGGAGTGGCTCTGATACCACCTGTAACATCCCGCCTACCCAGACCACAATATTGTCCGCTTTGCTCGCAGGCTCACGGCTTTGCTTTTGTGGCCTCATTTGAAGACTTCCCGGCAGTTCACCCAAGCCAGTACTACTCTCACATGAGCACGCTTAACTGCCAGTTCCTAAGAACCCCACTCGCAGTAGACCACAAAACGCGTTGTGTTATTGTAAGGCGAATGTTATCTTATGAACCCAGCATCTCTCCAGGCCACAGCCGATGTGGGATTTGCCTAGCGTGTTACACCTTCCCTCAAGATTTAAAAATTTTAAAATTCTCAAAACAAATGCGAGTTTTGAGGGGGAGTATTTACAAAACAAAAATGCTCCGTCAAAATCATGCTTAATGGCTTGTGCACACATCACAGTGCACAACCCGTACTTGTAATGAAAGGACCCTGAGGTACGCTTCAGTGCCTCTATCCTGATCAAAGGAGCGAAAGCTTCTTTCTTATGAGTAGAATTAACCAGAATTTTTAAAGTTTTTCAAAATTCTGCTCAAAAGAACAAATATTCCCTTGTTAAGGGGGAGTACTTGAAAACATAATCTTTGTTCAAAACTACTAAATGTTCTTGAAATTCTTCCCGTAAACCTCAAAAAGCATATTTTAATCAAAAAGTTTAACAAAAACAACATGAATATGCTATTTTTGATGGGGAGAATAAAGATGTGATTAAAATATGGTAACAAAAAGGTTGAAATCTCGTATGAGCTCGACTCAGAATTGAACCCTCGAATTGACGATATCAAAAGTCAGTAATCGAAAAGACATGTCCGGGACGGGTAATAATTTCAAGCCGGTTTATCCGGTGATGTAAACGTGTCTCGCAAAGGACGTGTCTGAGTAGAATGTACCGATTTCGAGATATTTTCCTTGAATATGATCTGGACGGGTAATAATTTCAAGCTAGTTTTACTAGTGATGTAAACGTGTCTCGCAACGTTCATGTTCATTGAAAATCAATGAATTCAAAAGGTGCTAACTCTACCCGACATGTGCAAATTTACCTTAAACATTTATGAGCACATGTTAATGGGGAGTATTTCTGAAAATTACAAAACTCTCGAAGTGTTAACAAAATATTGTTTTTACAATCATAAGCACTTTGAGATATTTTCAAATAAGATTTGATTTATGGCAACAATAGGATAGTCATGGAGATATAAGGTGACTAAGGTTAGGAAAAACCGTCCTATGATCCGCCAGAGCCGGAGGGATCTACCCAAGGACAATACCAATAGTTTAGAACTAAAAAGTCCTAGGAATGATTAAAAAAAAGTAGAAATCCTTCCAGGGTCAACATCAAATAGCCCTAACAGGGTCAACAAAATGAACACCAGTTGTAAATTATAAGAGTGTCCTACGCAGATCTTAGTAATCTGCCAAGAACATTCATGAGAAAATTCATAAATTATGATTCTCAGTGATTGAATGGAAATGCTGCCAGGGTCAACATCAAATAGCCCTAACAGCAGGTCGCTTCGGTAATCCCTTGTGGATTACGCTTAGTGGTTCCAAACGGTCTACAGTCGTGGATTGATACTCCGGTATACTTCAGTGGCTCACTGAATCATTGATACACTTCAGTGTATCTGTGTCAGCTCTTTCAGGGGCATCCAATTCAGAACGGCCTTGGGTAGGATTAGAGAAAGTCTTCACACTATGCTGTTTGTGGAAAACTAGAATGGGGGTTGAATAGTTTTACGTCTTTTTAATTTATTATAAAAACTTTGTTTACTTTTAAAAACTTAGATTCGAATTTATGTGAACTCAACTCTTGAACAATATGAACAAATATAAGTAAATCTAAATTAACAATGCAAGTAAAGTAATGAAATGAAATAAAAGATAGAGATGGGAAGATCGAACCGCGAGACAAAGGATTTATAGTGGTTCAGCTACAAGGACACATTCCTTGCCCTACTCCACTCCTCGAGCACATAACTCGATAGTTTTCTTCACTATGTCAACAAGCTCCCTTATGGCAGAGAAAACCTTACACAATTTTCGCTTACACCAATTTTATGACACAAAGCTAAATGTCGAGTTCTAATCGTAGCTAGAACCAATCTCACAACTTCAATCACAACTTCTTCACGACTTCTTCACAACTTCTTCACTACGGCTTCACAACTTTTTCACAATGGCTTCACAACTACTTCAAAATGGCTTCACAACTACTTCACGACCTAGCACTACTTATATACTCTTCTACTTCTTCACACCTTCACTACTTACACACCTTAATTTCTTCACAACTTTACTACTTACACACTAATCTAGCCTAAACAATTATGCTCACACCTATCTAACAAATATACACAACTTATACAATTGAATGAATGATTTACAATTTTGATACACCAACAACTTGGATGGAAGAGATACACCAAGTTGTAATACTTCTTGTCTTGAAGGATAGAAGTATTCTTCTCTTGCACTTGAGAGGTTGAAGCTTTGGATCACTTGAAACAAAAGTTTATAATTATATGATCAAAGGGTTTTTGAAGATATGAAATGAGATCTAAATCAGAAAGTTTTTTTTTTTTTGTGTGTGCAAAAGGTGAGGAAAAATGCCAGGAATGAACAAGTATTTATAGGCAAAATTTACAGCTGGAGGAGCGTGGGCGGTCCCCTTAATTAGTGGCCGGCCCCCTTAAATATTAAGGTAACCGCCCTTATAATTAAGGGGGCCGCCCCTCCCTGAACTGCTATAAATTTTGTCTTTAACTGGGGAAGGTTTTTCTGGAACATTTTTGCCATTTTTTGTTAAAAATTTGAATTCATATATTTATAATGGATTTAATATATTTACTTAATACCAAAAATGATTTTCTAAAAGATATAAAATGTTTGTGACATTTTATAAAAAATCTAGTGATTAAGAAAATGTTCCTTTGATCATATAATGCATTTGGCATTTGTTTATTCATACCTTAAGTGATTAAGTTGTTAAAATAGATATTTACAACTAAATACTTGTTTATGTCATAATCTTTCGTTTAATGATTTTACATTTTTTGATTATCAAAACGTAGAGGTATCGAAAAATATTAATAACGTTTTTAGGCATTATTTATATCAACAATCTCCCCCTTTTTGATGATTACAAAATCTAAACTCATTAAATTAAAAAAATTAATTTTTAGACAAGTATTTAGTGAGTTTATCTCTACTTCTCCCCCTTTTTGTAGAATCAAAAAGGTTATGCCGACAAGTTTCAAGAATGAAGTTTGACGGGAATAGAGCTCCCCCTTGATGTGTGCTCCCCCTCGTTCGAGGGCACCAAGGAGTTGAGCTATGGAAATCTTGCAAGAAAAATATTAGAAGTACAAGCATACATAGCAAAATATGGAATATAAAAACAACAATCATGGCAAACAAATATTAAGAACACATAGCAAGACATTCATTAATTTAAAGTGATTATGTGAAACACATAATCATTGCAATGACATTTAGTATGCTTGAAACATATAACAAGAAAAAGGTCCTAAATTGCCAAAGAGAGCTTTCGGACTTGCTTGCGACACGAAAGCTTGGAAAATAAGAAACATAAGCATATAGTATGTGTTGGGAATTAAATATTCTGAAGATTAAGTATCGGGAAATTCTCTAAGTGATTAAGTCTGGTGGTTAAGTCTGCTAGTGTTAATCGTGGTTAAGTCTGCTACCTGGTTAAGTCTGGTCGTTGAAGATTGAGTCTGCTAGTGTTAATTCTGGTGAATACATAATTAAGTCTGCTCATTTAAGGTTAAGTCTGGTTGACTAAAGTCAAATATACACGGTAGATAATATCTTATCCCATGTGCTCAGTCCTTATCTTATACTCACAGAACAAGTTGTAAACATAGATACATGTTGTATCTTAGTTACTTACACACATAAGATAAGATAGCAAGTAGTTCGATTAGACTTGATGTGACTTAACAATATATTGTAAAGATCTTCTTGTTCTATAAAAGAAGATCTTAGCTTAGTAGTCAAGTGTGCTTACTTAGAACTTGATAGAACTTTTCTAAAACTTACAACAAAAACAACATCAAACCTTTGTATCATTATCAATAATATTAATCGTTTGGTGAAATATTTTTTGTGTTCTTTGTTAATCTCATAAGCATCACTGTTCCATTTCCATACAACAAATTACCTTCTAAGTGTGATTAAGTAAATTCCGCGTACTTGATCATATTAACTCAAGTATCACATACACTAAGTGCTAAAGGACTAACATCCTCAAAGTGTATCGAATCCTAACAAAGTGGTATCAGAGCAAGGCTGATATTTGATTTAGAAGAAGAAGAAATGGACGTTGAATCTATTCAGACGAATGTTGCTACAAAGATACCCATTCTCAAAAAGAATAAGTTTGAGATGTGGAGGCTGAGGATAGAGCAATATTTCCAAGTGCAAGACTATGCACTGTGGGAAATTATTGAAGATGGAGACTCTTTCAAGCCTACCACCACTACATCAACAGCGGACGGCAAAGTGGTGTCAACTCTGCAGACAAAGCCAACAACTGCAGAAGATAGAATAAAGAAGAAAAATGACTTAAAGGCAAGAAGCATGCTGATGATGACCATTCCCAATGATCAACTTTTAAACTTCAGCAAGTTCAAAGATACCAAGTCATTATTTGAAGCTATTATTGCCAGATATGGTGGAAATGAAGCCACCAAGAAAACCCACAAGACACTGCTCAAGCAGCATTTTGAAAACTTCTCCTCTACATACAATGAATCTCTGGACCATATGTTTAATAGGCTTCAAAATATTGTGAGCCAACTCGCTATTCTTGGTGTTGAAATATCTCAAGAAGATTTGAACTCAAAATTTCTGAGAAGCTTACCAGAAGAGTGGGCTATGCATGTTGTTGTCTGGAAGAACAAGCCAGACCTAGACACCATGGAACTGATGGACTTGTATAGCAACTTCAAGATTGTGGAACATGATTTGAAGAAAACTGGAGGTACTAGTTCAAGTACTGGGAACTTGGCATTTATGTCATCTCCTAGTACTTCAAAATCAGTTGAAGAGGTGAAAGTTGTTGATGGTGTTGGTGCTGCTAGTTCATCAAGCAGTACCATGGGTATTTTGGATGAAAAGACTTGTTGTGCATTTCTTACAAGTCAAAATAATGAGTCCATGCTCACCTATGAAGACCTCCAAGAGATCAATGATGATGATCTGGAGGAAATGGATCTAAAATGGCAAATTTCTCTTCTTAGCATGAGAGCCAAGAAGTTCTATCAAAGGACGGGGAAAAAGCTCGTAATCAGCAACACTGATGTTGCGGGTTTTGATAAGTCAAAGATAGAGTGCTATAACTGTCACATGATGGGTCACTTCTCAAGAGAATGTAGAAGGACAAGGCAGCAAGATTGCAAGAACAAAGGTTTTGGAAGCACATCCAAAACAAGGGAGGTTTCTGAGCCAAAAGCTATGGTAGCTATTGATGGTTTAGGTTTTGATTGGAGCTTCATGGCAGATGAAGAAGAAACTCCTACTCAGATGGCACTTATGGCTTTTTCTACTACTGAGGTACAAACTCATAAAGCTTGTTCAAATGCTTGTACTGCTCTTAAAGAATTACAAACTTTAATCAAACATTATGATGAACAAAAGAAAGAGCTAAGCAAAACTCATCAAAACTACATTAATTATAAGTGTGGTTTAGAATCAACAGAAAAGCAGATCTTATACTACAAAGAAAATGAACTTGCTTTTTCTGATGACAAAGCTCTCCTAAGACAGGACATATTCTTTAAAAATGCTGAAATTAAGATTTTAAGAGAGGCCTTTGATAGGGTCAAAAAGGAAAATGGAAACATTCATTTGACTACACAGACACTAGAACATGCGTCTAGAGGTGTCACCAACATGATAGAATGTCAAGTGATTAATAGAGCCAAGTCAGGGTTAGGATATAAGAGTGTCCCACCTCCATACAGAGGTATCCCTAAACCCCCAGGGATTGACCTAGAACACTCAGGCTTACCAGAATTTCAACTACCAAAGTTACAATATGGTGTACAACCAAAGACCAATGTAGTTGTTGTTGAGCCTAAGGAGTTAAGTGAAAGTTTAAGTAAAACTTCACTCTCTGAGGACAAGGTGTCCTCTGATATAAGATCAGATAAAGTAGTCATTGAAGACTGGACATCTGATGATGAAGAAGATGAACAGGTTATGTCTAAACCTGAAGTGGTTAAGAAAGTAGGAACAAGTGTTCCTAAGTTGGTTAGAAATCATACTGATAGGCCTAAGTCTAATGTAAAACATGTTAGGCAACCAGTAAGATATTGTAAACAATATAGGTCCACAAACAAGCCCAAAGGTAACCATAAAAAATGGAATACCTTTAAGTCTCACCAAAATGATGACTTTGGATTTTACAACAAAGCTTGTTTCACTTGTGGAAGTTTTGACCATCTTACACCTTTCTGCAACCAATGGGTATCTGGGTATGAAAACAATAGAGTGAATTTTAAAAGGCAAACTCCTCAAACTCACTTTCACTCTAGTTCTAATCTTAACAGAACTAAACCCAAAACAGACTTAATTAAGTCTGGCTTAAAACAAGTTAAGTCTGTTTGACCACTTAAGTCTGTTTATCCAAAACCAGCAGTTAAAAATGCAAAATCAACGTTTAAATATGCATTAAAAACTACTAGAAGGCATTTTCAATCAAAAGCAGTGATTCAAAATCAAATTTGGAAACCTAAAGGTTCTACTGCTAGGGAAAAGAAGGCAAATGCTGTTAAGTCCTCAGCATGTTAGGTTTGGAGACCAATTAAACCCAATGGTGCATCAATCATTTTAAAAAGGATTGATTACATTGATGCAAGAGGCAGATCCAAGTCAGTAATGGCTTGGATCCCCAAAGAAAACTAATTTCTTTATTCATGTGCAGGAAGATTCAAATGCTAAACAAGGATATCATGGATACTCAAATAATGAATGTTCAAGACACATAACTGACAACATATCATATTTTTAAATCATTGGATATGTTACCATCAAAGAAGGAATAAGTTTCAGAATTACTGGTAATAATACTAGTAAATTGCAAAAGTTTATTCTGTTAGTCATATGATAATGCTGCTATAAGACATATGCTTTGCATATTGTTTCTTGGTTTTGGACTAACATTTTCAGGAATGAACTTTGAGCAAAAAGGATGTTTAAAGTGAAATGGAAACAGCAGAATGTTATACAAAGTTGCTAACATAATAGGTTTATGATAGAAAGAGTTTGGGAATTTCAAACCTCCTTAAAATTTCTTTCTTAAAGCTTGATTATGATATTTCACATTGAATTGATGTCTTAGTTGGTCAGAAAGTAACTGACTCAACTCACTTTCTATCATTTTATACTTTTAAGTATAATGAGCAAGTCTAAGGACATCTGATAGAAAGAACAGCTAGTAAAAGTGAATCTAACACTTGTGTTAGAGGCAACAATTGCTATGAGCTGAAAACCCTGTCAAGAAAGCCTTTTGAATAGGTTTATCTTTACACAGGCAGCTATTTGTAACTGAAAAACATTGGTTCTCACACAACCAGAGGTTGCTTTAAACCAAAATTTTGATTAAGTGCCTGTTACACACTTAATCCCTTCAAAATGTTTGAAAGCAGTATGATTTTTCAATTCTAAAATCATGAACATACTGCTAAGTCAAATAGTTTCTTAAAAGGATTTTCAAAGAGATTCAGAAAAACCATCCATTGATGGATCATGAGTCAAATGTCCAATGAATCACCTCTCATAGGAGTTAACACACCTAGAAGTGATGAGGGTAGAAACTTAAACTCTTAAGGAATTGATGGCTTGATGTACAACATTGTCTGAAAACAAGTTCTAATTGGTAGATCAGATGATGATGGGATGATAGTGAGAAATCTTCCAAACAGTAGAGGAAAGACACTCACTGGGAGGAAATGTTATACTCAGGGGAGGAATATCTCAAGGAAGATTAACCAGTGAAATGGATGAAAAGACAAGAGCATACAAGATGATGAGGAAGTTGAAAATGACAAGAATAGAGCTGATTCTGGAGTATTATATATATATATATATATATATATATATATATATATATATATATTCAGAAGGGATGAAGCATTCCAAAGGAGAAAGTTCTATCTAGGTCAAACAAAGAAAGCTTTTAATTTCAATTTTAGTTCACTACGTTTGTCCATCACTTGCAAAGGCATGCTGATAGATGATTTCACTTGATGAAACAATCATCCAAGATACACAGTGCTAGGATCCTGGACACACGATTAAGGTGGTTAAACCCTCTAACTTTATGTGTATGATATGTTGTGTTAAAATGATTAAGTGCGCGGAATTCACTCAACCAAACTTAGAAGGTTGTGTATGTTATGGAAATGGAATTGTTATGTTTGTTAGTTAGCAATGAAACACATAAAGATTATCACTAAATGATTCAATATTATTAAAGATAATAATACGAGTGACCTTGAAATATCACTAGGGTTACAACCTTGAATCTTTTGTTTTTATCACTTGTGATATATTTGTGTTTGTTCTAACAGTTATGCATGTTCTAACGTATGCATGGACTAACTCTTAATACTTCTATATTTTTCACACACACTTAAATATCACTAGACTAAGATCTCTTTTATAGTCAAAAGATCTTTACAAATTGCTTAAAGTCTTGACCGACTTACTTGGTTAACTTATGCTTATTGAGTGTCAGTACATCAGATACAACATGTATCTATGTATACAACTTGTTAACTAAGTACATGGAGTAAGATATTATCTACCGTATATTGTTGACCAAAATACAATAAATATCTTATCGATCTTATCCTTCCATCAGCAGAGTTGTTCATTATCAGCAGGAACAATCTATCGCTATCAGCAGAATCATCAGCAGAGTTGTTAAGCCTATCAGCAGAGTGAAATGCTCTATCAGCAGAATCAACATCATCAGCAGAAACCATTTTGCACTATCAGCAGAAATATACTTAGAGTAGAATCCGATATTAAACATCTTGAATATTTAATTCCCAACACACAGCACCATTGCCTCTTATAATTCCTCCATCCAAGGAAATTGCACCATCTTTTAGGTCAATGTTTGAAGCCTAAAGATGTGTGTATTGATATTGTTGAAGTCAAAGATCAGAAAGCAGATGAGTTACTGAGATAGATATTAATCTTTCAGAATAGAAGAAAGTTCAGTCCAAGGGTCTGACTATGAAGTGTTTGAAAGATCTTCACAATCCATAATTTAATTCAGAAACATGTTGAAATGGATTCACATGTTTAGGGGAGGATTGTTGGGAATTAAATATTCTGAAGATTAAGTATCAGGAAATTCTCTAAGTGATTAAGTCTGGTGGGTAAGTCTGCTAGTGTTAATCGTGGTTAAGTCTGCTACCTGGTTAAGTCTAGTCGTTGAAGATTGAGTCTGCTAGTGTTAATTCTGGTGAATACAGAATTAAGTCTGCTCATTCAAGGTTAAGTCTGGTTGACTAAAGTCAAATATATACGGTAGATAATATCTTATTCCATGTGCTCAGTCCTTATCTTATACTCACAGAACAAGTTGTAAACATAGATACATGTTGTATCTTAGTTACTTACACACATAAGATAAGATAGCAAGTAGTTCGATTAGACTTGATGTGACTTAACAATATATTGTAAAGATCTTCTTGTTCTATAAAAGAAGATCTTAGCTTAGTAGTCAAGTGTGCTTACTTAGAACTTGATAGAACTTTTCTAAAACTTACAACAAAAACAACATCAAACCTTTGTATCATTATCAATAATATTAATCGTTTGGTGAAATATTTTTTGTGTTCTTTGTTAATCTCATAAGCATCACTATTCCATTTCCATACAACAAATTACCTTCTAAGTGTGATTAAGTAAATTCCGCGTACTTGATCATATTAACTCAAGTATCACATACACTAAGTGCTAAAGGACTAACATCCTCAAAGTGTATCGAATCCTAACAGTATGCTTAGATGGTTGATGGTAGAGTGTTTGGGATGGAATTGGTTGAGTGAGGGTAAGAATGTTGGATTAATAGAGGTATATTTTTAGAGGTGGAGAGTTTGGAGGTAGAGAGTTTGGAGCTGAGTAGGTTGATTGAGGGTTAGAGTGTTGTGCTAGTGGAGGTGTTGTGCTAGAGTTTGGAGTGGAGGTGTTGGATGAGATCTAGTGATAAGATACTTAATCCAAGTGAAATGCTCATTTAAGGCAATGATTTGTTTTTGGAGAAGGATACGACAAGGACAATAGTTGACATGATTATCAACTTGATTCAAGTTGTGGGGGTGAGGTAAGCAATTTGAGTAGAGTGAGGATGGAGGATCGAGGTTGGCCCTTGTTGTGTTGTGCGAGGTGTATAGCAAGGAGATCACAAAGGTCATGGATTTGGTTTATATCTTCATGGAACCTTTCCTTTTCCGTGAGAATGTGGATTTGATCATTTGGTGGAAGTGGATGAAATTTGAGTGTGTAGATGGAAGTAAACTTGGATGTTTGACCAATATGATGAGGGATTTGAAGGGTTTCATTGAGATTAGTTTGAGGTTGAGATGTGTAGTTTGGAACGAAGGTGGAGGTTCAGGTTATTTTGTGATGAAGGAGGGCTAGAAGGGAGTTGATCCAATCTTGCGTTGAGCAAGGTGTAAGGCAAGAAGTGCACAAAGCTCATGGGCTTCTTTAAGTTCTTCAATGAACTTCAAGTGTTATTTGGGATGGATGTTTGGATATGCAACATAGAAGAAGCATGTGAGTTGGTAGGAAGTGGTGGTGATACTTTTGGTGATGGAGACATTTTTGAGTTTGGGTAATCATTAATGGATGAAGATGAAGGCACGGAAGAAAAGGATATTTCATGAGTGGAGGGTGTTTTGGATGGTGCATTGGTAGGTGAAACATGATGTGAGGTGTTGGTGATGAAATTAGGATTGTTATTTCGAGATTGAGCATGTTCTTCATAAGAATTATTTGGGTGAGATGATGATGTATTTTTGTGAGCAAAAATGGATGGTTGGTTATTATGATGAGGTTTGTGAAAGGATTCGTTGGAATGAGCTTGAAGATTGGGAGTATAATTGGGAACAAATATGGGTAGAGGTGTTGGTTGTTTAGCCACATCATTTGTTGAGATGGACTTGTTCGGGGGTTTGGTTTTCTTCTCCAAACGGGTTTTTCGGTCATCCTTGCTAACCTTGAGGATTTTGGTTTTGGTTTGATGGGAGATGGCATGATGAGATAATGGAAGATTATGAGGAATGGGAGTGTTTATAGTGTAGGATTGATGGGATTAAGGAATGGATAAAATTTGTTGGATGGATTGGAATAAGATATGTTTGTGAATTTTGGGAAGTGTAGGATGAAATGGGCTAAAGGAATGGATAAAATTTGTTGGATGGATTGGAATAAGATATGTTTGTGAATTTTGGGAAGTGTAGGATGAAATGGGCTAAAAAGCAGAAAAGTTTCTGTAAACCCCGACCATCAGATGGTCGGTCCCCTTAAATAGGGGCAGGTCCCCTTAAATATTAAGGAGGCCGCCTTATGATTTAAGAGGGCCGCCCATCATGAGGTCTCCAGGTTACTGGAAATGGGTTTTTGGCAGAAAATTGTAGAAAGGGTTGTGCTTTTGGGTTTAGTTTCAAGCAAGTCCAACTCTTTGAGGCAATTAAGCATGTAATAGATATTTATACAAAACATGTTAATTAAAGAGATTAAGCAAACAAGTAATTTCATCTAGCATGTAAACATACTCATCAAGCAAGTAATATATATAGACTAGGAAACAATAAACTACACCAAGTATTTTCTTAATTATATGTAAGTGGGAAGATTAATGAACTATTTGATGGATCCTAATGTGTGCCTATGTGCAATAAATGAGAACTTAAGATAGCATGGACTTCTAGACTTGTTACAAACAAAATCTTAATAGACAAACCATGGTCCGCTTGATTTGACTTAGTTCACTTATAAATGTCATGTACATAAATATAGATGACAAATATGAGGTCACCATACATGATTTAAAGAAATGTTTTTAGCATTATTCAAAAATGTTTGAAAGTGGGTTTTTATGTAGATGTGAAAGTTATTTGAATAAAATATGTAGTATATTCACTAACAAAGAAACACACGTTTAGGGCAGAATATGGATCGAATAGAGTATAAGTTAGAGAGAGAAGTAGAAGGTTGGGAGCCTTTGTAGAGAGAGAAAGTGAGTTGTATGATTAAATGAGAGAAAGGTCCAACCCTCTCCACATGAGGAGAGGGGTTTATATACTACACGACTTGACTAAATATTATGCCCCTAGAGGGCTGTGGAGCAAGCTGACAATGGGTAAAGACCCGACCCACTCCACAATAATAATAATAACTAATCTACTACTAATATTACTAGTAATACTACGAGCTATGATGTGCTAATAAGTCCTCGGGGTGACCGAGTCTTCAACTGAATATTTATATTCCTAACAATCTCCCCCTAAGGGAGGTTACCCCGGATTTAATGTTCTGAATTCTAGCACTCTATTCTTGAATCTTTACTTCACAGCTCGTAGACCTTGATTCTTCAACTTTAAAAATCTTTGTGCCTTCAGCAGTGAACTTGCGATGACCGTTCTTTGTTTTGGATGATCTTTGAGTATTCTTTGAAGTTATCATCCAACATATGTCTTCAAGGCATCTTGTGGCTTCGTCATCATGAGAAGTTGTGATCTTGGAGCCTTCTTTGAGATCATCGGCCACCATCAATCTCTGAGCTCATCCATTGTAGAAATGCCTCCATGTGAATTGTTGTGACTGTTGGACACGCATGCTCACATTTTTTTGGATCATGATATGTACCATCAGAGTTGCAGAAGCTATGTTGTAGGTCTTTTAGCTATCATGATGTCTTTAATAATGAGTTGGAAGTGTGAGCATGGAGTGTGGATTGACTCGTCTCATACTGGAATCAGGAACCACCATCACCATCTTTATATGTACCTGAAATAAAACAGTTAGCAATAAAGTTGGAGAACGAATATGGCTTTGTCATTCGTTCGGTGTGGTTGGATTAACCTTCGGTTCCGTGAGGACCGACCTGTGATCAGGTAGAATTCCCTTTAAAGAGAATTCTCCTTGACAGGAATTTCCAGCTTGTTGTAAAGACTCATTCAATGAACTAACATTGGACTCGTCTTACAAGCATGTTCTCATACCGGAACGTCTCAAAGCAGACAACACGGTTGAATGAATCAGTGAATTGAATACCCACTGATTGATGAGAAATTGATTAGAAAAATCACTCGCCTGTTACTAGATAAGCAATTTTTATGTAACATGATGAGGGTTTTACACATTAAATCACATTTCTGTCATAAATACTTTTGTTTGAAAATTTTCACAATCAATGCGCTCGAAATTCATTTGATGAGCTCATTGAAGGGTTTTCCAAAAGCATCCGTCAATCCATATCCTGGAACAGGTTTGATTCAAATTTGAATCGCCCCATCGTTTCTTTCCAGTTGTCACAAGCATGATCCATGAAGGATCTCACATGTCACCCACCAAGAGCTTGTTTGATGTTGGCTCTAGAAGGATTTCCATCTTCATTGTGATTACTTTAAGTATCACTCGGATGTTCTGGCAATACCACAGGGATAATGCGTAGGAATCTTAACATGTATTTCCTTGCTTTCCACATTGTGTGAAACAGCAAGCATATTGGAAGTGTGTCCTAACGAGATTTATTGATGATCTCTGGGCTCTAGACTCAATGGTGCGTTTTGATTTAGTGATCGGAGGCTGGAGAGGACTGCCAACTTTTCAATATCATCTAACTCGGAGTGAGAAAGATGATAGTAATTTATTGATCTCCGTGACAAGTGAAACAAGAGTCCTTTGAGGGACCTTGAGTGGCTAGGGAGGGTTGTGCAACGTATCACTGGGTCCATGATACTTTGTCTTCAATGCCAGCAATCAACTAAGTGATTCTGACAGCATATGTATTGACCCGGTTTCTGCCTAAGATGTAAGGAGGGCTTCTTTCTTTTCACCCTTTATCTTTACATTTCTTTTTCATTCTTCAACCCCTTCAGTGCTTACCGAGACTTCATTACTAGCACCTTGTTGGGTTTGTTCCAGCACTAGCTCCATCTCAGTCGGCACTCATCCCTTATTCACTTTTTCTCCTTTTTATAATCATACCTAAGGACTTCTACACTAACTAGTGGATTGTCCCTGGGTAGATCCCTCCGGTTCTGGCTGGATCATGGGAACTAATACCTAACCTTACCATCCTTATAACTCCAATGCATAAAGTAAAATGGTCGGTCTTTGGTATTCTTTCACAATTTCCATCACAAATCATTTGCTCCCCCTTAATATGTGCATCGGTATACGAAAAAATTTGGCACATATGGGAGAGCCTACACTTGAGTTACAAAAGATCACACTTTTTATCAGAATTTCATATTTAAATCACATTCTCTCCCCCGATCAAAAATTTCAAACCACTTGAGATTTGTGATCCCAATTGATTTAAATATGTTTAGAAAATTTGGGAGAAAATGTGGTCAGGTTTAAATGTATTCTGAATTCGAAGCATACTATGCTCCCCCTTAAACCACGAGAGAGTGTCACTGCTGATGTTGCACAAATTTGGCAAGGTGTCAGAAATTTGAACAAATATTCTCCCCCTCAATTAATGACCCATTTTCTATTTAAAGAGGTGTAGTCATTCAATTGAGCGATGAGTATTTGTGAAAATTTAATTCAATTTACCACCTTGTGTAACATCAAGACTCTCTTGAAGAATCAAAGAAGATAAAGAGTCTGATGTAAAGAAGACTTCTCTTCTTATACACGAAATGACGCACTGAAACGTACATCAGATCGGACGAAAAACATGGATATAAAGTAATCCATGCCCAGGTGAACATCACCCGGTTGGAGGAACAGCCGTCTTTTTGGCGACATGCTTTCCCCATTGTATAGCGCGGGTTGCAGTATGAAGTAACTGCAAGCCATTAAGACATGTTTTAACCAATTAGTGTAACTTCTGCTCGAGCTTCATTTAAAGATCCGTGTCATTATTGAATGACATTTCTAGGTCCGTAAATGTTATCGATAAACAGAAGACATGCCTAGGTGAAGCTATTTTTGGTATTTTCTGATTTTTTTTTATGGTTTTTATAGGTTTTATATTTTTCTATTTTCTTTTTGATTTAAGATATATACAACTATATACAAGGATATGGGAAGTCAATCCTTTACTCCTCCTTTTCTTCCTGAAGACATTTGAGAGTTTCAGGAGTCAAGCTCTTCATGCCAAGACGTGGGAGAATAAACTGAAACCGTTCTCTTGGAAGCGCCTTGGTGAAGATGTCAGCCAGCTGAAATTCCGTCCTTACGAAGTATAGTTCCACAATCCCCTTCTCAACCTGTTCCCTTATGAAGTGATGCCTGATGTCGATGTGTTTTGACCGGGAGTGTTGGACATTGTTACAACAAAGAGCTATAGCACTCTTGTTGTCACAATATAGAGGAATCTTGTTGTATGAGAAGCCATAGTCTGAAAGTTGCGATCTCATCCAAAGGATTTGTGCACAGCAAGCAGACATAGCAATGTACTCGGCCTCTGTAGAAGATATAGACGTGCTCATTTGCTTCTTAGAAGACCAACTAACCAACTTTTCCCCCAAAAACTGAGCTCCCCCTGAAGTACTTCGACGAGTATCCTGACACCCCACACGATCAGCATCAGCATAAGCCGTCAACTCCATTGCAGTGTCCTTAGGATACCAGAGACCCATGTGAAATGTGCCTTGAAGATATCGAAAGACCCTTTTCACTGCTTCTAGATGCTTTTTGGTGGGCTTGGATTGATACCGAGCACACATACATACGACAAACAGAAGATCTGGTCTACTTGCAGTGATGTACATTAATGATCCAATCATGCTTTGATACTTTGTTTGATCAACTGGAACCCCTGAAGGATCTTCATCTAGCTTTGTTCTATCTACCATGGGAGTGTCAACAGACTCACTTGAATCGAATCCAAACTTTTTCAGGATCTCATTGGCGTATTTGGATTGATTGATGAATATGCCTCCGGGACTTTGTGAGACTTGTAATCCTAAGAAGAATGACATTTGTCCCATCATAGACATTTGGAACTTAGAACTCATCTCCTTTGAAAATCTATCACATTCATTAGAGTCAGACGAGGCAAAAATAATGTCATCTACATAAATCTGAACTATAAGCAGATGTTTGCCCGACTTCCTGGTGAATAATGTGGGATCAACAACACCTTTGAAGAACCCGTTTGCTAGAAGAAACTTGGACAGTGTATCATACCATGCCCTTGGTGCCTGCTTCAATCCATAAAGAGCCTTCTTCAAGCGGTAGACATGATTAGGACATTCAGCATCCACAAATCCTTCTGGTTGGCTCACGTAGACTTCTTCCTTTAAGTCTCCATTCAAGAAGGCTGTTTTGACATCCATCTGGTATACTATCATATTTTGACTCGCAGCATTGGCAAGGAAGATTCTAATGGCTTCAATTCTAGCAACTGGAGCAAACGATTCTTCAAAATCTATGCCCTCTTCTTGTCTGTATCCTTTCGCAACTAACCGTACCTTGTTCTTTAGAACATCACCATGCTCATCAAGTTTCACCTTGAAAATCCACTTGAGAGCAATAATCATAGCACATTCTGGAGGAGGCACCAATTCCCATACTTCAAGTCGATCAAATTCATGGATTTCGTCTTGCATAGCCTCGAACCAGCAATCTTTAGTCATTGCTTCTTTGGCATCTTTTGGTTCGACTTTGGATAGTATGGAATTGAAGAAGCACCACAGTGCATCAGTGGCCAGTTGTTTACGTGTGGATACAGGACGAGCAGGATTGCCAATGATGTTGTCAATTGGATGATCTTTGGTCCATTTTCTGAGATGATCATGAGGTTGAGGGTTTTGAACTGATGTTGCCGTGCTGTGTTCTTCGAAAGAGGATGTGTGGGTTGAAGTTTCAGGAGCAAAGATATTCTCAAAAGGAACATCAACTATAGGAGCAAACGGATTAACTTCCATAGAATAGTCATCTGCAGATTCTTGAAGCACCGGAGAGGATTGAGTATTTGATGATGAGGGTGATTGACTGGCAGCTGGTGCATTGAAGCTGATTGAGACAGATGCTGATGGGCCTTCAGAGTCTTGCGGAACTTGAGCATCAGCATTAGGAAGAACAGCTGCAGTATTTGAGTTCGTTTCATTAGTTGGCTCAAAATATTCGTCAAACATAGGATCAAACAACTTCTTCAACTCCTCACTAGTTGGTGGTACATAAGACTCTGCAGGTGTGGGATTCTGTACAAGCCCTGAACTGATTGGTCCAGGAGTCAAAAGTTTAAGATCGGGTCCAGAACTGGTTTGTCCTGAAGCAGGTTGCTCACTCAGCTCATCGAACGTGACATGGATGGATTCCATGATTTGTCGGGTTCTCTTGTTGTAGATTCTGTACCCCTTGCGATCTGGTGCGTAACCAACAAAAATACCTACGTCTGCTTTAGCTCTTAACTTTCCCAAGTCTTGACTATCATTAGTCGGATAACAAAGTGCGCCAAACACACGAAGAAAGGAAAGACCTGGTTTCTTGTTATGAATTAGCTCATAGGGAGTCTTGTCATGAATAGGATGAATCAGAGATCAATTTTGGGTGTAGCATGCTGTTGCAATAGCCTCTGCCCAGAGAAACATCGGTGCCTTTGAAAATATAAGCATGGTTCTCGCAGCTTCCACCAGAGTACGGTTCCTTCGTTCAACAACACCGTTCTGCTGAGGAGTGCGAGGGATACTTTTCTGATGCGTGATGCCCATATTTTCATAGAAATTTCTGAGTTGATGATTAACAAACTCAGTTCCATTGTTAGTGCGGATGATTCTGATAGTTTTGTCGAGCCTTACTTGCAGCTGTTTTATCAATTTGATGATAACCTCTGGAGTTTCATCCTTCGTTCTCAAAAACTTAACCCATGTAAACCGAGAGTAATCATCTACTATCACAAGAACATATTTCTTTCCATTTATGGTTTGTACTCTCATTGGGCCGCACAGATCCATGTGAAGGGTGTGAAGCACTTCTAAGTTGGTGTTGACGGTTTTGGGTTTGTGGGTTTGTTTCTTGCTTTTGCCCAGTTGACATGCGGAGCAGAGATGATCTTTCTCAAATTTTAGTCTGGGCATGTCTCGCACAAGATCTTTGCGGGAAAGATTATTTATGGTACCGAAGTTTAGATGGTTCAGACGACGATGCCACAGACATGATTTTGTTTTGGAGGCTTTAGAAAGTAAGCAAATGGGAGAGGATCTCAACATTTCTTCAATTGATATGGTCTATAGATTTGTGCCCCGACTGCCTTTTAGAAGGTCTACACCATCCAATTCCCTGACGAAACATGTGTGTTTTCTGAAAGCCACTTCTAGATCTGAATCACAAAATTGACCCACAGAAAATAGATTGTGCCCTAATCCTTCCACATAATATACCCGTGAGATTACACTGTCACCGAACACATAATCTCCATAACCCATAATCGCACCAAAGTGGTCGTTCCCGAATCTAATTGTCCCGATAAACTTTTTCACGAAGTTCTTGAGCCGTGAGCGATCCCCAGTCATATGTTTTGAGCAGCCTGAATCCAAATACCAAAGGACGATTTGTACGACCTGCATTTGAAGACAGACAAATATGGATAACTAAAATATGTGGATCCCCACGTGAAACTGGGGTCCGTTTGGTTAGCATTCACAAATTTAGGAGCAACAGAGTTTGCTAATACTGAAGTCTCTACAGTGGGAACAATCCTAGAGTCAGCAGATGGACTATTTGGAAGGCATTGTGTTCCTAGAGACAAAATTCGACCTGTTGGCCTCCATTCTTTAACTTTCACAAACCTATGATCATTCAACTTAGGTAATGGACATTTATTTCCTAAACTGAATTTTCTTCCAGTGGGTCTCCATTGATACCCAACAGTAGCAAAAGTTTTTCTTGTTGCCTTCCAAACTTTCTTACATCTTTCAGTCTTCCTAACATACTTAACTTGGGGTGGTGCATGAGATATCAGAAATGACACAACACAATCATCATGATTAGCAAAAATTAAGCATTTGTCACATGTTTTACAGACCGCATTAGAATTTGAATTAATTACAGTACTTTTGATACTAGAATCAACACGATTCAATCTAGTCATTACAAACTTATTGTTCCTAGGTTGGGTTTCTACACTCTCCTTGTGATCACTATTAGCTGGCGCAGTCCTATCTTTCCTTTCATTGCCTCTAGGCTTTGACTCGCAAGCTTGGGTGTCACATTTTACTCCTGTAGAAGTAATGATAGGAACATTAGTTTGTTTCACTGTCACGTGCTTTCCAGATTTTGATGTGCTGGGTTCTGATATTCTTGATGGCAAATCAAAGGTTACATGCTTGTTTTTAATAGTGGATGATGATGCACCTAATCTATCTCTTAGGTTGCTAGACTTGGGACCCGTGCCAATGGCATATTCTAACTGTTCCTGGATCCTTTTTGTGAGGACGCAGGCATAACCTACTGCCTTATCACGTGGTTTTTCTATTCTGTCCTCTTCCACAACCTCACGAAGAGTATCAAGTCCATCCCTAAGGTGACAGAGATACATTTGATGGACATGTCTGTTGTTTCTCATGGGAAATGGAATAGGCCCCACACCAACCTCGTACATTTTACAAGCAGAGACCTTTGATGCAACACAATTACAAGAGGTGCATGGCATTTTTCCTTTCACCTGAGTCTTAAGATTCTCAATTTCATTTAACAAAGAAGTTATCTTTTCATTATGACTATTTCTAGTAACTTTAATTGAGTCATATAACTCTTTGTAATGCTGTTTAATCTTAGAATTTTCTTCTCGAAAACACTCATTTTCATAATGTAACTTATTGATGGTGTCTTGATATTGAAAATTCTGGAGAATCTGAAGATGAAGGTTTATTGGTGCCATACACATCACATTTGTTGGATTTCAATTGGGCAATTTGGGCCCTCAACAGTCGAATCATGTTTGTGTGAGCTTGATTTTTTTTCATCACGTTTGCTTAATTCAAAATATGTATCAAACTCAGGAGCATCCAAGGATGTCTTGACATTTGATATTTTGCATGTTTCTTCAAAGTGCTGATGTTTGAGTTGCAAATTTAGATAATCAACCTCGAATTTAGAAAAACGTTTAACCATGTTATCATGGTCATCATTTTAAATTTTTTCAAGCAATTTCAAATTCTCCCCCTCAAGCTCAACAACACGATTCTGGGTAACATCTAAAGCAATAGCATACTCATGAAATTGACAAGCAGATAATGCAGAATCAATAGCAGTATAAAACACATCTTGCTCAATACATCTAGCAATCAAGTTGTCATTGGCGATGAGTATGTTTTTCCTTTCAATCTCACGACTCTTAAGTTCTATTGCACATTGAGTTACCTCATTTTCCATATCTTTAAACACTACTTTCATTTCATTTATTTCGGTTTTAAGGGCAGTTTGCATCCCTTCAAAATGTTCATTAAGTAGTTTAAAGAATGGCATGACCTCAGTCAAGTAACACCTTTTTGCATGCTCAAAACACCTTTCCCCCTCAGTAATTCCTGTTGGTGTGATTCTCTTCTTACATGTTTTATCAAAATCAGCAAATAGTTGCCAAAGCACGTATAAGCTAATTAAGGTTTTGCATTCAGTGGGAAGAGACAAAGGAACCAAATTCCTAGGTGTATTGGGAGGATACACCGTTATGGACGCAACTTTTCTAATGTATGGGGTGTTGGCTTTAAGTTTATCTTCCTTTAGCTTTTCTATATCTTGTGACCAAAATATTTGTTCAGGTGTTAACTTCTTTTGAGGAGCAAACACAGTCAAACGATTCTCCTCATAATAATCATGGGGTTTGACTATTACTCGTTTGGCTATGCACATGGGATCCCTCATTTTCTCATTCATTTTTTCTCTTTTTCGCACTTCTATCTCATCTGCCTCATTCAAGGATACAACCTCAGGTGGTTCATGATTGGGCATAATCATCACTTTGGCATCATATAATGCAGGTTGGGCTACCTTAGCAATCTTAAGAAGAGCTAATTGAGATTCACCTACATTGCTTTCACTATGCTTGTCACTTAACTTTTTGTGCTTATGAATCATTTGGGCAGTCTGTCTGGTTTGGTCTTGTGTGTACAACTTATCTTCAAGTTTATTCTTTAATGTTTTGAGTCTAGAGAAATCATCTAAGATTTTAGATTCTTTTTCTTTGAATTCTAGCTTAAGCCTATTTACACAATTCTGTACTTCCTGGTTTTGTTTGACAGACATATCTAGCTGGCTTTTTAAAGAATTCAACTCTTGTTTTAATGTTTCTTATCTCACTCTAGAGTCTTTTATAAGAGTACGCAACTGACCTTCCATTTTCTACTCACGTTCAGTTAGTTCAAACTTAGCAACCTGTTCATACATAGCTACTTCTTCCTTATAGATGTTTAGTCTAGTGAACAAGTTATCACTAGGAGCAAGTACAGTGTTTTCATGCCACTCACATGCATTATCAACGTCACATGTATTTTCTAAGGCACACACGTTATTAACAACACAAGCATTATTATCAACAGAAGATTCTCCATCTTGTACATCAGGGACGTTGTTGTGAGTCAAATATTGTTTATATGGGATCATATTGCTATTTTCCATGTCAACATTATTTGAGTCAGAAACATCTCCCTGTTGTACTTCGTTGGGAATCTTTTGTTCATCAACTATTTTATATGTGTCGTAAAGTTTTAGTACCTCAGAAATCACAGATGCATTTGAAGAACCAGCTTGTCGAGGTGATGATGTCAAGGATGACAAGTTAGCCATGAAGACTGTTTGAGCCGTTGGTTCATCATCCACATCAGAGTCAAATGCATCACAATCATCAGGTTTGAAGATGTTGGGATCGTTGAGTGCTAGATCCTGAACTGGTTGCTCATCCACATCTTCATCAAAAGTATTTCCCCCATCACCAGCCAAAAACAACAATTCTTCCTCATCCAATACAGCTCCATTCTCTTGAGCCTGCATCAATAGCATCTTGTCCTTGAAGTAGTCTGAGTTCTGAGGACGCTTTGGTTGATTGCAGTTTCTGGCAATGTGTCCTAGTCCTCCACAATTATAGCACTTGAGCTGTTTTCCCTGCCTCTGATTGGCATTCCTTGCTCTTTTTTTCCCAATACCTCGACCCATATTCCTTCTTGCTCTCCCTTGCACATTCTGGACCACAATTTTCCCATCCTCCACCATTGCAAGATTGCGTGGGTTCGATGAATTTCTTAGTTGATTGTTGGTCTGAGGGAGAACTGCTTTGAATTGTTGAACCAGTAATGATACTTGGTTGGTGAGGTTATCGATCATTTTGTCGGTCTGAGAATAGCCTGAATCAAGTTGAGAACTCATAGCAGAAGATGGTGATTGAAGTTGAGAATAACCTTGGTTGGATGAGAGTTGGGTGTTTGGTAAAGCATTTGCCATAAAGGCCAGTGGATCATTAGGAGTTGTAGGATTTAACTTTTCTCTTAGCACCCGATCAAAGGCAGCATGCTTCTCATGCTGTTGGAGGTAAGCATACAGTTGTTCATAGTTGGTGTCCCTCAGTCCTTTGTTGAGTTTGATAGCAGTGACGAATCTATCCCATTCTGGAGTCATGTTGTTTACAAACTTTGAGTTAAGTTGTATGTTAGGCATAGTCATTCTTATTATCCTCATGTCATTCACCAACTTATGAAATCTCACATAGTAGTCTGTGATATTCTCTCCTGGGTTCATTTTGAAGTGTTCAAACTCATCATACAGTTGAGATTCCCGGTCTTCCTTTGTGAGTTCTGACCCAGCTAACAGCATCTTTACATTGTCCCACACTGCTTTGGCTTCTGTGTTGAAATTGATGAGTTTGTAGACATCCTTTAGCAAACCTTGTATGATGATATTTGAGGCTCTAATGTCAGCATCATACCTCTTCTTTTCCTCTTCAGTAAGGTCATTGTAAGTACGAGGTCTGTCAATTCCAAATGTGACTGTGCCATCTTCACCAGTAGTAACAGCGTCTCTGGTGGTACCCATCTGAAATGGTCCATCATCAATGGACTTGAGGATGTTTGCTCCATTCTCTTTTCCCAAGCAGTAAAGCCGTATTCGTTGTGCCCATGACTCATAGTCCATCCTGTCTAGCATAGGTGGACGGGTATCGGACCCTGCTGCTTGGATATCATCTGATGCGGTGCTTGTCATAGTGGCCATAAAGATTACGGGATTTTACAGGTCTTGTGATTTAACCGAGAAATCGAATCTTTCGCGGGACTTTCTAAAATCACCAAGAAACAAACCGTAAACTAAGAGTAACTTGCCACTACAAATCGCAATAGACAAATCACTACCCTGAAGATACAAAACGCAACAGACAAATCGCTAGTCTGATAAGACAAATCGCTAGTCTGATAATACAAACCGCAACAGACAAGTCGCTACTCTGACGGAGACAAGTCGCTACTTTGATGGACACAAATCGCAATAGACAAATCGCTAGTCTGATAATACAAACAGCAACAGACAAGTCGCTACTCTGACGGAGACAAGTCGCTACTCTGACGGAGACAAATCGCTACCCACAAAACGCTAGTCACTAGAAGACAGAGCTGTCACTATCTTGGTCAAAACGCTACCCACAAAACGCCAGACAAGTCGCTTTCGTAGCGATTTGTCATTTTTTCCAAATCCGGTAAAGAGACAAAACGCAATTTCGAGAAACCACAAAACGCTACTTTCACCTTCCCAGCAATACACAAAATGCTACTATGAACGTCTTACCGAGAGACAAAATGCTACGAAGAACACTTCACTACTACCACTCGAATCTACCAGAAACCACCACACAAAGCACGCCTATTTGTTCCCCCAGCCCCGGAGAGATGCAGAACTCTTTTTTTTCCGGCTTTTGACTTTTTGAAGGGAGTTCTAACGATCGTAGCGTAGGCCTAGCTGGGAACTCAATGAGACTCTATGGGCCTAGCAAAATAAAAATTGGGATAGGATCTCCCCACCCCCTCAAAATATCTGTGATTCCAAACACCAAATACTACTTCTACTCTATCCCTAAGCAAGAAAGTACAAGATCTAACAACATCTATCCACTAAACATGACGTAAAATGGATTTTTGAGAAACTTTGTATTCGAACCAAAAATGCCCCAAAACAACACAAATCCGTGAATATACCCTTATGTGAACCTAACCATGGCTCTTGATACCAATTGTAGTATATTCACTAACAAAGAAACACACGATTAGGGCAAGAATATGGATCGAATAGAGTATAAGTTAGAGAGAGAAGTAGAAGGTTGGGAGCCTTTGTAGAGAGAGAAAGTGAGTTGTATGATTAAATGAGAGAAAGGTCCAACCCTCTCCACATGAGGAGAGGGGTTTATATACTACACGACTTGACTAAATATTATGCCCCTAGAGGGCTGTGGAGCTAGCTGACAGTGGGTAAAGACCCGACCCACTCCACAATAATAATAACTAATCTACTACTAATATTACTAATAATACTACGAGCTATGATGTGCTAATAAGTCCTCGGGGTGATCGAGTCTTCAACTGAATATTTATATTCCTAACAAAATAGATTGGGTTTTATTTCAAAATGTGTTTATGAAAAATGGGTAAGAAAAAAAATTCCCAATCTTTGACTTTGATCAAAACAGAATTATGGACATAGATTAAGAAGAAAAATGAGATAGTAAAACATGTTAATAGAAAAGTGAAATAGTCATCTTAAAAAATCATTTTTCCAAAATGTGAAGTTTCTGTATATTTTTAAAGATACTAGATTTTTGACAACAAATACCATTAATCCTAGATTTTAAAAAATGGTTGTTAAAGATCTCATGCTCAAGGGAATTGGTTAAGGCTATTGTCACATGCTACCCTTTTCTACATATCCTATGGTGATGACGAAATTCTATATGTTTGATGCGAGAGTGTTGAATGGGGTATAACCTAACATCTATAGCTCCTTTGTTGTCGCACACTTATCTAACTTGATGCCATAGTCTACGAGAGCTTGTTTCATCCATAGTTTTCTAACGCGAGAAATCTAATCTTACTTCTATGTTAATGATTAATCCACTTAACTCATTTCACTTCATCACCATGAGTTTTCTAATAGTGGACATAGAAGATTTCCATTTTAAACGTTATAGCTTAAGAGGGCCAAAGGGAAAAGAACAAGTGATTCTAGGTTATAAGTAGATTCATATAAGCTATTATGTGTATATATATAACTAGGCATTATGAGCTAAATAGGCATGAAATAACTAGTCATTAATCTAAGCATATATTATAACAATGAGCTTAAAAAAAAAAGCGTACCTTTTAGTCTTCAGTAGATTTTCTTTAAATACTTCAAGGTGTTATATTGACTTATAGAAGCCAATCATAGATGAGTTTCCAAATTATTCAATGAGTGACGATTTAGCCACTTGGTCCCCATTGTCTCATTTGTCCAAAATAGTTTGAACCAAACATGGTTTGCATTTGCATGTATGGTGGAAGTATTACCCAAGGATTAAAACTTGGTTGATGTGAATAATTCCACATTGGGTGACTATTATTCGGAAAGTTTTGTCTACCTTGATTTCTTCTAGGTTGAGGGGTTTTAGGCCGAGGATGAGGATTATTTGATCTATTTGGAGGTGGAGTTTTGGATCTTAATTTTGGTTTAGAAAATCCGGTTTTGGTTTTTAACGATGGTTTATAAAAGCTTTTTACTTCCTCATCACTAGCAATGGGTATTTTTCTATCTTTTATAAGTATATACTTAGGTTTTGACTCTAACAGTTTTTGTTTACTAGACTCACATTCAAACTTTACATTTTTATTTTCACTATTTGAAATATCGATTGAATTGATTCCTAGACCGGTTTTATCTTCGGATGATCTTTGAACACTTATTATTTTCTTAAGTGAGTTACTACTATTTTTAAACTTGTCAAGTTTGAAAATTTCATCTTTAAGTTTTTCATTTTCATTTTTGACTTCTAAGCATGTTTTGCATTCTATAAAAACTTCTTTTCCTTTTTCCAAATGTTTTAGTTTAATTTTTAATTTGAGTACTTCATTTTTTAATCGACTATTAATATGTTTTAGTGACTTATTTTTAGCTATAACCTTTTGACCTAATTTGCATAACATATTATATTCATTATCTAGGTCTTTTTCATCTAATGATTGATTTTCATCACTAAAGTATTCGGTTTCGGAAAGTACCTCATTGGATGCCTTTGCTATAAGACATTTTTCATCTATTGTTATTTCTTTCTCATCTTCATCGCTATCACTCCATGCTCCTCCAACGAACGCCTTTTGATTTTGATCCCTTGACATCATTGGAAATTTTTCGATGAGGTGATTTGGGTCGCCACATTTATAACACTTCCTTTCGCTTTTGTCCTCTTTGTATCTTTGGAATGCCTTTCTTTCATCATGTGGTTGTCTAACGAATCTTCCTCGTCTTTTAAAGAATTTCTTGAAGTCTCTTACGGCCATAACATATTCTTCGTCATTGCTTTCGGAGGTTGATCTATCCTCGTCACTAGATTCCTTCCTAGCTTTCAATGCAATTGACTTGCTTTTCTCTCTTTTACCTTTGACCATCTCGGAGTCTTTCTTTATTATTGCTTCGTAGACCTTCAAGTTGCCGATCAATTCGTCAAGTTGTAGAGTTGACAAATTCTTTGATTCTTCAATCGCCGTAACTTTAGCTCGCCATTTTGGATGAAGAGCCCTAAGAAATTTCCTAACAAAATTCTTACTAGAAAAATTCTCATCAAGTGCTTTTAAACTTGTGATGATAATGTTAAACCTAGAAAAAGCATTATCTATTGATTCCTCTTCCAGAATCGTAAATTGTTTATATTGTTGAACAAGAAGATCTATTTTATTATCTTTGACTTGACTATTACCTTGGTGAGTGATTAGCAAAGAGTTCCAAATTTCTTTTGCGGTTTTACACATAAAGATTCTTTCATATTCTTTGCGTGGTAACGCATTATAAATTACCATTTTAGCCTCATTATTTTTTGTTAGCTTCTTTTTCAAATTATCATTTTGTTTTTCAAAAGGTACAATTTCATCTATTTTAGTTAAAGGATAATTTTGAATAGGGGGAAAATCACCATAGGTAATAACATGCCAAAGATCAAGATCTTTTGATTTCACATAAGTTTCGAATCTATTTTTCCAATAAAGAAAACCATCACTTTCAAATAGTGGTGGTCTTTGCATAGATTGCCCTTCTAAATATTTTTCGGATTCCATAGATCGTTTCAAGTTTTAAAATACAATTTATTTTAAAAATCTTGTTTGACGTGGCTCTTGATACCAATTGTGGAAAACTAGAAGGGGGGTTGAATAGTTTTACGTCTTTTTAATTTATTATAAAAACTTTGTTTATTTTTAAAAACTTAGATTCGAATTTATGTGAACTCAACTCTTGAACAATATGAACAAATATAAGTAAATCTAAATTAACAATGCAAGTAAAGTAATGAAATGAAATGAAAGATAGAGATGGAAAGATCGAACCGCGAGACAAAGGATTTATAGTGGTTCGGCTACAAGGACACCTTCCTTGCCCTACTCCACTCCTCGAGCACCTAACTCGAGAGTTTTCTTCACTATGTCAACAAGCTCCCTTATGGCGGAGAAAACCTTACACAACTTTCGCTTACACCAATTTTACGACACAAAGCTAAATGTCGAGTTCTAATCGTAGCTAGAACCAATCTCACAACTTCAATCACAACTTCTTCACGACTTCTTCACAACTTCTTCACTACGGCTTCACAACGGCTTCACAACTACTTCATGACCTAGCACTACTTATATACTCTTCTACTTCTTCACACCTTCACTACTTACACACCTTAACTTCTTCACAACTTCACTACTTACACACTAATCTAGCCTAAACAATTATGCTCACACCTATCTAACAAATATACACAACTTATACAAATGAATGAATGATTTACAATTTTGATACACCAACAACTTGGATGGAAGAGATACACCAAGTTGTAATACTTCTTGTCTTGAAGGATAGAAGTATTCTTCTCTTGCACTTGAGAGGTTGAAGCTTTGGATCACTTGAAACAAAAGCTTATAATTATATGATCAAAGGGTTTTTGAAGATATGAAATGAGATCTAAATCAGAAAGTTTTTTTTTTTTTTTTTTTTTTTTTTAAATTTTTTAGTGCAAAAGGTAAGGAAAAATGCCAGGAATGAACCAGTATTTATAGGCAAAATTTACAGCTGGAGGAGCGTGGCCGGCCCCCTTAAATATTAAGGGGACCACCCCTCCCTGAACGGCTATAAATTTTGTCTTTTACTGGGGAAGGTTTTTCTGGAACATTTTTGCCATTTTTGGTTAAAAATTTGAATTCATATATTTATAATGGATTTAATATATTTACTTAATACCAAAAATGATTTTCTAAAAGATATAAAATGTTTGTGACATTTTATAAAAAATCTAGTGATTAAGAAAATGTTCCTTTGATCATATAATGCATTAGGCATTTGTTTATTCATATCTTAAGTGATTAAGTTGTTAAAATAGATATTTACAACTAAATACTTGTTTATGTCATAATCTTTCATTTAATGATTTTACATTTTGTGATTATCAAAACGTAGAGGTATCAAAAAATATTAATAACGTTTTTAGGCATTATTTATATCAACACTGTTGACAATCTCGAAGTCCGAATCTGTAAGTGTCGGATGATTTATTGCTAACTGTTTACCTGCAGGAAATCATGGAGACCGGGAGTACCACTACCACCATTCCATCATGCTCATATCCTGAAGAAAATTTCTCACAAAGACTAAGAGATAACAAAAGTTCAAAGAAGTTAAAGAAAAGTCAAAGATCGAGCAGAACAACATTTCACAAGTTAAAGATTGAAGCTTATAAAGTGAGAAACACTTGAAGAACAAAAGTCAAAAGACATATGAGCATGGTGGAAAAGACTTAAAGACACAATCATCAAAGAACGTCGGTGGAAGGCATATCAATATATTACCGTATCACATCACAACAAGAACAAAGAACAAAGATTCTAAAGACGTCGAAGCCGAAGAAGCAAAGAAGACGTCAAGCAACCTTTGTTGACCAATCCTTAGGAGGAGATTGTTGGGAACACGTTTTGTATTAATTCAAGTATTGGTCATTTAAGGTTGTAAAATCCCAAAGCATGATTGGAACAAAGAATCTAGCAAAGCTATTACACGAAGACTCAAAGTTCAAGACAACAAGCATCAAAGAAGTTTAATGATCATCCATTTCTATTGATGAACCCATAACCCACATGTCACAGAATGAGATCTCAATGATCACCCCTTAGGGGGAGATTGTTGGAAACGCAAAAGTGATGATCATAAATGTAATCAAAGAGAGATCTCAATGATCGTCCCTTAGGGGGAGATTGTTGGGAATGCTTAAAGTGACGATCATTATCGAGTCAATGAGTCTTGTAATATGGTCATGTAATAGCTCGTTAGAATTGGAAAAATATAGTCTACATGATAGTAGAAGTGTGCCGTCTAGTTTAGTCATAGTATTTACGTTAATGTTGAAATAGTGAAATATGTAAAGACGGCACACTTCCCTATTCTCATATCATGGGAGACTATATAAGGTGTAAACCTCTCATTTGAGAGGTGTGGATTGTTAAATGGAAAGAGAAATACTCTCTTATTCTCACTAGTCTCTTTCTCTCTCTAGCTTATAATCCTTCTCTCTCTAACATATAACATAAGTGTGTGATTTGATCTATAAAAATAGGTGACCAACACTCTTCAATGTGAGAGGTTTTGGGATCCTCTTGGAAGCGAGCACAAAGGCAGACACTAAACATGATATCGGGCCTACTTGCCGTTAGGTATAATAAACTTCCTATCATACCTCTATACTTAGTGCTATCCACAGACTCACCTTCTTCATCTTTCATGAGTTTCGTTTTCGTGGACATGGGAGTTTTCATGGGCTTAGACTCTTCTAAACTAAATTTCTTAAGCATCTCCTTAATATACTTAGATTGATTAAAGAAGATACCATCTTCCATTTGTTCTATTTGTAGACCAATGAAGAAATTTAATTCACCCATCATGCTCATCTCAAACTCGTCACGCATGACCTTTGAAAAATCATTGCACAGTTCTGGACAAGTTGAGCCGAATATAATGTCGTCGACAAATATTTGAGCAATGAAGATATGTGAATTTCGTTTCTTCATGAAAAGTGTGTTATCAACCATTTACATGGTATATTCATGTTTAAGTAAGAAAGCTTTTAATATGTCGTACCAAGCTTTGGAAGCTTGTTTAAGATCATAGAGAACTTTCTTGAGTTTATAAACATGATATGGTTTTTATAGATCAACAAATCCAGGAAGTTGTACTACATATACCTCCTTGTTGATAAAACCATTTAGGGATTCACTTTTCACGTCCATTATGTTAGTGCTCACTAAGTTAGATTCTAAGAACTCTACATACTTAATATAACTACTAGTAAAGAAGTTTTGAGAAAGATTACCTTAGCCTGAGATGTTGCCTATTAACTAGTGATCGTGACTATACCATAGTTGTATGTAGAGTAGGATGAGACTAGACTTTGATTTTTTGTCATGAGATTAGTGCACTCACTAATCATAATCCATTCATCGGACTCAAAGTCATTTCTCAAGCATATCAATCTAGCAAGACAGAAACTCAAACATTTGGTCCCCAATATCTCATGGGTCCAAAGTTGTTAGTGTTAAACATCCCATGCATTTGTTGCATTTGGTTAGGATGTTGGAACGGAGGACAAATTTCCCATGGTAAGTAACTTTGTAGTTGACAGTTATTCCAAGTTACGGGATAGTTACTTGGATAACTTTGTCTTCTAAAGTTACCTCTCGGTAGAGGAGTTCTTGACCGAGGTTTAGGAACATTTGTTTTTCTAGGTGAAGGAGTCTTTGATCTAGTATCGGGTTTTACAAATCCAAGTCCGGGGGTTGACAAAGATTTGTAAAATCTTTTGACCTCCTTTTTACCAGTGCTAGGTACTTCAACATTATTAACTACTATGTGACTCGGCTTAGGACTTAAGTTATTTTTTAAAATCGACCCTGTTCTGACTTTAGCACCAGATGGTACCACGGTACCACTAATTTTAGTGGTTCCATCCATACCTTTAATGGTACCGTCCTCTACTATTTCAGATTCTTCAGGTTTTACAAATTTTACTTGTTTAGTTTCACTTGTAGAAGCTTTATTTGGGTCAAATCCTAAGCCTGCTCCGGCATGTTCACTATACCTAACATTTTCAAGCATGTCATTAAGTGCCTTTGTTCCTTTTTCAAATTTGATGACTTTAACGGCATTTTCTTTGAGTTTTTCATTCTCTAGTTGAAGACATATGCATTACCTACATCCAATATCTATTTCTTTATTTTTCTCAAGTCTTTTTACTTGGTCTTTTAGTTCTAAAATTTGCACTTCGAGTTCATGCAATGTTACTTTTAGTGTTTTGTTTCTAGTTATGATTTTAGAACTTACTTCACATAGTTTATTATATTCATCATATAGTATATTATAATCTATTGACGAATTATCATCACTATAATAAGAAGAGTCGGAATGTACCTTATTTGAAGCTTGATCCATAAGACATGTTTCGTCGTTGGGCTTCTTCTCTTCTTCTTCACCGCTATCACTCCAAGAGCCTCCTACGAAAGCTCTTTGGTTGTTTGTTCTCGGTGGTTTAGGACATTCTCTTATAAGATGATTAGGATTTCCGCATCTAAAACATTTCCTATCACTCTTTCCTTTCTTCTCATCTTGGTTCTTTTGGAACGACTTCTTTTCATCACGAGGTTGTCTAACAAATCTACCTCTTCTCCTAAAGAACTTCTTTAAATCTCTAACGGCTAATGCATACTCTTCGTCTTCACTATCGGAATCCGAGCTTTCCTCGTCACTAGACTCCTTTTTGGCTTTCAATGCTAGAGATCTAACTCTCTCACTTTTGCCTTTGACTATTTCAGAGTCTTGCTTGATTATCATTTCATGAACCTTCAAGTTTCCTATAAGTTCATCAAGTGACAATGTCGCCAAGTTCTTTGACTCTTCAATGGCGGTGACCTTTGCTCTCCATTTGAGATGTAGAGCCCTAAGAAACTTCCTAACATAGTTCTTGCTAGAATAACCTTCATCAAGAGCTTTAAGACTAGTAATAATAGTATTAAATCTAGCAAAGGCATTATCAATAGATTCATCTTTCGGAACGGAAAATTGTTCATATTGTTGCACAAGAAGATCTATCTTGTTCTTTTTGACTTGATTATTACCTTGATGAGTGACTAATAAAGTTTTCCAATTTTCTTTTGCCGTGTTACACATAAAAATTCTTTCAAATTCCTTTTCCGGCAAAGCATTATAAATTATCATTTTAGCCTCATCATTTTTGGCTAGTTTTCTTTTAAGGTTATCACTTTGTTTATTATAAGGAACTATTTCATCCCTTTTTATTTCCGGATTCTTTTCAATCGGTTGAAAGTCACCCTCGGTAATAATACGCCAAAGATCAATGTCCTTTGATTTCACATACGTTTCGAATCTTGTTTTTCAATATATAAAACAATCGGTTTCAAAAAGTGGTGGTCTTTGCATAGATTTCCCTTCTTGATATTTGTCGAAATCCATTGACCGATTCAAGTTTTAAAATACAATTTATTTTTAAATCTTGTCTGACCTGGCTCTGATACCAATTGTGGAAAACTAGAGGGGGGGTTGAATAGTTTTACCGGTTTTTAATTAGTTATAAAACTTTTCTTGTAAAAAACTATGATTTGATTCTTTTGTGAAATCAATCAACACTAATATGAACACTAAGCTATACTATCTAATATAAACAATAAGTATAAAGAAATGAGATGGAAAGATCAAACCGAGACAGTGAGATTTATAGTGGTTCGGTCACGAAGCTTTTCTTCGCCATACTCCACTCCCCGAGTACCAAACGCGAGAGTTCTAAGCACTATGTCAACAAAGCTCCCTTCAGGCAGAGAAAACCGTACAACGTCGCTTATCTTTATTTTCGACACTAAGCTAAATGTTGAGTACTAATCTTAGCTAGTACCAATCTACCACGATTCACACGATCCTTACTAAATCACACAATCAACACACTTGACACGATCTACCCGATCTACCCTTGATCCACTTGATCAACACTTAAGCACATAAGCTACAAGAGATCTCAACAAGATCACAATGGTCTACTCTCACAAACTACACACAAGAAAATTCAACTTGGTGAATGCTAGGATACAACAAGTATGTAACAAATGTTACAAGCGCACTAAACTATGACTACAACACTTTGTATCTTCTTAATACTTTGTGTTCTTCTCTTGCACTAGTAGAGGAATGAAGGTGATCACTTGGTTGGATGATAGGATCACTCTTTAAACAAAAGAAAAACTAACTAAATGATCAAAGGAGAGAAGATGTGATAAGAGTTTTAAACTCAGAAAGTTGTGTATGAAAAAGGATGCCCAAAAACTGTGAAGAGGGCTGGTATTTATAGGCAGAAGAAATTTGCCCGTTATAGGGTCATGGTACCACTAAATACCACATGGTACCACTAAATTTAGTGGTACTGTGCCAGACAAGGACGCTCCAATTTTTGTTTTTAGTGGTGAAAGTTTATTTGGTGAAGTTTGGAGCTGATTGATGAACTCAAATAAGTACATTTTATTATCATCATTTATCCTATTTATTTGACTTGTTTTATTATATTATCTATGAGAATCGATACATTAATGTTTACTTTAGTAATTCTCAGGTAAAAACAAGCATTATGTGAAACTTGGCGATTTTTGATTAATTATGGAGCAAAACAAGCAAGATGTCAAAAGCCTACTGAAATCCAGAAGATCAAGCTCGTTCTACTCCAGATACGCCGCATTATACTTCTAACATACGGCGTATCACTATCAAGATTTCACAAGTTACAATCCAAGTACATGCGCCGCATACAAAGACCAAGTTACGCCGCATCTGAAGACGGTGTACGAATATTCCAGAATATATTAATCTTGGACCCCACGCGAAGTTAAGTCAATGCGCCGCATCTATCAACTATATGCGCCGCATCGATCCCTGAGACAGAAACTATAAATACCCCAAGGCCAGACGAATTTCGAGAGCTTAGACTTTGGAGTCTTAGACTTTTTGCATAACCCTAGAGCCGAATTCAGACGACCAAGCAGCACAAGACACACCTTAAACGAAGATACAAGAGCTGTAAGAAGGTCCTGCATGTATTCAATTCATTAAGTAGTTTTGTTTTATTGTATTAGTACGCTTTAATTCATCAGGATTGATGGGCTTGTGTCATGTGACTACCGAAGATCATGCACTCCCCTTAATATTGCTTTCCCATTAATTAAAGTTTATATGTTGATGTCTTTGGTGACTTTTATTAGTGCATTGATAACCTCTGTGTCTAGCTGAGTCTTGCTTGGGTCGCCATGCCCCTTCCTCGCCTATTTATTAGAGACGCTTAAATAAATAGGATAGACATAAGTAATCATTAAGGGTTTACTCGCCGATAAGATTAGAGCCAACGAGAAAGGTTTAATTATATACACTTCATATAAAACTATCAATAAAACAAGTGACAATGCAAGCTACTTAATTATCAGGACAGGTCTTCTTATTGTCTCGAGTATCTATCTGTGTACGTGTGTGCTAATCGCTGATTCGTGCTCATTAGTTTAGTTTTATATTTAATCATAACCAAACCGTGCCAGTCTCTCAGGCTGAAACCCCCTTGCGTTAGATTAGGTTGTATAGCTAACTTAGGATATTAAAATACTGATTAGAATAACTAGATAATACGTTCCACTCTTAGTGATCGACACTCTACTTACCATTATATTCATACTGACCGGGTACACTGCTCGTTAAGTGTGTGTGTTATTGATAAGTCGGCTAAATATAAATTTAAAACTTGAGTAGGCATTAATACTGCTAAACCGCAACGACACGCGCTCGCATCACTGATTTTGGGGGGAAAATAGCTGTTATGATTTTTAAACTTATTTTTCCAATAAAACATTTCTTTATAATTCAAAAATAATTTGTAAAGTTTATTTTTGAAAAAATGTTTTGTCACATTAAAAATGTGAAGTTTGAAACACAAATTCACTTCTTTGATCATTTGTCAAGTTGTAAATTTGTTTGTTCATACCTAGAGTGATTTACGTGGAAACGGAATATTTTGACTAAAAACTTGTTTACGTTAATTTTGACGTAAAGTGTTTTCACATTTTGGTATCATCAAAACGTGGAGTTATCGAAAGATACAAATAACGTTTTTAGAACATTATTTGCATCAACAGTTTTCAAAGAGACCTAGTTTTTCCGAAACATTTACTCCTCAAAAGTTTTCAATGTCAAATGCTTCAAACTTTTCTAAACCAAGAGGAAGTGTTTCGAAGAAGGTTTACACGGGTGAATCTTCAAAACCATTTTCGAAAAAGATTTCTCAGTTTACAACCTATTCTTTTCAAAAAGGAAGGAATCTTTCAAAGAGACCTAATTGTTCCGAAACATTTACTCCTCTAAAGGTTTCAAATGCAAATGCTTCTAAAGAAAAGACTCACATTTTAAAAACTCATCTCTCATTTTACACCGGTAAAGCAAGTGTGGAGACCAAAGCAAAGTTGTTAAAAATTTCCAAATGCTTCAAGCGAAATGAAACATATTTTTCAAACTCCACACTCTCGTTTTACACCGGTAAAACAAGTGTGGAGACCAAAGCAAAGTCGTTCAAACCTTTTAAATATTCAATATCAGAATTGCTTTCGCTGCAACATAAGAATGACTCTGCTTTGAACATTCCAAATACCGGAAGGTTTCCATTTATCACAGAAACAAATCTTCAAAGATAACCGATGAGGTTCAACTCCAAATGGAAATCTTCTTCTTCAGATTTTAAAACTCCAAGAGAGACACCTGGTTTCTCAAACAATTTTCAACAGAAAAAGAGTTATAAATCTCCATTGATTCCACGAGTGTTATTTCAAAATGATACACCGGTTTTCAGTCCTCATTGGAATTCAACATCTTTAAATCAGATTTACACAACTTACAAATGGATTTCAAAATTTGTTAAACCCGTTAGCGCCGTGCTTAAATGGGTTCCCAAGGTTGTTGTCTAATCTAAACTTTTTGACTTCTTAGTACTTCAGCTAAGGACTCAGACTTCAACATGACGACTTGTGCACACATTACAGTGTACAACTCGGGTTTCAAAGAAAGGAAAGTGCCTTGCTAAACCATTCTTTAAAACCAAACGTGCACTTATCCTAAAAACAAGAAGCAAATTCTTCTCTTGCTTGAGCTATTTTAGAAAAACTTTCAAAATCTTTAAGCTCAAGTCAATGGTTGTTGATCAAATGTTAGATAACACCGCGATTTTTCAAAGAAATGACCCTATTGTACGTTTTGGTGCGACAATCCTAACAGAAAAGAAGGTCTCATACAAGGTTTATCAAAAACTTCTTAATCTTGAGCAATATTTGTTCAAAAATTTTCAAAAGGTTTTTCAAAACTTTTCAAAATTTTGCTCAAGATTTTCAAATCTTTACTCCCCAATTCGCTCCAAAGTTTAAAAATGTCAAAAAATATGCTAGTTTTGAGGGGGAGTATTTCAAAATATAACGTTTTAGTTACCTTGAAGCAAAATTTATTCAAAAAATTTTCAAACTGAAATTTCTAAATCTTTCAAAATTTTGCTTCAAGAAGACTCCTTCCCTTGAACTTTAAAAAGTTTAAAATTCTCAAAACATATGCGAGTTTTGAGGGGGAGTATTTCAAAAACAAATATATTCCAAAAGTTCATGCAAATCCGTTTCTCCCTATTAGCTTTCCAAAAACAAAGATTTTAATCAATCGGTATCAAAAATACCATAGAAATGCTATTTTTGATGGGGAGAAATGTGATTAAAATGTGATCGTCATGATATCTCAAACATCTCGACTCAGAAATCCTGCAATAACTATATTTGGCGTTGTTCTGTATAAAAACTTTGGGTTGTCCTGTTAGACTATAAATTTTGTAAGTCGTCTTAGGATTACTAAACTATAACGGGGAAGAGACAGAAAGAGATTTGTTTGAAAAATCCTTCTCTCTTTACCCAATTGTAATATATTTTCATGAGAATGTGCTTCCATTCTGATGTTATAAAAAGCTTTGTTTATGGCTGTGATTACATACAAAGGGGATAATTTATGTAAGATCACCCCTAAAATCATATTTTATTCAGTTTGTGGATTTTTTTTCACTATGATATCTATGACATTACAACCCTTAATCTTTATAGCCAATTGGATTCGCATAATGGGTATCTCCGCATCACCCTGACAAAACTCTCCTTCATGTTGTTATATCTTGGACAGTTGCAGGAGTAGTATAATATCGAGTTTGATCATAAAATATGAAAAGGTTGTAAAGTTCTGAAAAATGTTTAGATTGTGTTGGTTGTAGCAAACCGGCCAAAACCATCTACACCATTTAAACTGGTGATGGTGGCGGCTAATGCAGATGGTGTTGGTTGTAGCAAACCGATCAGCAAACAAGCATGCAATCGTCGACTGGTAAAACACGATGGAGATAATGATATATGTGCTCCGGACCGCCGGCCAAAGCCAACCGCCGGAAAAATTAAAGTAGCCGAGGCTAAGTGTTTTTTTTTTTTTTTTTTTGAAAGAGCGGAAGGTATTTTAGGGTTTAGGATCACTGGCTGATACCATTTAATCGTGTAATGTTTTCATATCCATTCATAATAGAGATTTGGTACATATATAGTGATACCACGGTTATTCTAGAACCCGGGCTTGAGCCCAATAGAAAATATATATCCTTCCGAAAATGCAAAATTGCATATATATCCAAAGCATGCATAAAAACCATTATACTATGTGCATAAAAAAATTGTACAAAGGATATATATATGCAATTATTCACTTTGGGAGGGATATATATGCAATTTGGCCTAGAAAGGGGGATATCACCTAACAGATACATACAAGGTTAGAATAGTTATATGGGATTAGAATTATCATTTTGGTCGTATGGTTTGAAATCTTGAACACTGATATACAAAATTTATCAACGATGGGCTGTATGATGTTAAATGAGCGCTTTGCATCGTTCCAATGCAATGCTACCTGGGGCATAATTCTGATATAAACTCTTCAACTGCACCAGTATCATGATCATCTGAACCAGTATTATGATCATCTGAACCAGTATTATGATCATCATCACTCATTAGCCATACACGCTCTTCAACATAATCATTAACATCACGCTCTTCAACATAATCATTAACATCATCATTAGAATATACTTTAGTCATTCTCGCTTGATGCATCCAATCTTCAATTGGTTTCCTAATTTTAATCCGTTTTATAGTGTTTGCTCGCATTTTCAATAAAAGGGCCGAGTTGTCAATAAGCAGCATATCAACAACTTCCTCCATAGTTGGCCTGTCGTCTGGATAATAGTTGGTACAGAACACCCCGATATCGACAAGTCTTTTCATCAAACTTGAATCGACATCCATTCTTGGATCAATTATGTTTGAATAAGTTCCTTCCATCCAATCTATTTCAACCTGCGATAATTTGACATGAATGTTACTAACTACTCTTATAACAATCTTGGACACACATATTCCATATTCTTTGGTAATTATATTTGAAGTATTCTCGTTTGATAATTCAAAGTATACATACAAGCACAAGTCTGCCATGATAGAATCTAATCATTCTTACTTGACGCTTATTGCGCACGAAAGTTCCGGGAGCCGACTCATATGATCTACGCCCACTGATAGTTTCCAAAACCAACATACCAAAACAATAGACATCACACTTAGTTGACACCCGTAAAGATTGGTGATGCTCTGGTGCAACGTATCCTCTGTCAAATAAAAGTATCAGTCCTTACCAACAATCCAAGGTATTATAATTATATGTTTAGTGCATAAGATCACTAGATTACTTCTTTCCATTGCTCATCAACATGAACGCAGTCAGTCTCGTTGATTAACTTTAACATCCATTGCTTTTTTAAACTTTAACATAGGAATTTTTTTAGAAAATGGCTATGTACTTACTGGCTCCCGTGAACATTATCCTCAGTATGAACGCAGTCAGTCTCGTTGATTAACTTTGATAATCCAAAACTTGACAGTTTGGGGCAATAACTTTTATCTAAGAGAATGTTTCTAGGTTCTATATCACAATGTATGATCCGAATGGGGGCTTGCTTGTGAAGGTAAACAAGTGCCCTAGCAATACCTAGTATTATTTTGTACCGTTTATTCGATTCCAAAAGAGTACACATAGGATCTACAAACAAAGATCACATAACATATGTTTGTTAGAATATAAATCATCAAGTTTCATAATATTTACATATAAGAAGGTTAAAAACAGTGATTGACTGCTCTTAAAATCTGTCACAAGTTCCCACGAGTTGCAATATGCTTTGAAAAAGAAAACTCATACCAAATATTAAGCGATCGAGTCTTGAATGATGTGCAAACTCATAGATGAGGAACACTTCTGATCCTTCAATGCAATATCCAACCAACTTGACCAAATTATCATGTTCAAGCTTTACAAGTATTGATGCTTCATTCATATATTGTTCAATAACTCTTGGGGTAATGCGAGTCAGTTTAGAAATTGATATATCATGTCCATTTTGTAGCCTTCCCTGAAAAGAGGAACCAAGTTGGGAGTTTTAACAACTGGAAAACCATATGAAATATGTCAATAGATACATATATGACATGGATACCTTGTACATGATGGAATAATAATATCCATGATCGACCTTATTAGCGTCTGAGAAATTTGTTGTAGCAATGTTGATAGTATTAAAATCAAAACGACTAAATATCGCATTTTCACTTTGAATACTATCAAAGTGTAACTCCAAGAATTTTAAACTTCTTTCTATATCTACATGTAACAATAAATAAATAAAGACTAACATACAAGTCATTAGATACGCAAACGATAAAACAATGGTATGTCACAATAATTTTTTCATTTATTTAAAATCTATCTGAATGGCACATTATTTTCTACTAATACTTGGGGTGTTGCAAAATTTAAGAGGTAAATAAACGGGTAAACACAGAGATATCCCTATTCAGGCCACCCGAGGAAAGTCGAGCCTTATTGGTTCTGACGTACGCGGTCTAACCGGTATTCCTGTGGCCGCTTCGAGACTCTTCCCTGGCCATCACAAACCTAACGAGGTTTGAACCCTGATCTCTTATGAGACCTTCGAGGCGCCTTACCACTAGGCCACCTTGGAGATGGTTGTAAATTGTTGAAGTAAAACCTTGTAGGAAGGTCCCACTTCTATGTATCGTCCTCCGGAGTGACTCCTTCGGACCTTGTGAGCTGCTACAAACAAGAAAGAACCCGTTAGAAGGAGTCTCGAGGCCGGAGCCCCGGGACCACCCTCCGACGGTCAAGTCAGTTCTCTGCTATATAGGTAACTCTAGAGAGAGAAAGTAGAGAGAGGTAGGAGAATATGTGTGTTTATACAACCACCAGGGGTGGTGTATATATAGTACCTGAGTTACTGTAGATGATGTCAACCTAGGGAACATGTCCCCTTAAAACCTGGGTGGTAGATACACGCGCCCTTCAGTCAGACGCGCCTTAAGTACACGCGCCCTTCACAGGATGAACGGTAGGGATGACGGTACCGGATGAACAGCAGGGATGAAGGTACCGGATGAAGGGTAAGGGGTGAAGGGTATGACCGAAGGGTAAGGGATGAAGGGTACGGCCGAAGAGTATGGATGAACAGCAGGGATGAAGGTACCGGATGAAGGGTAAGGGATGAAGGGTATGGCCGAAGGGTATGGATGAAAGGTACGGCCGAAGGGTAAGGGATGAAGGGTACGGCCGAAGGGTATGGATGAACAGCAGGGATGAAGGTACCGGATGAAGGGTAAGGGATGAAGGGTATGGCCGAAGGGTCCGGAAGAGGCATGTCATTCGGACACATACACCAACATGTCCCCCCCAGTATTGTAGTATCGGTTGAAGACTGATGGTGCAATACTTAAATAACATCTTTACAGATGAACGGTACATGGCGTTCAGACACATACACCAACATGCCCCCCCCAGTATTGTAGTATCGGTTGAAGACTGATGGTGCAATACTTAAATAACATCTTTACAGATGAACGGTACATGGTGTTCAGACACATACACCAACATGTCCCCCCCAGTATTGTATTATTAGTAAAGGACTAATGATGTAATACTTACGGAATGTTATCACGATCCGCTCACGAGAGAGGGAATGTTTTCCACGATCCATGAATGAATAACCCGGAGTGATTTCACGATCCACTCACGAGGGAGGGAGTGTTTTCCACAATCCGATGGATGAATAATCCGGAGGGTTATCACGATCCACTCTCGAGGGAGGGAGTGTTTTCCACAATCCGATGAATGAATAATCCGGAGGGTTATCACGATCCACTCCCGAGGGAGGGAGTGTTTTCCACAATCCGATGAATGAATAATCCGGAGGGTTATCACGATCCACTCCCGAGGGAGGGAGTGTTTTCCACAATCCGATGAATGAATAATCCGGAGGGTTATCACGATCCACTCCCGAGGGAGGGAGTGTTTTCCACAATCCGATGAATGAATAATCCGGAGGGTTATCACGATCCACTCCCGAGGGAGGGAGTGTTTTCCACAATCCGATGAATGAATAATCCGGAGGGTTATCACGATCCACTCCCGAGGGAGGGAGTGTTTTCCTCAATCCGATGAATGAATAATCCGGAGGGTTATCACGATCCACTCCCGAGGGAGGGAGTGTTTTCCTCAATCCGATGAATGAATAATCCGGAGGGTTATCACGATCCACTCCCGAGGGAGGGAGTGTTTTCCACAATCCGATGAATGAATAATCCGGAGGGTTATCACGATCCACTCCCGAGGGAGGGAGTGTTTTCCACAATCCGATGAATGAATAATCCGGAGGGTTATCACGATCCACTCCCGAGGGAGGGAGTGTTTTCCACAATCCGATGAATGAATAATCCGGAGGGTTATCACGATCCACTCCCGAGGGAGGGAGTGTTTTCCTCAATCCGATGAATGAATAATCCGGAGGGTTATCACGATCCACTCCCGAGGGAGGGAGTGTTTTCCACAATCCGATGAATGAATAATCCGGAGGGTTATCACGATCCACTCCCGAGGGAGGGAGTGTTTTCCACAATCCGATGAATGAATAATCCGGAGGGTTATCACGATCCACTCCCGAGGGAGGGAGTGTTTTCCACAATCCGATTCTTGAAACTGTTATGCGTGTGGAACCTCATACATTTATTCCGTAAGATAACCGATGGGCTCAGATTAGAGCTAAACGTAAGATATCCGAACCGTAAGATAACCGTTGGTCTTTCTGCTATAATGATACGTATGGCACCACTTTTGGGGTACCATACGGGCGACACACGCCGTACGGGCTTTTTGCCTTAATGATACGTATGGCACCACTCTTGGGGTACCATACGGGCGACACACGCCGTGCGGGCTTTTTGCCTTAATGATACGTATGGCACCACTCTTGGGGTACTATACGGGCGACACACGCCGTACGGGCTTTTTGCCTTAATGATACGTATGACCTCGTACAATTTTCCCTGCAGAGCGGAACATGAAAGCTCTTGCCTTTTCCGTTAGATGCGAAAGATATAATATTTCACATGTATTAATACATAAAAGAGTCACGATGTGACCATAACATAACCGATAGAGTTGTCATACTACTATACTCCCCCCAGTTCAACGGTGCTATTACTTGTTAGTATCGTTGAACTTGAAATCTATTTATGCCACAGACATCCTCATTACAATGAGACTTTTAACGCCTTTTTTTTTTTACAATGCATCACATGATTTCAAACTCAAAGACCATAAAACAGATTATGTAATTTCAGAGTACAAGTTTGAGCCTTTAAAAGTTGAATGTGAGTGAAAAAATTGACGTTGGTCAATTATTTTTATTACTGAATATGCACTATGCGGCTCATCCTCGAATATAAGAAAAACAATTTTGATTCTTCAACCACTCCCGCGGGTTAACCCAGCATGTTAATATATAAATCATTTTATTTTCACATTCCTTCTTCGTAAAACTTCACCTTCTTCCAAAACCTTCATATGTTATTTTTAAGATCTAAATGATTCACAGGTGATAAATTCAATGATTGTCGGCGGACTAGGCCAAAAGTAAAATGATGATGTGTCTTAACAGTGAGTGTTGTTCTTTTGGATCAAGGAATACTGATGATATGTAATACTTTTATTGACGAGTCTATTTTTATCTAAAATCTGTAATAGTAGGTTCGCTTTGTTGACAAAAGAAAACCGTATAGGTTAAATAGGCGCGGACACTTCTACTTAGAATAAGTCACTGATAACTCAATTGATGAGACGGAGGCATGATAACTGCAACATTTATACAAAAGTGTACGTGTGTTGTTATAGATATAGGATATTAAGTTTTTAGCAACCGGTAAAATGCGAAAACTAATATAATGATGAAGCACGTCTTGCGGACGTGACGAAGGTACTCATCCATATTTTATACAAATACAGTCCTATCTCGAGGACAAGCATCTTTAATCGAATATCCCTGAAGTGATGCCTATATTTTTTTTTTTTTTTTTTTTTTTTCAAAATAAATAAAAATATCAAAGCTTGTCTTGACATATATTTACATTTTCTCAGTTCTCATGCAAAGCATGAAGTTAAAATATGGCCACCTTATTGTAAAACAATAGTGAACAGACAATTAAAATATTGCCAAACCATTAAAATAATAATAGAGCAAAGGATAGCGTTTTAGCTACACCTGGCATGGATAAGATTTCATATCTTATCTAACAACCTTCACTTTTAAATAATTTGCTTCCAAACTTGTCATATTCACACAATGACATAGAAAGAGAAACATCATCAAATTTATGATGATCATTTTAAAGTTATGTCAGCTTTAGAAAACGCCTGAGCCGAAAAACTTAGACCTTCGGAAGCCGGAGCACAGAATCAATCCGGGAACAAAAGTTGGATGATCGGAGGCCGGAGAACAAGCATCAAACCGAACAACACAAGTGATGGTCGGAGGCCGGAGAACAAGCATCAAACCGAACAACACAAGTGATGGTCGGAGGCCGGAGAACGAGTGTCACATCGGAGAACTCAATTTGATGTCGGACGCCGGAGAACGAGTGTCACACCGGAGAACAAAAGTTTGATTGATCGGGCGCCTGAGAACTATCGTGACACTGACGAATAAAGGTTTGACGATGAATCAAGCTGGGGGGTTTTCAAGGCTAATTATCGCGGTCACCAATTTAATATGTATAAGGTTAGCCGACGGATTCTCGAAAAAGGTAGGAAAGTATAAGCCGCAATTCCAACGTTTTACAAGTACCCAGAGATTTAAATTTATCTAAGGGTCAGAGATTGGTTTTTAACGTCAGTTATATTTAAGTCGGGGGTCAAATAACCGAAGGATAAGCATTTGTATGAGGTATACCGAAGGCCCCAAATATCCCATGCTTGAAGCTTTTAAAATGAGGGGTGATTCAAACTCTAAGCGAAGATGATGAGCTGGGTATAGATCCCGATGCTGAGAGCCTTTACGCCTGGTATCGCGAGGACTAGAGCTCATCTAACCGGGCTACCAAATGAGAAAATATGTGAACTCATGTGGTATTTGTGACCGGTGTTATGTGATGAGAAAACAGGAGAGTAACGAGGTGAGCCAGTTTTAGCAAACGTTTATCATAGAGAAGCGTTGCAGTTGCCGGAAACTGGTGGAGTTGTTGGCAGTGAGGAGTAAAGTAAATACTTCTTTTTTGTGATCGGTCATTCGTTTGTGCGAGAAATAAAGTAAAAATATCATTTTTTGTTGGTCATGTGAAGTAGTGAAGGACATGATGGCATAATGAGCGAAGATTCTAGCTAATATATATATCGCAGATTCTATCTGATTTGTATATGAACATTCAATGTACAATTATAGTTCCAAGACAATCTAGGCCCAAAAAGATATGATAAAAGAATAAAAAAGGGATACATACCAAGCATTGTACACTTAGTCCAATGGTTAGGCATTGGCTTCTTAACCAGGAGACTCAGGTTCGATTCTTGCCAAGACCCATTTTTGCATATTATTTTCCAGCCGCCACATGTCACTCAGATGAAGGGTTCACCTCGGAATGAACCATACCGAACGGGAGGATGACGGATGAACCACCTCCGAATGAACCACACCGAACGAGGATGATGAAGAACCATCTCCGAATGAACCATACTTAACTGAGGATGATGAATGAACCGCATTCGAATGAACCATACCAGAGGATGATGGACGAACCATATCCGAATAAACCATTCCGAGCGGAGGATGATGGAGGAACCACCTCCGAACGAACCATACCGAACGAAGGATGACAGACGAACCACCTCCGAACGAACCATGCCGAACTGAGGATGACGGATGAACCACCTCCGAAAGGGTGGATTGGAAGCGAGACCTATCATTCTCAACTCCGGTAGAGTGAATGACGGGTCCCACGGATGGCGCCAATTTGTTGAAGTAAAACCTTGTAGGAAGGTCCCACTTCTATGTATCGTCCTCCGGAGTGACTCCTTCGGACCTTGTGAGCTGCTACAAACAAGAAAGAACCCGTTAGAAGGAGTCTCGAGGCCGGAGCCCCGGGACCACCCTCCGACGGTCAAGTCAGTTCTCTGCTATATAGGTAACTCTAGAGAGAGAAAGTAGAGAGAGGTAGGAGAATATGTGTGTTTATACAACCACCAGGGGTGGTGTATATATAGTACCTGAGTTACTGTAGATGATGTCAACCTAGGGAACATGTCCCCTTAAAACCTGGGTGGTAGATACACGCGCCCTTCAGTCAGACGCGCCTTAAGTACACGCGCCCTTCACAGGATGAACGGTAGGGATGACGGTACCGGATGAACAGCAGGGATGAAGGTACCGGATGAAGGGTAAGGGGTGAAGGGTATGACCGAAGGGTAAGGGATGAAGTGTACGGCCGAAGAGTATGGATGAACAGCAGGGATGAAGGTACCGGATGAAGGGTAAGGGATGAAGGGTATGGCCGAAGGGTATGGATGAAAGGTACGGCCGAAGGGTAAGGGATGAAGGGTACGGCCGAAGGGTATGGATGAACAGCACGGATGAAGGTACCGGATGAAGGGTAAGGGATGAAGGGTATGGCCGAAGGGTCCGGAAGAGGCATGTCATTCGGACACATACACCAACATGTCTCCCCCAGTATTGTAGTATCGGTTGAAGACTGATGGTGCAATACTTAAATAACATCTTTACAGATGAACGGTACATGGCGTTCAGACACATACACCATGGTAAATCAAATATAAAAAACTAGAAGAGAACATGATACCTGAGTTTTTCCCGTCGGATGTAAAGACAAACATCGGTACCTTCCTACCAAATACGGTGACGCCTCTTGCAGCCTGCCATGTAGTGTTGGCTTTCTCTTGTGAGGCTAGGATAGACTCTAGTCCAAACACAACCTCAGCCATTGTAGGACGGTGTTTAGGATGGGTATGCAAACACCGGTCTGCTATCCGTGCAAACTCCTTTAAGCATTTAGGGGATATTCTCCCCCTTAAACTAGAATCGACAATTTTCTTAATTCTACCTTCTTTAACATAGTTTTGAGCCCATCTTGCCAGACCCCATTGCTCCTCATCAAGACTTCCATCTACTGCTTGTTTCCCACACAAGACTTCAAATAGCACAACCCCAAAAGCATACACATCTGATTTTCTGGTGAGCTTACCTGTGTAAAAGTAATCCGGATCAAGGTATCCAAATGTTCCTTTTACAACAGTGTTGACGTAAGTGGACTGCTGATTTATTGGGCATATTTTGGTCAGCCCAAAGTCTGAAATCTTAGCAGCCCAACTGCTATCTAGCAATATATTTGAGCTTTTGATATCACGATGTATAACTCCATGCGTGATACCAGTACCCGTGTGAAGGTAATCTAGGCCACGAGCGGCTCCTAAGCATATTTTGATTCGTGTCACCCATGACAGAGAAGTAGCACGTTTGTGAAGATGATCTTCAAGGGTTCCACGGCGCATATATTCATAAACAAGGATCATTTCTCGGCCATCATTACAATAACCAATCAAAGACACCAAGTGACAGTGCCTTAACTTAGATAGCATCTCAACTTCTGCCCAAAACTCCTCTGCTCCTTGATTAGAAGTTGAATCCAGCCGCTTAATGGCAACAACCAAACGCCTTTCGCCATTAGAGATAATTCCTTTGTAAACTTTGCCAAAGCCACCACGTCCTATTACCAATGACTCATCAAAGTAATTAGTAGCCTGCTGAATCTCATAAAATGTAAACCGGCAGCAAGGTTCTGACAACTCCAAGGATACAACAGATCTAGCCTCGTGACTGTTAGAAGGCAACATAGTTATTTAGAGTAATGGATAAGAATTGGATTCAAAATGGTATGTTAATGTACATGATCATTAGGGTTACATATTTAAACTAGAGTCATTACATAAATGGATTGTTGACTTGTTTATAGTCAAACATATACAAACTGATATTTTTCTTCCATGAAAGAGACATGTAAGGTAGCATGGTTGAACACGTGGACCTTAAGAAGAATACTACTTCAGGGGTCTATCAGACCTTAAATATTATTGGTGTTTAAAAGATGCGCGCAGTTTCTAAGAAATTAAGAAATGCACAAATGTCTCTAGAAGCAGTAGGTGTTTAAAAGATGCGCAGTTTCTAAGAAATTAAGAAATGCACAAATGTCTCTAGAAGCAGTAACAGCAGCTTTTCTTTTTTTATTCAAAAAAATATAAGGATGGTAATTCTTTTTAGAGTCAATTACCAAAATTGTTGTTTAAAAAAAAAATCAAAAAATAGTTCGGAAAATAATGGCCTTTCCTAAAAAGGTCATGTGCGAATGTGCGAATGATGTGCGAATGTGCAAATGTGCGAATGTGCGACTACATTAGATGTGCGACACGTGTCATATTTTTTAATAATAAAGTACATTGGTAGGTGGTTTTGTCTTATTATTAAAGGTGTTAAAAGACCAAAATACCATCCTTTAAAAATCTCTATCAGATCTAAAAACTCATCTCCCAAAGTGAGATCTAAACTAAAACTCATCTCATCTCCCAAACTCACACAAATAATTATCATCAATCAATCTCGTCTCCTTCATCAATCAATCCAAAACTAAAACTCATCTCATCTCCATCATCATAACTTCATTAATCCGAATCGTTTTTGTAAACACAAACACAAACATACGCATAACTTCATTAATCCGAATCAAGAAGTTAATTGAAAGGTTTCAAGATCCATTGGTGGTCTCAGGTAGGTATTGTGTTCGTGTATTTTCGTTTTGTTTGTGGTCTTTAAACGAGCCAAGAATAAATGATAACATGTTTGTTATTCATCTTTTCTTTTTAGTTCGGATATTAAAAGGAGCCATGCTTCAAAAAGAGTAGATCGATGATGATTTTTTATTTCGTGTAAACCTTTAATGGTTTTGATTTATATCTAAATGAACATGAAAATAAATCTGAGATAATTTTGAAATGTTTTCATTTCTATTCTGAGACTTGATTGAGAGTGTTGAGGAGTGAAGTGAGAGTTAGGATAATTATTTGTGTGATGTTTGGGATTATGTATGATTGGTACCGCCGTATGATTGGGGGAGTGAAGTGAGAGTTTGGGATTATGTATGATTAGCTATGCTTCAAAAAGAGTAGATCAATTATGTTTGTGTGATAATTATTTGTTTTGATGTTTGGGATTTGGTGTTTTGATTTGTAGTTTGCTCAAATATGTGTAGATCGATGATGTTTGTGTAGATAAATGATTTGTGGATAGGTCGATTATAGTGTGTTTAGATTTGTAGTTCTGGGTTTTGATTTGTGGAGAGTTTGTAGTTCTGGGTTTTGATTTGTAGTTCTGGGTTTTGATTTGTGGAGAGTTTGTAGTTCTGGGTTTTGATTTGTGGAGAGTTTGTAGTTCTGGGTTTTGTGTGTATTGGGGTATGATTGGTGTAGTACCAGATCTTCAAACTTTATTTATTTTGTAATAAAGTTTGTAGTAGCAGATCTTCAATTGTTAGATCTGATGAGATTTTAAAAAGAGGGTATTTTGGTCTTTTAACACCTTTAATAATAAGACAAAACCACCTACCAATGTACTTTATTATTAAAAAATATGACACGTGTCGCACATCTAATAGATTCGCACATTCGCACATAATTCGCACATTCGCACATTTGCACATGACCTTTTTGGGAAAGGTCATTATTTTCCTACTATTTTTTGAAACAAGTTAAATTAAAATACCATTTTGGGAATATAAGGATGACCCTTCTTTTTAAGCTTTAAATATGAATACATTGTTGCTTAATATATTATTTGCATATGTTTTCACTTTATACACTCAATCTACTCAACCCTTAAATCAATTACAACTAGGAGACACAGATTAGTACAGTTAAAAGGCTCTGTTTCAAACTTCACAGTTCACACCAATAAACGACATGCACACCTATGAATGACTCATATATCATAAGCTGATATTCAGGTTTTCAGTTTGCAATACTACTCATGCCTGTATATTGATTTTTGATTTTATTTCCTGCTCCACCGGCCCCGAGGTGTCAAATCTACTCACACGTTAAACACCAGTTACTAGGAAGTCTTATGGATAGGGCATATTTATAACACACATAACAATTCAGTGAGTAGAAGAAACTGATTGACAACACAAATTCACTGAATACTTAGATTAATCAACCCAGCTTCTATCATCAGATATATTCCATGATATTAACAGAACGATAACACAGTCATACTACAAAAATATGCCTAATATATGCTCAGACGAGGAGATGGCGGTGAAGTGCAACTATTGCTGCTTCTACGGCTTAGAGGCCTATACATAAACCATTACAGTATACTTTGATTGAGAAAACTCAATGAAAAAAATGATAGTGCAAAGTATACAAACATTGATTAGAGATCGCAATTTTAACCCATTTGTGTGAAAATGGATCTCCACCAAGAAAGAAGCACCTGTGAACTTTTTGACTGACCTGTCGGATGGAAGATCTACATTGAGACCGGCTAACATTTTGGTTTTTGGATGGGTTGGAGGGAAACATGCTTGTGTGGATCTGACCGGGGTTTCCCCTCTCGTGGGTTTGAGTAGTCGGGGTTTACAGCTGGACATGCCGCTTTGAAAGCCGTCTCGTGCAAAGTGACAAAATACAAGAAAGCATCCATTGAAAATCAACACGTGTTTATTCCTTTCGCGTTTGATACCTTTGGTTTCCTTGCTCGTGAGGCGGTGGAACTACTCAACAGAGTCCAACGAGTTATGAAGAGTAATGTTATGACGCATACGTCAACGAATGTGGTTTTCAAAAGAGTTAGCTTTGCAATCAAAAAGGGACTAGCGGCGCAACTTGTTGTTCGTTTGCCTTCTATCAAATTTTTGGCGCCGCTGCCGGGGAAGGTTGAAGTGAGTTCGTGATTCCGTTTTTCGATTCGTGTTTTGAAGACCCTTCTCCCGGGAAGTTATCGCTTTCATTTGTAAATATTTTCTTATTATAAAATCCCAAAAAGATTTTCTCTTCAAAATTTATTTTCCATTTTTCTTTTGTGATTTTCAAATTTAAAAACCCAAAAATAATCTTCGTCTCCTCTTATATGTTTGATTCTTATTTCTTTACCCTCTCATACCGTTTAATTCTTATCTTCTTATCCTCTTAACCGTTTAATTCTATCTTCTTAACCCTCTATCCGTTTAATTCTTCTCTATGTCTTCATCATACCATTATGGTTGTGAGTACTGTGGAGGCCCTCACTTTAGCTCTGATTGTCAAACAAGTAACCAGTTTGTCTATGAACATGGTCCTTGTGACAATTACGATTATTCTTATAATAACCCACTTCCACAGTACCCAATGTTTGAAAAAGCTAAACAAGAACTTCGTCAAGAAATTCTTCATTTTCTAAAAACAATTGAAGAAATGAAGAATGAGCTTAAACAACCCCCACAAGAAGAACCTCATCAGATAACTTATGGTGAATTTTTAGTTGAAAGACAAATAGCTAAAATAAGTTCTAATTATCGTCAAACTTTCGTTTGCGATGACGATGATGATGATGAGGATTCTATGTGGGGAGTTTGTGAAAATTCAACAGAAATCACTCCCGTCTTTCCTACCAAAGAACCCGAGGACTCTCTAAAAATGGGGGACGAGCATCTCGACACTACTCCGGGAACGGAATCAGACAGTGCTGAGAACCTCGTCCCGATCCCAAGTGAGTCCGAGGAAAACTCCGACGATGAAAGTGATTTACAATCTTATGGAGATCCCCTTGACGTTTCCGAGGTTACTACCGGAATTTTCTCTAACCCACTCTTTGAATATAATGAAGAGTACACTTTCAGTGTTGTTAATCCTCTTTTTGATGAGGTGTTAGAGAACGTCGAGGGCGAGGAGTCTCTTCTTTCTAATCTTGATGAGTCCGTCCCGGAACTCACAGATTCTCCTCGTATTCTTGAATCTACTCATAAGGAGTTCTCTGATGAACTTACTCATATCATACCTCCTCCGAAGTATGATTACGTTTTTATTGAAGAAGATCCTGACCCGGGGGGAGATGAACTCTACCCTAAGAGTTTACTTGATGATGATATCACCCCGACCCTCCCTCCCGAGGTTTTCAAGAGCTTTGATGAAGAAGAATGGATTCCCATTCTAATAAGGATCTTTCTTCCTTTCTTCACCTACCCGGTGACTTCTCCTCTTATTCACTCCTTCGGGAGTGAAGACACCATCTTTGACCCCGGCATCTCTCCTTCTTTTAAGCCGTGGGTATTGCTCCCCCAAGGACAATTAAATTTGGGGCGAGTCTAAGCTTTCCGACTCGATACTAAACAAGCGCTTCGTGGGAGGCACCCCATGCTTATCCTTCTATCTTCTTATCTCTTTTCTAATAAGTGACGTGAGGAGGGCTTCCTCTTCCATATCTTGTGTTTCGTGGTTTTATGTGATGTGTCCAGGATTGCCCGATGATTGAAGACTCTCGTGCTCGTGGTTTGCTTCTCTCCACTCGAGTTTCATCATTCGTTGCTCATCCAATATCCTAAATCTTATCGTTTTACATCTATCTTTTGGCATAATTAATAAACGGCCTTAGATTTATGTAGGAGAACCCTTACCTTTAAGACATTGGGGACAATGTCTCGTTTTAGTCTGGGGGGGTAATATGTCGATTTGATTTTTGCCTTGCATTTTTGCCGTTTACTCATGCAACCCCGTTTTTTCTCAAAAATTGAAAAAAAAAATCCAAAAAATGAGAAAAATTTAAATTTTTTTTTGCAAAAATATAATAAATTTTGACATTTTTGTTGACTTTCCGCTGGTGAGAGTAGGAATAAAATTCTGACTTGATCGGGCGTGTTGAGCCCTAGCTTGTTCCCTTAACCGTTTATAATCTATAAGCTCGTGCTAGTCTTTTATACAAGGAGTTAGAAAACGCGAATTCTTTTTAAGAATTTGCAAGTTCCCATAATTGACTTTATATATGCATGGCTTGATTATTTGGCTAAGCATTCGCGGATCTTATTATTTAAGATTTTAAATTTGCGAAGAACGAGAAATGATAGAGTTGCTTATAAGTTAGATTGCTAAACGTGGAGTAGTGGTTCTCTTTAGAGCTCATCGAAGTTACTTGTGGCTTTTTGTTCCCATAAGCTTGTTTCACCAAAAAAAATAGTAATCTAGAAATAATTAAAGGTATTTTGGTTTTGGCGATAATTAGTTTTTATTTCTTCCTTAGAGAATTCTTGCTTATGAAAGTTGGGTACACATCAAGGTACTGTCAGTGTTACGGTGTAATAGACTATTCCATCTTGCCGGCTCGCAACCGATGTTGGGATTGTTATAAAAGCCGTAGGACTTGGGGTTTGGCAACACAAATAATTAATGAATATGATAATGTATAATAATAATCCAAAGCCATAAAAAGTTTTCTACATCTTGCCGGTTCGCAGCCGATGTTGTAGACTTCTAATAAAGGCAGAGGAAAAATTCCAAGGTCATAATAGACTATCACATCTTGCCGGCTCATAACCGATGTTGTGATTGTTATAAAGGGCCAAGGATTAAATACGTTAATGTGCTTAATAATGTTAAAAAATGCCAAACTTCGACTCCGGGGGTATCCTAATAAAAGCTTCTGTCTCTGGACTCGTAGATGAGTTGTTTCGGTCGTATATAAAAGGGATATCCTCAAAATCGTGTTAAATCAGAGACCTTGATGTGGACCTCATTTTTGTATGCAATGGTTTTCGAGGGAAGGTTTGGAAACTATTTAGCGTCTAAACTAGGTATCTTTATCGGACTAAAACTTATCGAAACGAGAATTTGAAGAAATTCATTTCTCACCAAAAATAAAATAAATAGAGGAAAATAGGAATTTGGGAACGAGAAGTAATACACAATTAGCTTCCATGGGTAGTGTCGGCAATCTAACTTGTAAATAACAATGATTTCGTTTTTAAGCTTAGTTTGGGGGCTTGTGAAAAATCAGGAACGACGAATTTTATCCATATGGTCACTTCCTTTTGTGTCGTGTTTCCTACTCAAAGACCCTAAAAATTATTGTTAAATAATGATTGTCAACAAAGCCGTCACATGATTATGAGGAAAATACAAAAATAGAATAAAAGGAAAAATTGGGGAGTTTTTAGAACTTTGGATTTCTTGATCTCTTTTGAAAATTTTGCTACTTCTCAAAGTTAGTAAAACGAGATTGGAAATTTTCGGTTTCAAAAACGTGTTTTTATAACATTGCATGAGGACATTGCAATATCTTAGTTTGGGGGATTTTGGTATGTGCTTAAACACATACCTTTTCTTGACCAAAACCGGACCCAAATAGACCAAAAACTAACCAATTATGCCAAATATTTCGTGTTTTTGTATTTATGATTGTGCAGGGATGGATATTGTAAAAATGGACAAATATCAAGATAAAAAGACAAACCGAGCATGAGATTTGGAAGAGTGAATAAAAGCCGAAGCCGGGGAAGCCAAATATCAAAAATTAAGCTCAACATGCCGAAAAGACCCTTGGAGATTCAAAGAGTGTCAGAAATAGTCCTTGGATCAAATTTGATGTTTGGCAAAATTAGTCCCTTGAATTTCAGCAATTACAAGTTTGGTCCTTGTATTTTTGTCAAATCACAAATCCTAAATCCATAACTTCATACCCGGATTCAACATCAATCCAAAATAAATACACAACCCATTTTCACCAACCCTGTGGGAAAATAGAAGGGGGGTTGAATAGTTTACCGGTTTAAAAAACTTCTTTTAAAAATCTTGTTTTAAAAGTATGCTATTGGAAACTTTGATTCGAACTCTATGTGTAATCAAACAACACCAATATGAACTACAAACTAAGCTACGTAATAATAACAAATAAAAGTAAAGAGTAGAGTTGGAAAGATCAAACCGAGACAGAGGATTTATAGTGGTTCGGCTACGAAGCTCTTCTTCGCCCTACTCCACTCCCCGAGTACCACACTCGAGAGTTTCAAGCACTATGTCAACAACCTCCCTTAAGGCGGAGAAAACCGTACACGTCGCTTATCCTATTTCCGACACTAAGCTAGATGTCGAGTGCTAATCTTAGCTAGCACCAATCTACCAAGGTCCACGTGACCAAACACACAAGCCCAATGGCTTCAAGAGATCACCAAGATCTCAACACGATCACAATGATCAACACTCACTTCACTCTACTTGACTAACACTAACCTAATGACCCTTGATCTTCTTGATCAATCACACAAGCCCAATGGCTTCAAGAGATGTTCACTATCTCTATAGATCACACTTGATCTTCACTCTCACTCACAAAAAGAAAATAAACTTGATGTATGCTAAGACACAACAAGGTTGTAACAAGTGTTACAAAAACCTATCAACTATAACTCTAGTATCTTCTTGATTACTTGAGTTCTTCTCTTGCCAATGAAGAGGGATGACAACACCTTGTATCAACTTGGATACTTGTGTTCTTCTCTTGCTAGTGAAGAGGTATGAAGAGGATCAATTGAAGGATGATTGGATCACTCTTGAAACAAAGAAAAACTAATCTAATTGACCCTTAAAAGTGAAAGGTGTGAGAGGGTTTTACTAAGGGATTTTTCTGTGTGTGAAGGGTGCCTAAAACTGTGAAAGAGGTGGGTATTTATAGGCAAAGAAAATCTGAACGTTACAATTCAAAATGGTACGGACGGCTCCACTAAATGACCCACGGCTCCGTTAAATTTAACGGTACCGTGGAGCCGTGGTAGACTAGGACGCTCCAAATTTTGTCTTTTCTGGTGAAAACTTATTTGGGGAAGGTTGGAGCTGATTTTGGGGGGAAAAATAGCTGTTGTGATTTTCAAACTTATTTTTCCATTAAAACATTTCTTAATATTTCAAAAATAATTTGTCATGTGTATTTTTGAAAAAATGTTTTGTCCCATTTAAAATGTGAATTTTCAAAACATGAATTCACTTCTTTGATCACTAGTTCAAGTTGTAACTTTGTTCAAGAGTGATTTGCGTAGAAACGGGATCTTCCGATTAAAAACTTGTTAACGTTAATTTTAACGTAACGTGAGTTCACATTTTGTCATCCTCAAAACGTGAAGTAATCGAAAGATATAAATAACGTTTTTAGAACATTATTTGCATCAACAATCTCCCCCTTTTTGATGATGACAAAATATAAACTCATTTTAGGTTAAAATTAGTTTTAACAAGTTTTTAATGAGTTTACTCCCATTTCTCCCCCTTTTTGTCAAATCAAAAAGGTGGTTAAGGCTCCCCCTTGATGTGTACTCCCCCTCATTTAGAGAACACAAAGGAATCGAGCAATGGATCGTGCTACAAAACAAAGTTAGACGACAAATATACAATATCTAACAAGTAGCACATTTGTGACAAATAACCAATCCCTTAAAGAGATAAACCTCCACATAGAAGCATTCATTCATAAAACAAATAAGTGTCATAGTAATGTATGACTACATAGAAAGCACTAAGAAAGATAACAAGAAGCCTAAATTCCTAATGACTAGAGACAAGCTTCATTTCCAAGAGGGGTCCTAAGAGTTTATTGTGGAGGACTAAACAAGCAAGTGTTTAGTTGTTTAGGTTAGGAGGTGGTGGAGATTGGGGCCCCATTTGAGGTGGTGGAGGTGTCAAGAGATGTTCTATAAAGTAGAACATGAAATGAATCTCGTCTCTTAAGAAGTAGATGAGATTACGGTTGTGGAGACAACATAGGCAATTAGCATTATGTAACTCCAAGGGATGTGGTTGGTTGGGTTGTGCCATGATAGGAGATGGTGATTGTGGTAGGGTTGTTGGAGGTGAAATTGGCATGGCATTGTCCAATGGGGTGAAGGTTGATGGTGTGTATTCCATTGATGATGTGGTGTAATAGGATGATGAAGATGTTGTGTAGGTAGATGATGTTTTAGATGGTGCATAAGGTGGTGATGGTGAGTATGGAGTGGCTTGGGAAGGTGGTGTCATAGCTTCATCATCTCTTGTGAGATCCACAAAGAGTGGTTTTGAGGGTGGTTTTACGGTTATCTTAGGTTTCTTGGAGATTTGAGAGGTTGAACCATGTGTGGAGGACATGGTGTTTGTGTGATGTGAGGTTGAAGGTGAAGTGCAAGATAAGCTTGCAAGGGTGAGGCCTTATATAGGCAAGTTGGGTGAAATTTGAATTAAAGTTGATCCTATGGTGTAGGAGGGGAATCCTAGGGTGAATGTGAGGGTGCAAGGTTTTCAGGTTTGAGGTTAGGATGATAGGGAAATAGGAGCATTAGGAAAAATCCGTTATACAGGGTCACGGCTCCGTTAAATACCCTACGGTACCGTTAAATTTAACGGTGCCGTCCCTATTTAGTGGTGCCGTGACACTGTTGGCACGAACTTTTCCTTGCAGGCTAGTTTTGGGCAGCTAGGGGGAATTTTCTAGGGGGACTAATTCCTGGAAATGAGAGTGCCTCAACTCACTAGGTACTTATTTTCCTAATATATTCATACAATGCTACATCTAGCACATAAAGATGATCATGCATTATACTTAAAGAATCATAAGCATGCAAGCATAAAGAACAAGATAAGGTATCATCCAAATGTCAAATAGAACATTAATGTAATCATGCAAGATAAGTTGAGCATTAATTCCTAATATTATCTATTAGTAATAAACCCTAGTGAGAGATATAAATCTCTTCCTAACTACTTATGACTTGAGCATTCCCCCTTCTTGTTACACTCTCGTCTTGAGTATTTGTCTCATTCTCATGAATAGGATCATCAAAGGGTGCATAGTGGGTGGTGAGTTCGGAAGTGAGGATGGTTGAGACATATGACTCGGTTATGGGTTTCATGACAGGTGTGAATAGGGAGTATTGAGGACCATGAAGGCAAGGGTGAGAGGTTATGAGGTGATGATAGAGACGGGTTAGGAACATCCCATAAGGTATCAATTTATTCTTGTTACCATTGAGATGTACAATTCGCTTAGCGAAGAAGTAAGCAAGATTGTAAGGTTGTTGGGTTAAGAGACAGTAAATCATATGAGCACAACACGCCGGGAGTTGCTCACGATTTCCTGTGAGACTTAGAACATTTTCTCGCAGGATGACTGCCCAAGAAAGTAGTTCATGACGCACTTCTTCCAAACGAATTTTCGTTGGATGTGGGTGAGGGTGAGTACGGATGATTTTGGTTAGTTCTGTTGGAGAGGGTATGTACGAACAGTACGGACTATTCTCCTCACGATAGTGAAAGAGAGACTCAATACACCAATCTTCAGTATAGGCACATTGCCCATGATTGGGTATACTAAGGATTTGAGCAAATTGCTCAAGAGTTAGAACGTATTTGAAGTTTTTGACCCAAAACCAAAGTGACAAGGATTGATCCTCGTTACATACGAGTTCAACTTGTCGGAAGAACTCCAACACAAAGCGAGGACAAATGTACTCGTTAATGTGGAGTAGACAATCGAATCCTATAGCTCTAAAGGAAGTGTTGATGTCCCGGTGGTAAACTAGGGATGGATCAACGACACGGCCTTCATGAAACCGACGGGTTTCAAGATTGACATAGGCACGAATGTGGTTACCGGGTGTAGTGGGTTCACGTGAGATTTCGGGTGTATAGGTATCGGTTAGGAGATGATCAAAATCATATTCATGAGACATTTTTGTGTCCTATAAGAAAATTAAAAAAAAATAGAATAAAACTTAGTTGCATACAACACGTGCCTAGTGTGTGCCTATATGCAGACTATGTGGAGGTGCGGTAATCTCGACTTAAAGGACAGAAAAATGAGATTACCCAAACACTCCTGACTTTACTTTAGCTCAAACAAATATGTCGAAGAGTACATATTGATTATGTAATTCGAATAATATTTGTGAGATCATGAATGCATAAGAAAGTGTTTTTAGTTTGCATCAACAATGCATGAAAAAAGAATAATTTCATGATCCTAATTTTGTGAGATTTTAAAATTGATGGAATTGGGGTGTTTTAGTGTTGATGACTTCTAATTTTGAAACATTCCTAGAAAAAGGTGAAAATCCCCAATTCAATTTTCATCAATGAACAAACCCTAGACTCAAAATTAGAAATAAATTAGAATGAGAAAACTTACAAATTATGTTGAAAAGGGTAAGATAATTGAGGATCTTGAAATCAATGTCTTGAATATGAACTTGAAGAGGTGTAATTGAGTTTTGGGTTATGATGTTAGGTTATGACAGCAATTGCTGAGGTTGTGAGGGTTTTGAGTGAGTAATTTGGAAAAAGGGGACTGAAATACGAAATGTTCCAGATGCACGGTTCCACGGTACCGTTAAATTTAACGGTGTCGTGCCACATTTAGTGGAGCCGTGATCTGCTGGGACTGTTTTCTGTCCCAATTTGATTTTTGACGAATAAGTCTCGCTGTTTTAGTGAGATCTTATGACACAAGGAAAGAATTTGTACCTAACAAATTCTTATGACTAGGGGTTCCTAAACTTGACTAGACGAGATACACGGGATGACTTCAAGAGTCATGAGATTTATGGAATATGTTCCATCATTCCTAGACCTAGACGGAGGTAGTTAAAGGATTCTCGTTTGAGAGGTTTGGTTGGTATGTCAGCGATGTTGTCTTGAGAAGGAACTTTCTCAATGGAAATGTTTCCCTTCTGAACATTATCGCGAAGGAAGTGGTGGCGAATTTCAATGTGTTTAGTACGGGAGTGTTGGACAGGGTTTTTGCTCAAGTCAATAGCACCTTTATTGTCGCACATAATGGGAACATCATCTAAGTATATCCTATAATCGTTAAGGGCTTGTTTCATCCATAGTGCTTGCTGACATGCCTTTCCGGCGCTTACGTACTCGGCTTCGGTAGTGGAGATAGCAAGAGCCGTTTGTTTCTTGGAGAACCAAGAAGTTAGACGACAACCCATGAAGGTACAAACGCCACTCGTGCTTTTTCGATTCACGTAATCTCCCGCATGATCAGAGTCGGCATAGACAATAGTTTCTATACCGGTCCCCTTGGGATAAAATAATCCCAAGTGTATAGTGCCTTTAATGTATCGGAAGATACGCTTAACCGCTTCAAGGTGAGAGGTTTTGGGATCCTCTTGGAAGCGAGCACAAAGGCAGACACTAAACATGATGTCGGGCCTACTTGCCGTGAGGTATAGTAAACTACCTATCATACCTCTATACTTAGTGTTATCCACGGACTCACCTTCTTCATCTTTCGTGAGTTTTATTTCCGTGGACATGGGAGTTTTCATGGGCTTAGACTCTTCTAAACTAAACTTCTTAAGCATTTCCTTACTATACTTAGATTGATTAAAGAAGATACCATCTTCCATTTGCTTAATTTGTAGACCAAGGAAGAAATTTAATTCGCCCATCATGCTCATCTCAAACTCGTCATGCATGATTTTAGAAAAATCATTGCACAGTTCTGGACAAGTTGAGCCAAATATAATGTCATCAACATATATTTGAACAATGATGAGATGTGAATCTCGTTTCTTTGTGAAAAGCGTGTTATCTACCACTCCCATGGTATATTCATGTTCAATCAAGAATGCTTTCAGTCTATCATACCAAGCTTTGGGAGCTTGCTTAAGACCATAGAGTGCTTTCTTGAGTTTATAAACATGATTCGGATATTCGAAATCAACGAATCCCGGAGGTTGAGCAACATATACCTCCTCGTTGATATAACCATTAAGGAATGCACTTTTCACGTCCATTTGGTACAATTTAAAGTCTAAGGCACACGCATAGGCAAGGAGTATTCTAATAGATTCTAATCTAGCTACAGGTGCATATGTTTCATCATAATCTATTCCTTCTTGTTGGTTATAGTCTTGTGCTACCAACCTTGCCTTATTCCTAGTCACGACGCCATTTTCGTCGAGTTTATTCCTAAATACCCACTTAGTTCCTATGATGGTTTGATTCCTAGGAGGAGGTACCAACACCCAAACTTGGTTGGCGGTGAATTGATTAAGTTCTTCTTGCATGGCAAGTGTCCAACTATCATCCTTAATTGCTTCACCAACATTCTTAGGTTCTACAGTAGATATAAAACAAAAGAAATTACTTTTGTTTTGAGCTTGTGACCTAAGGGTTCTTTGGTTTAGGTTTCCTATGACATTTTCAATAGGATGGTTCTTGGATTCCTTAACATTGACAATATCGTCAACTTCAACTATTTCATCCTCAATGTCATCATCTAAGGTTTTCTTGCCATTAACCTCAATGGCTTGTTCCTCATCTAAGTCATCATCCACCAAGGGTAATGTCTTAGTTGGAGGAGGGCTTTCATCGAATGTCACGTTGATGGACTCTTCGACTTTCATTGTTTCCTTATTTAGGACAATGTAAGCTTTACTATTTTGGGAGTATCCTAGGAAGACACCTTCATAAGACTTTGGGTCAAACTTGGTGAGGTAATCTTTAGTGTTTAGTATGAAGCACTTGCTTCCAAACACTCTAAAGTAATCAAGAGTAGGTTTTCTACCTTTCATGATTTCATATGGGGTTTTTCCTAAGATAGGCCTAATTAAAATCCTATTAAGTATGTAAGTTGAGGTGTCCACCGCATTACACCAAAAATTTTGCGGAATTGATTGTTCATTCAACATCGTTCTACTCATTTCTTGTAGAGTACGATTTTTCCGCTCTACTACCCCATTTGATTGTGGAGTGCGTGGAGCTGAGAAATTGTGAGTAATACCATTAGCATCACAATACACTCCAAATTGCACTTCATTATCAAATTCCCGACCATGATCCGTCCTAATGGAAACTATTGTACATCCTAGTTGATTTTGGACTTTCTTACTAAAAACCTCGAATTCCTCAAAGGCTTGAGTCTTATTCTTAAGAAATCTAGTCCAAGTGAACCTAGAGTAGTCATCAACTATTACTAAGGTGTAGTAGTTTCCTCCGTAGCTCCGTACGGCGGATGGACCGAATAAGTCCATATGAAGGAGTTCTAGGCATCTAGAGGTTGAGACTATATTCTTAGCTTTGTGACTAGAATGAGCTTGTTTTCCAACTTTACAAGCGTCACAAAAGTGTTGATCAAACTTAATCTTAGGTAGATCTCTAACTAGTTCCTTAGATGCCAATGATTGTATCAAACGCATATTGGCATGACCTAATCTCCTATGCCATAGAGTGGAGTTATCATCTATGGTTGCTAAGCATATCCTATCCTGAGGCTTATTTCCTATTTTCATGACAAATAGGCCATTTCTCCTAACTCCTTTGCCTATGGTTTTACCATCCTTAATGATCTCACTACCCTCTTTAGAGAATATAACTCTACACTTATTATCTACCATTTGACTAATGCTAAGCAAATTAAATCCTAAGTTATCTACATGCTCAACATTTCTAATAGTGAGGGAGTTATGAGTAATCGTACCTTTGCCAATAATGTTGCCCTTAAGTTTGCTACCGAAAGTGACATTACCTCCGTTGTATGCCTTGTATGATGAGAATAGACTTCGGTTGCCCGTCATGTGGTTGGTGCATCCACTATCCTTGACCCATTCGTCAGGCTCCAAGTCGATTCCCAAGCATATCTCATTTGAAGCATGAGCCATTAGACACGTTTCGTCCTTGGGCTTCTTTTCTTCATCATCACCGCTATCACTCCAGGCGCCTCCTATGAGAGCTCGCTGGTTGTTGACTATCGGTGGCTTGGGACACTCTCCTATGAGATGATTAGGATCTCCGCATCTAAAGCATTTCCTATCACTTGTCCCTTTCTTTTCAACATGGTTCTTTTGTGATGTCTTCTTCTCATCACGAGGTTGCCTAACGAACCTACCTCTTCTCCTAAAGAATTTTTTAAAATCCCTAACCGCTAGTGCATATTCCTCATCTTCATTATCGGAACTCGAACATTCCTCATCACTAGACTCCTTCTTGGCTTTCAATGCTAGAGATCTAACTCTCTCGCCTTTGCCTTTGACTATTTCGGAGTCTTTCTTAATTATCATTTCGTGAACTTTCAAGTTACCTATAAGTTCATCGAGTGACAATGCCGCCATGTCCTTTGATTCTTCTATGGCGGTGACCTTTGCTCTCCATTTATGATGTAGAGCTCTAAGAAACTTCCTAACATAGTTCTTACTAGAGTAACCTTCATCAAGAGCTTTAAGACTAGTGATAATAGTATTAAATCTAGCAAAAGCATTATCAATTGACTCATCCTCCGAAATGGAGAATTGTTCATATTGTTGAACAAGAAGATCTATCTTGTTCTCTTTGACTTGGTTATTACCTTGGTGAGTGACTAACAAAGTTTTCCAAATGTCTTTTGCCGTATTACACATAAAAATTCTTTCAAATTCCTTTTTAGGCAAAGCATTATAAATCATCATTTTAGCCTCATTATTTTTGGCTAATTTCCTTTTAAGTTCATCACTTTGTTTATCATAAGAAACTATTTCATCCTTTTTAGTTTCCGGATTCTTTTGAATAGGTTGAAAGTCACCCTCGGTAATAACATGCCAAAGGTCAATGTCTTTTGATTTCACATACGTTTCGAATCTTGTTTTCCAATAAATAAAACAATCGGTTTCGAAAAGTGGTGGTCTTTGCATAGATTGCCCTTCTAGATATTTGTCGGAATCCATTGATCGGTTCAAGCTTTAAAATACAATATACTTTAAAAACTTGACTGACGTGGCTCCTGATACCAGTTGTGGGAAACTAGAAGGGGGGTTGAATAGTTTACCGGTTTAAAAAACTTCTTTTAAAAATCTTGTTTTAAAAGTATGCTATTGGAAACTTTGATTCGAACTCTATGTGTAATCAAACAACACCAATATGAACTACAAACTAAGCTACGTAATAATAACAAATAAAAGTAAAGAGTAGAGTTGGAAAGATCAAACCGAGATAGAGGATTTATAGTGGTTTGGCTACGAAGCTCTTCTTCGCCCTACTCTACTCCCCGAGTACCACACTCGAGAGTTTCAAGCACTATGTCAACAACCTCCCTTAAGGCGGAGAAAACCGTACACGTCGCTTATCCTATTTCCGACACTAAGCTAGATGTCGAGTGCTAATCTTAGCTAGCACCAATCTACCAAGGTCCACGTGACCAAACACACAAGCCCAATGGCTTCAAGAGATCACCAAGATCTCAACACGATCACAATGATCAACACTCACTTCACTCTACTTGACTAACACTAACCTAATGACCCTTGATCTTCTTGATCAATCACACAAGCCCAATGGCTTCAAGAGATGTTCACTATCTCTATAGATCACACTTGATCTTCACTCTCACTCACAAAAAGAAAATAAACTTGATGTATGCTAAGACACAACAAGGTTGTAACAAGTGTTACAAAAACCTATCAACTATAACTCTAGTATCTTCTTGATTACTTGAGTTCTTCTCTTGCCAATGAAGAGGGATGACAACTGATGCATGGGATTGCGCCCTCGCAGTAGGTTTTACCTCTCAAGGGATCTCAAGAGGCTTGCAATCCCCACCAGGCAGTGTACCTGACCGTTGTAGTATAGTAAAGTGGCAAGTACCGGGGGATTGATCGTTCAACTCAAAGAATAGTGTTCGTTAGGATTGAAATTATTCTAACTAGGTCTAGAGGTGATGGATGATTCTTTTTGTATTTTTATATTTTATGGAAAGCAAGTAAAAATCTCGTGTTTTGGAAGAAGGGGCGGAATTAGTTGCTAATCAACTAACCCAAAAGCTACTAACTAAACTAATATGCAAGAAAAGTAAACTAGGGTTCTACAAGGGAAGTGAAGCATGTCTACCTATGATATGTTACTCCTTGCTAGCTATCCAATTCTACCTATTGAATTGTCACACCTTGTTTTAATTGACGGGTTGTATTCCTTAATACCAATCGTGGGGGTGTGTTCGATCTTCCCCAACTCTATAAGCTCCTACTTCACTCCTATGTCGAGCCGGCTAAGAAGCTCCTAACATGGGATCACTAGAATTCGCTTATGCATTAAATACAACCAATTAACCTTAGTACACATTGGTTCATACTTCTTAAGACGTTCAAGCACGTTACCATATAGGAGGTTGGCCAGTTTTCTTAAGCCTAACATCGATATCACCCAATCAAAACAAGAAACAATAGGAAGCAAGAATTATAAACTAAACCATCTAGATCTATTGAAGTTGTCACGCCCTAATTGATGTAGATGGACACACACATCAACAAGAAATCAATAAGATCTAATTAGTTATACACAAGTTTCACACAATCATAGGTAAACACTAGGTGATTTAGTAAAACATAATCAATGAAGAACAAGCAACAATAATAATGGAAGACATAATTAAGATAGAATCAACACACCATTACAAGATGTTTATGGAGTGATTAAGACCTTCTAAGTTGCTGGAAAAACACCTACCTAAACCCTAGAATCGGACTTAAGGTTTAGGGCTTACAAAAAGTGAAGTTATGATGTTGTATTTATAGGCAATATTTCTGTCGGCAAGGCTTGACGGCGTCAGATCATACAAGTGACGGCGTCAACTTCCCATTTTCACCAAATTGTAGATCTTTTCGTCCTCTTCGCGTGGCCTTTTGAATCACCCAAATCCGAGTTCGTATGAAGATTTTATGGCCAAAACAGTGACAGCTACTCCGCGCGTAAGTTGTGATTGTCTTTATCAGCATGTGACGGTTTTACTAGGGTTTCTTCTTGTGCAAGTTGTCATTCTGACGTCGTCACTCAATGGCTTCTGACGTCGTCAGGTTGAGTCCTGACGCCGTCACTTCGCCGCGGTTAGGGTTTCTTGATGGCCTTCTTGATGCCGTCCCCCTTTAATCTTCCAAAATCCTCTCTGGCTTATCAAGGATTGACGGCGTCACACTGGGGCTTGACGCCGTCACACTGGGGCTTGACGCCGTCACAGGTACTATTCCAGCAGATTTAGAGACTTTGTCGTTTTCTTCACTTTTATGCTCCAAAAACGTCCAAAATGCTTCCTTTTCCAAATTTCATCTCCAAAGTACCTAAAATGACAAAAGGAACGATTTAGGGCAATATTTGATCAAATAAATACGATTTAGGGCTTAAATGACCCCCTAAAAGCGGTACACTTTTCGCTTCATCAAATACCCTTACACTTGAGATTTGCTTGTCCTCAAGCAAATGCGCTTTTATTCTAATCAAAATACAAGTTAGGGGTCATTTAACGCTAGTATAAAAGTAATTACAACAAATAGTCGTTCCACTTTAATCATAATAAGCACGGAGATTACAAACTAGCACCTCACAAGTAGTGTTTAGATACTCACATCTCTCAGGTGTCATAAAAGTATATCTCATAAATGAAAATGATTAATATCTCTCACTACCTGTCATAGGAAATAGATTACCATAGGCTTGGGAAAGGATCAAAAACCTCCTCCACTAGGCGTAAGCACCTAAGATAAACTATCAAAGAGGGCTTTTAAACGGGTTATAACGTTAGGTGTAGGGATATGATAAACACGGTTTTTTTGGATAAAGGATATTTTACTGGTGGCGAGTTAAAGATCTTGATTAATTACATGTACAATATGGCGTTGCTAAGCCAAGACTAGACTCGACTTAAGCTAATGAAAAAAATAACAAAAAGATAAAATAAACATAAAATGAAACGGGATGGTAGTCCGTATGTTTTTTTTTTTTTTTTTTTTTTTTTTTTTTTTTTTTTTTTGCATACACTCTTGCCCTACCATCCAAAATAATACATCGTAGGGGGGTTGTATCCCCCTTACACTTGAACTTTTACATGACTTTACAATTAACTATTCTAATGACTCGAATTAAGATAATCGAAACACTTGGAGTACTTTTAAAATATTTAGCACATATGGGGGTAATAATGTTGTTCTTCCCCATTACTCCATTACACTAGTACTTTACCCGTGAGTCCCAATCGTCCCAAAACAATATGTACAAGGATATGACTCGACTTAGCAACCATGTAATCAATTAGATAATTAACTTGGGGTTTAAACAAATGTTGTCACAATAATGCACTAAAGATGAGTGCATACAAGGTAGGCTAAGGCGATTTGGGTGTACATTTAAGTGGGGTGTAAACAAATTCTTCCTTTAAGTAAAATGCTTAAAGTTAGAAACGAAAAGATAGGCTCTGAGGGGTGTACTAGGGGTATCGTGTACTAAAAATGAGTACAACGCAAAAGGTGTGGGAGAATTACTTGACCAATGTAGCCAATGTAATTATAACAAAAACACAGGTGTAAAACAATGGGTTAATCCTAATGCCTCTTATCATGTAGTAAATCTAACTACACGAATGTAGTCTCACTTGTGGCCTCGGAATGGTCCTAACGCAAGTTCTAGAATCTAAGTGCTACCGGTACACACATCATAGCATAAATGCTTTTCCTACCAATTCTAGTGGCGAACCTCACATATTTGGGGGTGGAAAATTTTTTAGTGGTACTGTTTTGTGCTAGTCATATAACTCCTATCCGTGAGACGCTCATTAGGACCAAAGTTTCACTCCTATATGTTGTAAAAAAATTTAAATTTGGCACTAAAATTGCCCTAACAAGTATTTATCTCAGTTTTATTACACATCTACCATCAAACAAACAAAAATCAAGTGCAATTGTATTCTCTAAGTTATCATCATTTACCCTCCCCTTACACTTAAGCTGAACATTGTCCCCAATGTTCATTCAAAGGATGTAAAAGTAAATAAGGTAAAAGAATGAAAACAAATACTCCCCTGATTCGTTCGATGTGGATAATCCGGTAACATGGTTAAATCCTCCTCCAAGAAAATGAACGTTGAAAGCTTCTCTTCCGAAATATAAATCATCTTCTTGTCCAATATAACCTGTTAAACCTGAGAAAACAAACACAAAAAACCCAAAGCATCAACCTGAACAAAGAAAACTCACAACTAGATGTAATTCCAGACTTAGAAATAAAAACAAAACGATTAAAGATATAATGCTTGTAGAATGAATATTTGCAGATTTCCTGGAGTTTATAAAACTAAAGATTTAACAAAAACTTTATGACTCCGGTAGAAAAACAAAACTTGCAAAATTTCTAGAATTTTACACTTGACGCCGTCAGGTGTTAACCTTGACGCCGTCAGAAGTGACCTGCAGAAATTTTATGGTTAGTTTCAGGAAAATTTCTGGAAAAACTTATGCCTCACTTCCTGGAAATCCTGCAAAATATTCATTATGACTCGATACAAGCATTTGACTCTAACAATTACTAGTATGCATGCTCATTTAATATTGTTGTGATTCATGTTCAATCTTGTTCTTGTAAACAAATTTGGATTCCCTTACACTTATCTTTTGCAAAATACCTTTATATGTAGTTAAGACAAAGTTAAAAACAAAATAAAGCATTTTCACAATTTATTTTGAAACATGAGCACAAACAATAACAATTAAACTTGCATACGGAAACAAATAAAATCAAACAAACAAACAAACAAACAAACAAATAAAGCTTGGGTTGCCTCCCAAGAAGCGCTTGTTTTTGTTCGAGTCACGAGCCTGACTCTACCCTTATTTAACGGAAATAGGGGAGGTTTTCCCTACACTTAGGATTAAGTGCGGGTGTAAGTAGCGATACACACCCTTAGGGTGGAAATATGCCACGTGAGGTGAAGGGGGTGAGTGAATGGCTTCCTTCATCCTAAAACTACCCGGATAATATTGGTTGATGGGTGGGTCGGTTCCTCTTTTGTCTCCTAGAAATATATCTAAGGATGGAAAGGTGTGTAAAGATTGAGGTTCCGGCTCATCAACACTAGGAAATTCCCTAGAACTAAGGGTAAGGTTATCATTACAAGTATTCAAACCTATATCCTCTAGTGGTGCTTGTTCCAAGGGTTCTACCTCCATCGGAATTCCTAAAGTTTCTTCTACATCTTCCGGGTAAGTCACGGGCGGTGTGTGTGCCTCAAATGATGGTTGAGTATTTTGTGGGCTTATGTTATTGACCTCATCATTCCACGTGTCAAGATCACCTATATCCTCATCATGTGTTTTGGTAGAATCTATCCTAAACATTCTCCTAAGTATCTCACGTGCTTCTCTAGGCATCTCAACTTCAATGTCCGAATCATAAGAATCTTCCTCAATAATCTTATGTTCAATTTGCCTAAAGGATTCATCATGTGTTCCTTGAGATTCAAAGTCATTGGTCATAAAACCTAGGTCTTTTTTATCAATGTGATCATGCTCGGCTAAATCCTCCTCAATTGTTTTCTTAGGTAGTGATAACAGCAAACCTAGTGCTTCATCTAACTTATGGTTTGTTGCAATGGCTCTCTCCATAATTCCTTGGCAAACTAGGTCGCATTTCCTATTGGCCTCACTAAAATGAGATCTTAAACATGGAGGTTGTTCATAAGAATCTATCCTAGGTGAAGGCTCATATGATTCATAGGTGTCTCTAAATGAGGTATTTTGAACTTCTTGGTGTTCTAGCCACTCAACCATATCTTGCAATCTTAGAAGTCTAAGTGAAAAGTCCATTTGAAGCAAATTACAAACAAAATCACAAAGAAAAGATAGACTACGAGAAAGCTACAAATAAAAAGAAAAAAAAATCTCACTTGATAGGAATCTTGTGAGTAGACCTAATAAAAATAAAATTTCAACCTAAGCAATAGCTACTCCCCGGCAGCGGCGCCAAAAACTTGATGCGTGGGATTGCGCCCTCGCAGTAGGTTTTACCTCTCAAGGGATCTCAAGAGGCTTGCAATCCCCACCAGGCAGTGTACCTGACCGTTGTAGTATAGTAAAGTGGCAAGTACCGGGGATTGATCGTTCAACTCAAAGAATAGTGTTCGTTAGGATTGAAATTATTCTAACTAGGTCTAGAGGTGATGGATGATTCTTTTTGTATTTTTATATTTTATGGAAAGCAAGTAAAAATCTCGTGTTTTGGAAGAAGGGGCGGAATTAGTTGCTAATCAACTAACCCAAAAGCTACTAACTAAACTAATATGCAAGAAAAGTAAACTAGGGTTCTACAAGGGAAGTGAAGCATGTCTACCTATGATATGTTACTCCTTGCTAGCTATCCAATTCTACCTATTGAATTGTCACACCTTGTTTTAATTGACGGGTTGTATTCCTTAATACCAATCGTGGGGTGTGTACGATCTTCCCCAACTCTATAAGCTCCTACTTCACTCCTATGTCGAGCCGGCTAAGAAGCTCCTAACATGGGATCACTAGAATTCGCTTATGCATTAAATACAACCAATTAACCTTAGTACACATTGGTTCATGCTTCTTAAGACGTTCAAGCACGTTACCATATAGGAGGTTGGCCAGTTTTCTTAAGCCTAACATCGATATCACCCAATCAAAACAAGAAACAATAGGAAGCAAGAATTATAAACTAAACCATCTAGATCTATTGAAGTTGTCACGCCCTAATTGATGTAGATGGACACACACATCAACAAGAAATCAATAAGATCTAATTAGTTATACATAAGTTTCACACAATCATAGGTAAACACTAGGTGATTTAGTAAAACATAATCAATGAAGAACAAGCAACAATAATAATGGAAGACATAATTAAGATAGAATCAACACACCATTACAAGATGTTTATGGAGTGATTAAGACCTTCTAAGTTGCTGGAAAAACACCTACCTAAACCCTAGAATCGGACTTAGGGTTTAGGGCTTACAAAAAGTGAAGTTATGATGTTGTATTTATAGGCAATATTTCTGTCGGCAAGGCTTGACGGCGTCAGCTCATACAAGTGACGGCGTCAACTTCCCATTTTCACCAAATTGTAGATCTTTTCGTCCTCTTCGCGTGGCCTTTTGAATCACCCAAATCCGAGTTCGTATGAAGATTTTATGGCCAAAACAGTGACAGCTACTCCGCGCGTAAGTTGTGATTGTCTTGATCAGCATGTGACGGTTTTACTAGGGTTTCTTCTTGTGCAAGTTGTCATTCTGACGTCGTCACTCAATGGCTTCTGACGTCGTCAGGTTGAGTCCTGACGCCGTCACTTCGCCGCGGTTAGGGTTTCTTGATGGCCTTCTTGACGCCGTCCCCCTTTAATCTTCCAAAATCCTCTCTGGCTTATCAAGGATTGACGGCGTCACACTGGGGCTTGACGCCGTCACACTGGGGCTTGACGCCGTCACAGGTACTATTCCAGCAGATTTAGAGACTTTGTCGTTTTCTTCACTTTTATGCTCCAAAAACGTCCAAAATGCTTCCTTTTCCAAATTTCATCTCCAAAGTACCTAAAATGACAAAAGAAACGATTTAGGGCAATATTTGATCAAATAAATACGATTTAGGGCTTAAATGACCCCCTAAAAGCGGTACACTTTTCGCTTCATCAACAACACCTTGTATCAACTTGGATACTTGTGTTCTTCTCTTGCTAGTGAAGAGGTATGAAGAGGATCACTTGAAGGATGATTGGATCACTCTTGAAACAAAGAAAAACTAATCTAATTGACCCTTAGAAGTGAAAGGTGTGAGAGGGTTTTACTAAGGGATTTTTCTGTGTGTGAAGGGTGCCTAAAACTGTGAAAGAGGTGGGTATTTATAGGCAAAGAAAATCTGAACGTTACAATTCAAAATGGTACGGACGGCTCCACTAAATGACCCACGGCTCCGTTAAATTTAACGGTACCGTGGAGCCGTGGTAGACTAGGACGCTCCAAATTTTGTCTTTTCTGGTGAAAACTTATTTGGGGAAGGTTGGAGCTGATTTTGGGGGGGAAAATAGCTGTTGTGATTTTCAAACTTATTTTTCCATTAAAACATTTCTTAATATTTCAAAAATAATTTGTCATGTGTATTTTTGAAAAAATGTTTTGTCTCATTTAAAATGTGAATTTTCAAAACATGAATTCACTTCTTTGATCACTAGTTCAAGTTGTAACTTTGTTCAAGAGTGATTTGCGTAGAAACGGGATCTTCCGATTAAAAACTTGTTAACGTTAATTTTAACGTAACGTGAGTTCACATTTTGTCATCCTCAAAACGTGAAGTAATCGAAAGATATAAATAACGTTTTTAGAACATTATTTGCATCAACAAACCCAATCCACTAAATAAACCCAAACCCAACTCTAACACATCCAGCCCAGTCCAAAACTCAACCCGTGACCCACTTAACCCGATCCAACCCAAAAATCTACACCCGGTCAGACATTAACTCCTAAGGTCAAATAAAAATAAAATAAACAAACAAACCCGTCATCCTTATTCATCCCTAATTTACCCATTTACTGTTCCCCCAAACCCTAATTTACCAAACACAAAATTACCTCAATTACCCAATGATTAAATGATGACGCACGTGTCAGAGAGTTTTCAGTCACACGGATTGCCAAGGTGGACAAAAGAAGACCTCTCATTGGTTGGAACACCTCACGTATTTAATCCAAGGGCTATAGATGGATTTGATGACACGATGGTAAATCAAGGGCTATGATTAGAAGCTGAAGGCTATAAATACAAGACCCTCACTCACGGATTGGGAGTTAGCTAGTTAGATAATTTAGGGTTAGGTTATTAGGTTTAGGAGTAGGATTAATGTAGTTTATTTTAAGTTTAGTATTGCTCTTCGTTGTTGATGCGCGTGATGTGTCGTTGCGGTTTAGCAGTTTTAATGCCTACTCAAGTTTTAAATTTATATTTAGCCGACTTATCAATAACACACACACTTAACGAGCAGTGTACCCGGTCAGTATGAAGATAATGGTAAGTAGAGTGTCGATCACTAAGAGTGGAACGTATTATCTAGTTATTCTAATCAGTATTTTAATATCCTAACGCAAGGGGGTTTCAGCCTGAGAGACTGGCACAGTTTTGTTTGCAATTAAATAATAAAATAAACAAATAGGCACGAATCAGCAAGTAGCACACACGTACACAGATAGATACTCGAGACAATAAGAGGGCTGTCCTTATGATTAAGTAGATTGTCACTTGTTTTATTGATAGCTTTATATGAAGTGTATGTAATTAACCCTTTCTCGTTGGTCCTATTCTCATCGGCGAGTAAACCCTTAATGATTACTTATGTCTAAAAGTTATTCCTAAGTGATCAATTTAGAAACAACCGTGGGAGCCACATCTTGTCCCGCAGTCGGATGCCCGCAAGCCACTAATAAACACAGAGGTTATCAATGCACTAATAAGTAGTAACCAAAGACATCAACATATAAACTTTAATTGATGGGAAAGCAAGTATTAAAGGGAGTGCAATCTTTCGTTGTCACATTACACAAGCCACCAATCCTGATGAATTAAAGTTTGCTAACACAATAAAACAAAACTACTTAATGAATTAAATACATGCAGCACCTTCTTACAGCTCTTGTATCTTCGATTTGGGTGTGTCTTGTGCTGCCTCCTTGACTGAATTCGTCCTTTTGCTCTGCTGTCCGAACTTCGGTTTTAGGGTTTTCGAACTCTCAATTCGTCTGGTCTACGGGGTATTTATAGTTTCTGTCTGAGGGAAGATGCGGCGCATCTACTTAAGTAGATGCGGCGTATGTACTTAACTTCGCGTGGGGTCCAAGATTATAATATTCAGGAATATTCGTACACCGCCAGAAGATGCGGCGTAACCCTTGATTAGATGCGGCGCATGTCCTCTTGTATCTTGGATCGTATCTGGTGATATCTTGATAGAGATGCGGCGCATGTCGAGAGTAAGATGCGGCGCATCTGGAGCAGAATTGACTTGATCTTGTCCATGTCAGTAGACTTCCACTTTATGCACGTTTTGCTCCATTATTAGTCCATAATCGCTAAGTTTCACCAAATGCTTGTTTTTACCTGAGAATTACAAAAGTAAACAATTAAGTATCAATCCTCATACATAATATAGTAAAACAAGTCAAATTAATAGGATAAATGATAGTAATAAAATGTACTTATTTGAGTTCATCAAATATCCCCCCACTTGAACTTTACTTGTCCCCAAGTAAACCTTAGAATTTCATTTATGAAAATGTATCCTAAAAGATGTTAGGATTTATTTTTATATTTAAGCATGTATTCGTTTCATCATAATCACACAACCAAACACTTAACGAATTAGAAATAAAATAAAATGTTTTTGATAAAAGCAAATCTAATCGTTTAACTGTCCAGTCGTGACGAATATTCTATCATAAGCTTGGCAAGTATACACATCTCCACCACTAAAGCTAAGGAATAACAAGTCTAAAGCGGTAAAAAGGGTTTTTAGGCTTAAGGGTTAATTATTCTTTTTTACACTATCGATCTCAAATTCCAGAAAAGGCGACAAAATCACAAATACATGATCGAATCCACGAACACGATACTTGCAATTGCTCAAATCCTTAACTCGAATAGGCTAAAGATAGGTCCAAACTTCACCAATAATAATATATCAAAAAGGGCGACAAAATCATAAATACATAGCCGAATCCACGACTACGATACTTAAGATTGCTCAAATCCCTAATCTCAATAAATCAAAGGTTCGGTTGGATAAAGAACAATACAGGGTATGGATAATATTTGGGATATAAATTGGTGTAAAAATAAAAATAAACAAAACAAAACAAATAGATTAAAATCCTAAGTGTGGTTAATCACTATCCCAACCATCCCATGAATAAGACTCATATCATTGAATAACTCACGCTTTAACACTTGAAACACACGCTTTTGGTAGACACGAATTATACTCAACAAAATCTTAATCAAAGAATAAACCTTAATCGGCATTCCCATAACTGCCAATTCCCATTCAATCCATAAATATAGTATAACAAATAGTGGTGATATCGACCACTTACATAACTCTACATCGTTGGCTTAAAATAAACATCCAACTCTTTTTTCTTTCTTTTTCATTTCTCATTTTTTCGATTTTTTTTTTTTTTTTTTTTTTTTTTTTTTTTTTTTTTTTTTTTTGAAACATAAACATAGATGTGTAAAATTTCACCACATCACTACAACTTTCTTTCCGGATAATTTTTTTTCATACTTTTCATACTTTCAGAAATAACGGTAATAGTGAAAGTAGTAAACACACGAAAAATAAACTCAAAAATATACAATATTTACTTTCACTCCAATTTGCATTGTGCAATTTCCCGACCTAACCATAGATAATGAATTACGCACGCGAACACAGGTAATGTAAGGAAACACACTCTGCCTATAGCAATTAACCAACCACGGATTCTAATCTACAGGGTAGGCTAAGGTGTAAGGGTGTAACGAAACATTTTAAACATAGGTGTAAGAAACGAAAGGAATGGCTCTGAGGGTTTTTCTAGGGGTATCTTACTCTAAAAATGAGAGTAACAAAAGGGTTTTATACGGGGGTTAACTAACCAGTGTAGTTAGCTAATAACACATAACATATAAAGGCTATTTGGTGTAATCCTAGAATTTTACCAAGTTAGACAAGTCATTCCAATTATATAAATAATACTCATTATGGTGGTCTCGAATAGTATACAAGCCAAGTTCTAAAGTTTACAAGTCACCGGCACACTCATAGATTTGTGAATTTTGATAAATCACAATTTTTGAAAATAACGTCATGTGTGCAGTTATGTAACTTAGATCTTAAACAAAAACATGCTAAAAAAAAAAAAATTAAGTTTGATATATTAAGCACATTTTAAGCATAATTTTTGAAAAAGTAGGACAAGTAAGTGTTAAGTGTTCTAATTCTCCTATCCCCCCACTTAAGTTAAACAACGTCCTCGTTGTTTGTATAAAAGGTTAAAAACTGGAAAATAAAAGAATTAGAACAAGAAAAACTCCCCTGAGATTTGCTCGGTATGATCCTTCATTAGCAAAAATCATCTTTCTTGTGGATTAGAACGTTAAAACTTCATACTTGATGTATCCACAGGAAATCCAGGAAACTATAATACCACCAACACTTTAAAACACACCTAAGATAAGAAAGGTTCAACTTGCATAACACATTAGTAGTTAGGAAAAATAAACTTAAAAATTAAAACTGAAAATCATCAGGTCAGTCGATGCGCCGTATCTTATTGAAGAAGATACGCCGTATCGAGCCTGGAATTAATACGGATCAGAATAAAGATGCGCCGCATCCTTAACCAGGGATGCGCCGCATTAAAATAAACTGATAAAAAGTTTTAAAGTCGAAAAATAAAAATGCAGAAAAATAAAATAAGATATGACCATTGCAGAGGATGCGTCGCATCTCAGGACTGAGATGCGCCGTATCTTCGTGCGGCCTGGACTGACTCGACACAGAAAACAGAATAATAAAAGATAAATCCGGGTTGTCTCCCGTAAGCACTTGTCTTTATTCCAGAGTCTTCAAGTTAGACTCACGTTCAGCTCAGCAATAAGTCCTTGTCACGGTCCATCCTTCGTCCTTCATCCGAAAGATTTTCCCGTATATCTCTGCGACGTTTTCTTCCGTTCGACTTAGTCTAGCATAACTCTTCGTCTTCACCGCAGTATATTCTTCATTAGGACTCAAAGAATATTTGATGATTTTAAATTGTTCAGAAATAATCATGGGTGGCTCATTGTAAGGAATCCCAAGTAGTTGACACTTTCTTTTGGTGAATTCTTCCTCGTCTTTATCAACAAACTTAAAATAAGGATCCTTAATTAAATAATCATCTAGTTCTTCAATTAGTGACTTATCGTCTTGAATTGCCTCCCATTCTCTTTCCAAATCATATTGTAACCGTCGACTAAGCTTCGTGAAATCATCAAACTGTTTATGCACCCATTCCCAGAAAGTAGTATCCGATGTCCCCTTAAGTCCCTTCAAGCGTTCAATTCTGCCCTTTTCTTGTAAAGCCTCCGATTTTCGTGGGCAGTCTTCAATATTATCGTACCATTCATAATCTTCAAAGGTTACATCGTTGCCAACCCGTTTCATCCCAATTATACTTCCCCCATTACAGGTTCCGTCACTTTTATAATCGCAGGTCGGCCAAACACTACTTCCGTCCTTGAAAACGAAGGGTGTACATGTATGATTAATGTGCTCAAATTCCCATGGTTTATCCGATACCCATGGTACTTGGTCATTCCATTCATAGTACCAGGTGTTTTTGAAATCGTCATAAGTCTTAAATCCTGGTAGATCTCCAGTAAGCACATCATCGTCGACTTGAAGAAGGTAGTTAAATTCCTTGAACTGCTTGCACAAGGGTGTCTCATATTCTAACAAATCAATGTCAATTCTGAAAAGTTCTTCAATGCCCTCATTGATTGTTGAATCATGATGTGACGACCCATAATCGCTTTCTACTTCTTCGTCTTCTCCTCTCATCCAATATACCCATAATGCATCCTTAGTAGCTCGATCCATGCTCTTATGGTTATTAAACTTACTAGCTAACCATTCTGAAAAATCTACATCGTTAGGATCATGGTTAACGTCAAAGCAAACCTTCCCAATCATATTCTTTTTTATCTCCATGAACTCGTTAAATTGCTTCTTAAAACTCCGAGTCAACCATGAAGTCATAATCTCCTTGACTTCGTTTGCAGGGGCAAATTCCGGACTACCATATTTGAGTTCTAGCCAATCATTGAGGGAGAGGTCTATCAATCTTACTATCCTGCCATGAAATAGTAATTCCGCCAAAGCATAATTCATGTCATTATCCTGATAGTTCTCATCTAATCCCCAGTACCACTCGAAATAAGGCATGTAAGAGTTTTGGGTATTGTCTCCACCACAGTTGTTGTTGCTTGAGTCCATGTATGCAAGAGAGAATTTCCCATCATCTTCTTCGATAGTAGTCCAGTTCAATCCTTCTGCTTCAATCTTAGGCCATAAGAGCGACAATTCTTCTTCAGTGTACCTCACAAATACATCATAAGAGAACACCTCCTCGTCAATGTTGGACAAACGCATGAATTCCTTAAAAGCAGCTTCAAGAGGAGTCTCCCAGGAGAATAAATCTGCATCGATCATGAGTACATTGAATGAATCTGAAAACAAGCATTCCTTAGCAAGATATCCGTTAACTGACATGTCTTCCATAGCAAAATCTGTCATCCAAGGTAAAATCATCAGTAGGATTTGTTCGCTAGAAGAGAAATTAATGAATATAGAAACGGATATAAGAATACAAATAGCTGATATCTGCAGACGATGCGCCGTATCCAAAAAGTTGGATACGCCGTATCTTATAATCGTTAAAAATTTAATCAGACTTTATTCAGAAAATAGATACGCCGCTTTGAATTTAAGAATGCGCCGTATCGAATTAATTAATCAAAAATCAACTTATCCAATTAAAATTAAATGCGTCGTATTAACGAAAGTTAATGCGCCGTATTTTCGTTACGTTTAAAAATAAAAGATTTTTGATTCAGTAAGATGCGCCGTATCGACAGAGATCGATACGCCGTATCTGTTTAATAATTCGCAAACTGTTTTTAATTAAAATAATAGATACGCCGTATCTGCGAAAGCAGATGCGTCGTATGGCGTTAATGTTTTAGAAAAAATTTTTATCAAAAACAGATACGCCGTATCTGCAAAAGCAGATGCGTCGTATTACTTTATCGCTTAGAAAAATTTTCTTATTAAAAACAGATACGCCGTATCTTGGGGAAAAGATGCGTCGTATCGAATTAATTAAACGCGTTGTATATAAAAAAATTGAACGCAATACGCCGTATCTGAGAGATCAGATGCGCCGTATCGTTTGATTTAGCACAGTACAACGGTAGCAGAACACACAAAAAACGAAAAATAAAACAAAAATAAAACACACGAACAAAAACAAATAAAAGCAAAAATAAAAGAAAACAAATAGCACACAATACAACAATTATGCAAAATAGTACAATGATGCAATTAATCTAATAAAAAGAAAAATAACCTAATTAAAATACTAATCAAATTAACAGATAATAACAATTCACTCCCCGGCAGCGGCGCCAAAAACTTGATGCGCGTGATGTGTCGTTGCGGTTTAGCAGTTTTAATGCCTACTCAAGTTTTAAATTTATATTTAGCCGACTTATCAATAACACACACACTTAACGAGCAGTGTACCCGGTCAGTATGAAGATAATGGTAAGTAGAGTGTCGATCACTAAGAGTGGAACGTATTATCTAGTTATTCTAATCAGTATTTTAATATCCTAACGCAAGGGGGTTTCAGCCTGAGAGACTGGCACAGTTTTGTTTGCAATTAAATAATAAAATAAACAAATAGGCACGAATCAGCAAGTAGCACACACGTACACAGATAGATACTCGAGACAATAAGAGGGCTGTCCTTATGATTAAGTAGATTGTCACTTGTTTTATTGATAGCTTTATATGAAGTGTATGTAATTAACCCTTTCTCGTTGGCCTATTCTCATCGGCGAGTAAACCCTTAATGATTACTTATGTCTAAAAGTTATTCCTAAGTGATCAATTTAGAAACAACCGTGGGAGCCACATCTTGTCCCGCAGTCGGATGCCCGCAAGCCACTAATAAACACAGAGGTTATCAATGCACTAATAAGTAGTAACCAAAGACATCAACATATAAACTTTAATTGATGGGAAAGCAAGTATTAAAGGGAGTGCAATCTTTCGTTGTCACATTACACAAGCCACCAATCCTGATGAATTAAAGTTTGCTAACACAATAAAACAAAACTACTTAATGAATTAAATACATGCAGCACCTTCTTACAGCTCTTGTATCTTCGATTTGGGTGTGTCTTGTGCTGCCTCCTTGACTGAATTCGTCCTTTTGCTCTGCTGTCCGAACTTCGGTTTTAGGGTTTTCGAACTCTCAATTCGTCTGGTCTACGGGGTATTTATAGTTTCTGTCTGAGGGAAGATGCGGCGCATCTACTTAAGTAGATGCGGCGTATGTACTTAACTTCGCGTGGGGTCCAAGATTATAATATTCAGGAATATTCGTACACCGCCAGAAGATGCGGCGTAACCCTTGATTAGATGCGGCGCATGTCCTCTTGTATCTTGGATCGTATCTGGTGATATCTTGATAGAGATGCGGCGCATGTCGAGAGTAAGATGCGGCGCATCTGGAGCAGAATTGACTTGATCTTGTCCATGTCAGTAGACTTCCACTTTATGCACGTTTTGCTCCATTATTAGTCCATAATCGCTAAGTTTCACCAAATGCTTGTTTTTACCTGAGAATTACAAAAGTAAACAATTAAGTATCAATCCTCATACATAATATAGTAAAACAAGTCAAATTAATAGGATAAATGATAGTAATAAAATGTACTTATTTGAGTTCAGTATTACTGTCAGTTGTAATTTCATCTCAAGTTTCAAATTCAGTGTATTCATTTCAGTTTTAATCAAAGTCAAATTTGGTCAACGATCCTGTGCAACAGCTTATTTTGTTCTTGTAAGTGTTTAATTTGAACTTTTCTGCTTCTTTCATATTGTTTTGATGTCTGATAGATAGTTTGTTGGTTTATATTAAATTGTTTCTAATTTTCTTCATTATTGCTTATAGTCAAAGTTATGGTCAATATAGCTTAATTCAACTGTTTCAGTTCTTGTTAGTTATTTAGAATTGCTTATTAGTTATTGCATCAGTAGGTGCTCAGTAAACTTAATAGGTGTCTGTAGTTCGCTAAGTTTTGCAATAGCAGACTCCATAAGAGAGTTTGGAATTAGGGCTGTTGATTTGCTTAGCATCATCATTCCCACTGTTCATTTGCCTTTTTAATAAGGTTTGTCTGAGTTTATTTTAAAGCTTTAGTAGTTGTTAAGGCTAGCATTTAAGTTAAATTGGTCTGTGTTGAAGTATTACCTCAGTTGGGGGATTTTTAAGTATGACCACTGCCCAATAAGCTCAGGTTAAGCTGAGCTTATTGGTGACCCCAAATTTGGCATTTTTGTGTTTAAGCAAGTATGTAAGAGCAGGAAAAAATTAACCTAGGTCTGCACTAGTTTTGCGCTTAAAATTTTTAACCACTGTCTCAGAATTAGTTTATGCATATCAGCCTCATTACTGCTGATCTAGGTTCTTTTATAGCTTATTAAAATAGCCTTAGATTTTAGTTTTTGGCATTCAGATAGTCTAGGTTGTGGTCTTTTAGATTGATATCTGGTATCACAGAAATCAGCTTATTTGAAAGCTTAATTCTGGTCTGCAATTCTGCCATTTACCCTGCTGATCTGCTGCAACAGTTTTGATTCCTTAAATTGCATCTGATCTAGGGGACAATTAAGCTAGCAATAGTGGATTAATTTTGGGCATTTTAGGGCTGCTAGTAGTCTGATTAATTAAGTTTCAGTTTCTGCTTTTGAAATTGTGCAATCAGCTTATTTCATAGTTTTTTAGAGTAGCTGCAAAAGTAGTGATCACCATTTGAATATGCCCTGTTCTTAGAATCTGTTCAGCTAATTCAGTGCTTAATCCTTGTGCTTATTTGGTCAATTTCAGTTGTTTTAAGTTTCCAGTAGTATGATTAATCAGTCTTGAGCTTTTGATAAATTTTTGTTCACTTTAGCTTATTTTTAGCTTATTTCCAAGTGCTTATTGTAACTGTTCAGCTTATTTAAGCTGAATTAAGCTCTGAAATTATTTTTCATAGATTAGTAATTAAATTTTAGACTTACTCAGATTTTTCCAGATTTTTCCCATTTGTTTAAATATTTTTAAATCATTTAAATAGTTTTAATTAGTTTTTAATTCATAAAAAATTATTAAAAAGTCAAAAAAATATTTTTCTTTTTTCTAAAATTTTATTTTTATATTTAGGATTTAAGAAAAATTAATTTGCATTTTTAGGGTTTAAATTTTAGAAAATCACTTTTATTCGCGTTTTTTAAATTTCGTCGCGTACGTTTTTAATTCCAATTTTCGTTTTTAGATTAGTAGGCTTAGTATAATTGTTCCTTTAGTTTAATTAGTTGTTTTCTTTTATAATTTCATTATTCGTAGTATAAAATCACCAAATCAATCACTCTTATTCACATTCACTTCACGAATCACAATTCCATTCAATCTTCGTCGGGACAAACGACTCGGGTTTTGCATATTTCCTTTGCAATTCCTTGGACTATAATCGACTCATATCATACCATTTTGTAAATTCTATTTTAAAGAACCAAACAAGAAAATTTTGGTCTTTGATTGTGATTTCCAATTAAAAAAATACGGGTATATAAAAAAGAAAAAACTAACCAAGTTAGTTCCAGTTATCTTCACCTGCACTTGCATCATATTAATAGACTCTGCCAAACGAAATCAATGGGCAGGGACGGAGCCAGTGGAGGGCTGGTGGGTGCTCGGCCACCCCCAACCGGCCCAACTAGCCCATCTCTTAGGTTGTGTTTATGATTGAGAACAAAGTATTTTTCTTTATAAATTATATAAGGTAACGAGCTTATCATTCATGGCTTAGAAAAATAGAGTATTTTTCTTTGACAGGGGATGCCATTATTTGTTTATTTGTGGGCCTAGCTTTTCACTTTCTGACTATTTAAACAAGAACAATACCCGTGCGTTGCACGGGTAGACGTTTTTTTTTTTCCTGATGTTTGCAATAAGTTAGGAAGAGATAGAACATCGAAAAGTTGAAGAAAAAAAATCATAATTAAACTCTAACAGAATAATAAAATAAAGCATAACGTATGATGGTCTAAACTCATTATTTTCATAATATACTAAATGATCAAAGTAAATTTGTGAACGGATTAAATGGCTGCAAATTGTCTAAAAGATTCAAGTAAAGGAATTACTATGATCAGAGACAGTACAAAATAACAGTATGGTCACGAAAAGCTCTCGAAGTTGATCGCCTAACTTCCACTGAGATGCTGATCTAATTGCTTCGACCCACTCACTATCATTTCCCAATAAGTTCCATATATGTTGGGTACACTACCTTGTCTACCGTGCTAGTCTCTTCCCAATCTTGAGGACCACGTATGATATTAAGTAGCATTCGTAGATAGAACTTCTCGTCCATTGAAGGGCTGACATAATAAATACGGCCAAGACTCATTCCACTTTTACGTGGCCTCCATTCTTTATCGCTGTCATGCCATGTGAATTCTGTGGGAAAATCGACATACCTAAGAGTACGTGCATGTGGATATTTCTTATTTGCTTCCATCCATGCTGTAAACTTAGAAATCCCTGCGGTTTCCCTTTCAAGAACATCATCAACGTCGTCATCATCCCTAAAGTAGACTCTATTACATCCTTCCTCATGGAAAGGTAGTCTTTCTACGACGATTGATCGGTAATGCATTTCATATCCCAATAGTTTCCAACATGATTCTGAGGCAGAAATATAACGACAACTAAGGTATTCTTCTATCTCATTTTCATGTTGTAATATAGCTTGATATGGTGTTCTATGGTTGTTGTTGTTTTCGGTGGTGTGGTGTTGTTGTCGGTGTTCGAGTTGTTGTTGGTGGTAGTGGTGTTTGTGGCGGTGGTGTTGTTGTCATTTATTTGGCCTTCAATGACAATTGTAGCACGATCTGGACCCTTGTTAAGATAGCTGAAAAGGTATTTGACCAATGATACTTGGTTACACCATTCAACATTTATATGACAGCCATACTTTACAATCAAGTCAAGGTTATAGGGAACGGCGAAACAATTATCAAGCATAATATCTAGTCGACCAACTTGTGCTTTTCTTCCATTATTTGATCTTCTATAACGGGGCCAACCGTCGTGAGTAATAGTTGTCTGTGATGAATATTACTTTGGGTAGCCCTTTACACATCCTTCTCTCGACATACATGCACTCGACCTATATAGGTCTCCGCATGCACCGTGCATCATATGAGTACGAACGGCTTCAAAACCAATGGGGTCATCAGCTTCGGAAGGCAAATCAGCAGATATGACATGATCAATCTCATCAGTTGTCAAAATCTTATCATGTTCGTGTAAAAATATGAGTGCATGACAATGTGGCAATCCACGTTTTTGAAACTCGATTGTATAGATTACTGCACATGAAAGTATATGTATACGTTTGTTAGAAAAAGGAGATGTAAAAAGTGAAGACAAAAATGATATTGTAAACATGTACCAGCTTTAACTCGTCCAAAATGATTCCCTTTCTTTATATCATCCATAAGGTCGTTTAGTTTCATCTTAAAAACACGTGCAATCGTATCAGGTCTATCAGCAGTCGGTTGTCCAGGTATGTAGCTTTCAACATCACGTTAAATCTCAGGCCATCGTCGGTTGCACATCGTAGTTACAAATAGAGCTGGCATATCGTGTCCGACACGACACGATAAGACACGAACACGAATGAACTGAACACGAACACGACACGATAACAAATCGTGTCACTTTTTTCGAACAAGAACACGACACGAAAATTAACAGGTTACATTATAAGGAACCTGGTAAGGGACCTGTTAACAAAAATACTAAATTTAAACCAAAAAAAACATAAGCAAACCTGTTAAGGACCTGTTAAGGGACCTGTTAAAGAACCTGATATATATTTTACATATAAATCGATTACATATAAACTAAAATATAAAATAAATCGATTACATAAATCCAACTATATATATAACATTATAACAGGTCTGTTAACATGTCCATTCGTGTCTTAACAGGTCCGGACCTGTTAAGACACGAAACCAATTTCATTCGTGTCTTAACAGGTCCGGACCTGTTAAGAACAGGTCGTGTCGTGTCATGTTAACAGGTCCGTGTCAGAAATTGCCAGCTCTAGTTACAAAGAGGTCCGGGGGTCCAGCCCAACGACATATAGCCATTGCAACTTGATATTGTTGAATCATATGTCTTGGACCACCGGTGAATAACAATGGCAAGATAACCCTCCGACCAATAGATTCGGCGTTTGTCTCTCCGTTAGCAACACGATCATGAAATCCATTATATAGATCAGCTCGTATTGTATTTTGGTTTCGCTTATACCAGTCTAGATCATGATCGAGAACAGCCGCATAAGCATCAACACAATATGTATGAAACAAACGGCCAGCTTTATGCAATGTTTTACCTTCACCATTTCGATTTTGTAGACGAAAACAATAATACTCCCTTAAACTTACATATTTTCTTCTAGCTGTTGTAGGAACATTTAGAGGTATATGCAAATGAAACCCATCTTCACCATAAGGTAGCAGATACTGCAAAGCCATAAAACTTGGGTGCAACTCTGAAATTCGTTTTACAGGATTATGTCGATGCTCATTACCACGCTCTTCAACAATTACATCACGGGTATCAGTGGGATTACCATCGCCTGGTATGAGTGCAGCAACCTCAGAAGCTGTGGGTAAGTTATATTGACGACTATTATGTTGTCGGGTGCCAATTAAGCGTAGAGTAACAGGTTGTATTGAAGACTCACGAAACCTATCTCTAGCCATCCTAAAAGATTACACCAGTGGGTTACTCAAATTAAGCATTGTAATCAGATCTTGTACCAACGAACGAACAACACTTGAAGAACCGGTTATGTTCAATGCATTCAATCGATTGTCAACTTCGTGTTCGGTGTCATATATGTACAACTGGTCCAGGTGTGTTGGCAATAGAGTACCAATACGATGATGGTTGTGGCCATTCAAACGAAATGCATAAGGTCCACTTCCATCATTTAATTCTCTACTTATTTTCCTCCTGTCGACGTGAAATAGAACATCGAGTTAAATACCTTTATTTTATTCTGAAACAACTTAGATCGTTCTCCACCATTGTAATCCATGAGTTCCGTCAGCAACGGTGGAGGATCAGGGAGCAATGAGAATTGTACCTTTCCTTCACTACAACATGTTGAGAATCTCGGGTTAGATGTTGATGAACGTCTAACCGTTCTCTCACCATACCAAAACCTGGCTTGACAATGGACACATGTGTATGTTGCATCCCCAGAGTCGACATATTGTCTCATCCTACGATGTTGACGTGCAGCTCGATACACACTTGTATGTAAATCAGTGTCAGTTTCGGAAAAGTTTGTCTAATGAGACATGTCACGTGTTGAAGAAGAGGTATTCATCACATTATCATGGTTAGCTAATGTTGTAGGATTTGAATGGTTGCGTACACCGGATGATTGAGTTTGATGAACCACATTACCATCATTGTCTACAACAGTTACCGAAGAAAGCATGATTGCAGGGGCCGGAGTTAGTGACGTATTGTGAACATCATTGTTTGGAGTCAAACCTGTAATATTGTGTTAACAACGAAACATTAGAATAATAAAGTTGATTATGATTAGTTAAGAGATAAGTAATACTTGTATTAATTAGACTTACGTGGTCTGACATTGCGATGGGCTGGCATGACATTTGCTTGGGATCGAGGTCTGCTAGGACGGCGTAATGGTGGGATTGTATCACGAATGTTAATAACAACAGATGCTTCGTTGGACAAAGTATTGAGCCGCGAAGACCCCGAGGATAAAAATGAGGTTGGCGTGAAACAACGATTAACATTATACGGATTGGTCAATGATGATGTTGTCACAACGTGTGGATCAAAATTTTGATGTGGCTGAGATGTTTGATTACAATGAGAAGGGCGTGCGCTTAAAGGGGGCGCCCACGACGACACGGAGGTGCAACCGTCACATTATTGTTCACATTCACATTAGCTACAGGTTGTGAGCTTAGACGGGGACGACGCGTAGGTGCAACTGTAACATTATTAGTTATGACATTTAGTACATGAGGGTTACCGGTTGTCACCAACGCCGACATACAATTCGGCAAACGATTATTACTCTAAAATGCATTTCTATTTGGATCATTATTTTCGTCTAAATTTAGCGATATGTCCTTAAGCTAAAATAATTCATATTTATCTTATGCAAACGATGAATATCAAGTAAATGTAATAGCATATATAGGTGTGCTAAATCATATTACAAAATATTTCGGTTAATTAACATAGCAATGATACAAAAGAAAGATTTAAGAGATATCTAGGCTAGAAAATAACCTGTTAAATGTGTTCCAACTTCAGTTGATTATAACACTTTCTTCAATATATGCAAGAAATATAAAGAAACTTTTATTGATAGGATAAATGATATAACATGTGTGTTTGACAGGATAAATGATATAAAGAGATTATTTTATGTGGAAATAAGTCTGATAGTTATAGTAGTTTTTACATACTTTTTGTCTTTTGAATGATCTTGTCAATACCACTGATCGCATAAAGCAATCCCAAAACAGCCTTTAACACAGTTTACAAATGATGATAGGTCAGCTAAAAAAATTCAACTTTCAAATTTTAATATTATAAGAATATCTGTGTTTTAGTTTTACATGCATAACTTTATTTTATTTTTTATTTTTTATTTTTTTTGAAAGTTGATGTTTATCCATTTAAGCAATTATGCAACAACACATTGTACATTATCATATCATCTACAACTAACTCACCATTTTATCAGCACTCCCTTATTAATCTTCTGCACATTTTTATATTGGTAACATCATTATACCAAACTTGAGTGTAGTTGGACTTCACAATCCGCATGCTATGGTTGTCATTGCTATACAACTTTGACATCCTTAGTTGCAAACTTTGGGTTATTTAATTCCAACTACTGCGAGTTACATGGATATATCAAATCCTTTACTCCATTGTTTGCTTAATCTGAATGGCTACCAAACTCAGGTGCCACAACACATATTACAACATAATGGTATGACTTTTCATATCAAATTGACTTAGATGAGGTCATCTTTCTAAACACTATATACATGGTAACACAAATAAAGTAATGTAACCCTACTATGAAACCTTTTTGCATAAAATAATTGTGCTTATATTGGACTATTGTTTTTTTAGAATAAAAACTATTAATCTTGTTCATATTTTTATATTTGTAAGATCATTAAACCAATCTTGAGAGTAGTTGGACCTCACAATCCGCAGGCTATGGCTGCCATTGCTATACAACTTTGATAGCCTTAGTTGCAAACTTCGGGTTATTTAGTTCTGAGTTATAGGGATATATCAGATCCTCTACTCCATTTATTGCTTTAAATAAGTAGCTACCAGACTCAGGTGCCACAACACATATTACAACATAATGGTATGATTTTTCATATCAAATCGATTTAGATGATGTCATCTTTCTAAACACTATATACATGGTAACACAATAGCTCCATTTTTGTTAACACAATATAAAGTAAAGCATTTGTTTATTGATCACCTAAAAAGAGAAAATGAAAAAGAGACAATAGAATGACATACTACTGAATAGTAGAAAATGAAAAAGAGACAATGAAATAA